>JAHNZQ020000079.1:802888-845701 GCA_019155205.2 Gracilaria vermiculophylla | reverse complement strand
GGTCTTGTTCGAGATAAGCATTCTTTTAGTAAGGAGTGGTTGCTTGGCTCTTTGTCTTCAGCGTTCTTTGGATATCTCGAAAGAGCGTCAGCAACAACATTTGACTTCCCTTTGATTGGCTGGAATTGGAAATCAAATTCAACGATTCTCTCTAGCCAGCGGACTTGACGCTATGACAGATTTGGCTGGGTCTCGAGGTATTTTAAAGGAAAGTGGCCAATGCAAACGGTGAACTTTGGACCATGTAGATACACTCTCCATACTCTTAGAGCTTCAACTACACCGAGACGTTCTCGTTCATGGGCGGCATAGCTTTGCTCAGCAGAGTTCAGTGTTCTGGAATGGAATGCAACCGGTCGTGCGAGGGAGTTTTCTATTTATTCCAAGAGAGCTCCTAAGGCGTACTGCGAGGCATCAGTTGTGATAATAATAGAAAGATTCGGATCAAAGTGACGGAGAACGGGGGTTTCCGAAACTGCATGTTTAAGTTTCTCAAACGCAGAATTCTGCTCCCTCCCCCACTGAAATGGGTTCTTACCACAGAGAATGGTAAGAGGCTTAGAAAGGGATGAACAGTTTTTGATAAATCTTCGGTAATATTTCACTAGTCCAAGAAATGCTTGTACATCAGTTTTGTTCGTGGGGGTTTCCCAACTTCGTATGGCTCCCACTTTGTTTTCTTCGACAGATGCACCTTCTGGGCTGACGACATGTCCAAGATATTCAACTTTTCTTAGCAGAAATTCAAATTTTGAAAGGTTCCCGTACAGCTTGTGAGAGCGAAGTCGGTTCAACACAAGTCTAATATGATCCATATGCTCATTGATATTCGCACTGTAGATCAGAATATCATCGATATATACAAGGACAAACTTGTCGAGATATCCCTTGAGCACGACGTTCATGAGACTCATGAAGCTGGCAGGTGCTTTTGTTAGTCCACAGAGCAATAAGAGGAACTCAAAATGACCGAATCTAGTTCTGAAAGCTGTTAGTGGGATAGAGTCCTTTGTGAGGTGAATTTTATTGTATTCCCATCTCAAATCTATTTTCGTAAATATTCTTGAACCACGAAGTCGGTCAAAAATATCATCAGTCCTTGGAATGGGGTAGCTGTTCTTTACTGTCAACTTGTTGAGGGCTCTATAATCAATTCAGAGTCTAAGACTTCCATCTTTCTTTGGAACAAGTAGAGCAGGAGCACCCCAAGGGTTTATACTAGGGCGGATAAATCCTTGTTCAATGAGTTCCTTAAGGTGGGTTCGTAATTCTTTCATTGCCATATCCTACAGGCAATAAACTCTTTTGTTCTGTGGTGTTGCATCGGGTGTAAGTTCGATATGAAAATCTTGTCTTCGGTGAGGTGGTAGTTCTCTGGGTGGTTTCTTGGGGAAAAGATCTTCATATTCTTGAAGTAGTTTCAAAATTCTGGGGTTTTTCGCGGAGTCATGTTTCTCTTATTCCAATGATCGAATTAGCACAACGAAAACTGGTAGTTTTCTTCGAATTGATTTCTTGATAATATTGGCTGAGATACGTTTCTCAGTGCGTTTGATGTCTGCTTTGATTACAATAGTCCGGGATTTATGCACGAATGATATTTTGTTGGTTCTGTGGTTTGAAGATATATCCGAAGATCTCTTAGTAAAGTTTCACTTGGCTTCGGCTTCTTGCCATATCTGTTATGCTTTCCTTCATCTCCGTGGTCCATTCTTGACCGAAGAGAAAGCTGAAATTCAGCAGAAACTGTTCAACGTGTACGATAATGGAATCCTGATCTCCATCGAAGAGCAATTCATACTTTTCCCGTTTACCTACATTGTCTCTCAGCATGGTCACATGGAACCTGACTCACGTGATACTTTCCTGAACACTGTCGATTCTGCCTTGATCCAGATTGAAGAAGAGGGGGATACCGTTGACTTTTCCATGGAGTTTGAACCTCATACCAGTATGTTTATGGTTCCTAATCCGCCTGGTATTGCCGAACTCAATTCTTTGCCTAATAGAAACCCCCAGTAGTGACGAGTCGATACGACTCTACTTTGTGGGAGAATTGATGTTAAGATTTACATTGTTTTATGCTATTACTATATGAATCATGAGTAATAGACTTGATATTATATGGTTTACGTAGTCTAGATGCATTCCTCGTGAAAATGCAGTTTGAATCAAAACCTGCAAATTGGACCCAAAATCGAGGGTCACACCCGAGGGTCACACCAAATAAATTGCAGAGTTTTATATTTGCAGTTCCAAATCGGGGAGCGCGTCTGGCCTTGTGAGTAGGCGGCGTGAGGTGCAGCCAAGAGGCCCCGAGTTCGGATCCCTTCGCTATAAGGTTCGGAGTGGTTAACGTAAAGTTTCTTTAGTTCAATTGCAAGGCACCAAGTGATTGGGAAGATGGTAAGCCCTGTACGGCAACTCCTCCCTTGGCAATGCCAATTAATATGAACGCAGCGGAAACTGGAACACAACCACAAACGATAGCTCAAAGGGTAGAAGGACCGATTCTGGAACCTTTCGTCAAACCAACGTACGATTTTGGTATTTTATTCAAAAGTATTGCTGTTGACGACGTTGTTGTCTCGTCAACGCAGCTTGATGCTTGCGTCCACCTTTGTGATCCTGGTAGTGCTTCCAGTTATTGAAAGAAACAATGCCACAAGTGTAGCACCCCGGTGGAGCCCTTTTCCTTAGAACTTTGTTCCGATTCCGGGTACCCGATAGGTGCTCCGTAAGTTGTACGCTGCTATTGAATCGAAGATCACAGACGTCACAGCGGGGAGTTATATGGCGGCGTCGGAGGTACGCTTACGCTGGCGTTTGATGCGATCGGTGGCCGCGCGTAATATTTGGATTCTCGCCGCGTCGCTGATCGGAAGTACACGACGTTTGTCACCCTTAGTAACCTAAGTAGCCGTTGGAGTGGATTTGCCAGCTGTGGTCAGAGACTTGTTGACGGGGGTAGTTTCCGCTGTGAGCGAAGGTTGACGGGGTGGTGACGGAGGTGAAGATAGTGTGTACGGTGGTGGTGTGCGCGGTTCCTCGGGTATCGGGTCGTTGACAACGGGAGTTCCTGGGGTGTTGACTCGTGGTGGCGGCAGTGGCGGTGGTGATGACGGGGGTTCCGTGGATAGATCCGTGTTCGTGTAGTACGACGGCGAAGACGGCGGTTCCTGGGCTCGGAGTATTGGGCTCACTGGAAACACGCACAGAGGCAGTCAGAAATCAACAGTCAGTATCGAGCTGGATTTCTGTGGCTCATCCAAACCTAGGGAATTTTGTGTAGCAAAATCCACTAGGGCTGGATGGTCACCAGTTTCAAGTGAGTGCAATACTTGCTTGGGATGCTACCAATGTTAGAACAGTGGATCAATGGTTGAGAACATGAACGATGGTGACCAGCCGAGGAGAAGTCGGCGGGTCGACCAGGGTTTATATAGAGAATCAGACCTTCGAAAACGAGGCCACAGTAACTGATTTCTACGGTACCCCTTTAGATACACTAGCTATGAAACATCTTATTGCCAGCTATGCAAAGTCGAAACGAATGTTCTTCATAGGACCGTTGTCCTTCACAAGATGCTTCTAGAACATTCCGTCGTGGACACGACTCGGATACTTACATTGACAACAAGAGTGCCAATAGGTTCCCGTAAGACTTATGACTTCAAAAATATCATGATGACATGGATTGTCAAACGTGGTTGTAAAGCCTGTCTAGGGCAAACAACACATCGAATCAAACTGCAATTTCATGAGGAATACATCTAGACTAGGTATAACATATAATATCAAGTCTATTACTCATGGGTCATTTAATAAAAGCATAAAACAATGTAAATCCTAACATACAGGTTACGAAACCGCGTTGCATGCTCCTCATGTACTCCAGCCTTTGCGAATAGAGCTGGGCTTTCAAGTAACTTCTAGGCTCTCCCTGATGGCGGCCATCGAGGATCGGTCCGCCCAAACCTTATGAAGCTCTAGGAACCGGTCCCGAGTCTCGCCCACGGCCTCTACAGGAGAATTCGGGGCAGGACGGTCCGTCACCAGACAACCCTGAACCAACTCCTGAAAGGCAGTACCAAGAGCCCCAAAAAAATGACTGCCCGGAGGTGTCCCAGAAGCGGCATTCTCTGCCAACGAAACAGCACCCCGCCACAGAAGGAGTCCCAGACGGCGGACCAGCCGGGACGGTGAACTCCCGAGCAGATGCAGCAGGCACTGCTGCAGAGTCTGTCAGAGATGATGGCGAGTATCTGAGGGAGTTCTGCACTAGATTTCCATCCGTAAAGTGCGTCCCCTATAGATCGCGATTACGCCAATAGAGGCAATCATAAAGGAGATCGAAGGGCAGCACGACAAGGTCGGAATATTCATCGGCGATACTTGCAGGCCTCCCTACTCGCTAGTGAGTGCTTTTTCTATGTAGTCGTTGTTAAAGTCGGGACTGAATCTCTAGCTTTTCGTTGCATTTGAGGTAAGGAGTGTCGCAGTGTCCCACCGTGGTGGGAGCTTTGTCACCGTGCACCGCAGTGTTTAGCAAGTGAGCACGGAAGGCTTCCATTTGGTTTTGTTTCTTGCTGTTCCAAACGACTTCCGTAATGGCGTGGAATCGCATTGCCTGAAGACATGGCCCAAAGTAGCGAATGTAATCCTCCACGAAACAAGGGAGATTGAGGCGCCTGTCACGGAAAGGCACAGAAACACGTGTATCACGATGGTTGAAGTGTTACTCAGGATAGCGCGGCACACTCGATGATGTGTGATAAATCTCAGGATCAGACGGGGAAGCAGGAGCATAGTCCGAAGAAGTCATCCCGAAGATGTACGTAGTCGGAGGAGCGAAGATCGGGTAGGTGGTAGCACCAGGAGAATACAGCAGAACACCCCCAGAGGAGAGACCCTTCATTTTACGACCTTAGAAGAAAACAATCATGTCACAACGCCATCGAGAAACACTCTCAGAGGACGGACAAGGAGACAGAAGGGAGGAAATGAGCACTCTAGCGGGGAACGAGATCTTACCAAATGAAAAACAATGGCAGGGCAGGAGGAAAGAGCTTGAGATGAGACGTCTCCAATGAAAATGAACGAGCTAAAGTCTGCAAACATCAGGCCATCTACGCCGTGCGCACGAGATCCGTGTTGTGTGGGAGATGTAACCACTGAATGGCGCTATAGAGCCAGTGGGATACACCAAGAAGACGCGGGCGAAGTTAGGTCAAGAAGAGTTAGGGACCAAAAAAGGCCTCCATCAAGATATCTGAACCCGCGGTCGGCAGGCCACGTGAAAACGTAGCAGTTGAAGGGAATCCCTGGAGAAGAAAATTTTTCGCATTGGAGGAAATTAATATGACGTCGCAGCCGTTAGGAGCCGTTCAAGGATCCATCCATGAAAAAATGCACCTCAGGGATGTGGTGCAATCCAGATAAGAAGGTATGTATTACTGTGGATACTAAGGTCATGTTATATTCTTGCTTTAAAACAGGTCATTACTAAGCATGGTTTGTATTTTACTGAGCCACATGTTGCACTATTCGGCCCACTTTTGCTACAGTACTCTTGAGGAATTGTTGAATTTGCATTTATTTTAATTAATTAGTGTTAGTCGTTAGGGTTGTCTACAGTAGTGAGACCTGTCAAGGCGAGCTCCCGGCAGTGTTCTTAATTTTCCGGTTCAGCTCCATTTACGGGGGAATTAAATCAAGCATCCTTGAGTCTTCTTCTACTTTGTCCGGTTCGAGACTCTTGTTCAACGCCTTCAGGTATTTGACATTCCTCTAGGTGTCGCTTATAAGCCGCCAATCGCTAGGTTTCTTCATAGCAATGCCTGTAGAAGCATTGTGAGCGCAGTGAACCTTTTTCTCCGCTTGGTACTTGCGGACCCCCTTTCAAGACTCAGGTGGCTCGTGAACGTGATTATCAGAGACCATCTTTCGGAACTGGCCCGTATGGGGTCACCGAAAACTCTTAATGGACGTTATGCGCTATCACCACGAAAGAAGGACTGGAGATACCACAGCACCAACAAGGCTCTGTATAATCTTTAGGATGGTGATTCTTACTCTAGCTTGCATTAAGAGAAAATTCATCGGCAGAAGGGAGCGAGCATGGACCTATTAGCTGATATCAGGAGTATAAGTGGTATGTCCCCAAGAGGAAAAATACGATTATGTTATATCCATCTATGCTGTGTAGCAGGAGCTCCTCGATTTCTTAAATCCTATTCGTATTCAAATATCCGCAGAGGCATAAAAGAGCGGCATCGGCATTTTGCGAAAAGACTTTCGAATGCTAGAACTCAGAACGCTGCTAAAATTGTATTTAACTAAATTTTAGCGTCCATTGTGGTGTAGACGCCCTTGGTCTTCTCTCCGCCGCATGACAAAGACCTATTTGAAATAGTCGTACTCCGCGTTCCGTTATTAAGCTTGCAGATAATAGCCATACTATGTTTATTCAAGAAATCTGGCAAGGTACACGAGCTACGATACCAGATTAATGTTGAAAATTGACTTGACTCATCAAGCTCGAGCGTTGGAACAAATGTGGACTCATTTGGTGTACTCTCGGAAGCTTCATGGACATACGGAGCTGGTGTAGGGAGGTCCTTTTCAATTGGTCAGTTCGATGTGTCAGAGTTGAAGGTTTTAGAATGACTCCACTTTTGGTCAAGTCAATTTCAGCACAGTCTTCCTCCTTACAGTTCTCATCACACAGAGAGCCGAAACACTCTTTAAACTTCATATCTCCTGACATCATCACTTTTTGTTTCTGACTGTGCCACAGCTTGTACCCGTGAGACCCAGAAGTTCACCCAATGAAGATAGCTTCAACAGCACGGTGCTCCAAATTTTTGAGGTTTTTATCCACATTTGTGTATGAGCAACGGCTGCGAAACACACGCAGATTAGTCAGATCATGTTTTCGTCCATGCCACACCTCTAATGGTGTCACGTCACGCGGAAATGCTTTGCATATCACTCGATTGCGCTCACATATTGCCATGCTCAAAGCCTCAGCCCAGAAACTTTTTGACAGTTTCTTGTGGTGCAACATATGTCTGACCAAGTCCATGAGTGTTTGGTTGAACCTCTTGGCAAGTTTATTCTGATATTGATTGTAAGGCACAATTTGCAGGTGTTCAATACCAAGACGCTCAAGCTTTTGCACAGAACGATTGGAAATATACTCAATGCCATTTTAGTGCGCAAAAGCACGTAGCACTATTAGTGAAACTGAGTTGCTGTCCCTTGAACGTAAAGTATGTTGTTGCTACATGCATTTGACAAGAGAAGTATTTTGGTGGACACACGTGTGCAGCGGTTCTATCAATCATGTTGTGCACCACCATAGGGTATCCTGGTGTACACACTGCACACTCAGCTAGATATACAGCAAATATTATTTGGTGCAATGCGCATCGTCATGGTGATTAAAGACGCATATTTCTGTTCGGTAACGAGTGGTGGCAGAATACAGAGAGTGTAAGGTGGTTGAGTGAATTTGTGCATTGTCATGCTCTCCTATGTGTACGTGTCTATCATGCCTTGTTGTGCATGACTTTTGCCTTTTTGTGCTTTGTGGTTGTCAGCAAAATTTAATTGTGAGCACCACATTTGTGTAATGCTTGAATATGACTGTTAGTATTTATTGTCTCTGCTTTGTAGAGTAGATTCTGCTCTGATCGAGTTGGTGCAAGTTGACCACTTCATATCGTGGCCGTGAGGCTCCTCCAAGTAAATCCACGCCAGAGCTGGCAAACATTCTCAACATCTTCCAACCTTCCCCTGCCCCTCTGACCTCCAAAAAGCACATTGTCACGTGAGATGATGGTTTTTACATATCTGCCAGTCTGGTACTGAACAAACTTGAGCCTCTTTATGAACATCCGGAACACCTCGTATTTATTTGTCTTGAGTGTAGTACAGTGGCTCCTACGGCAATATGGTGGTTTGGCCTTAAGGCATAATATTCCTAAGGAGGGTTCGTAATTTATTAGCTGGGACACGTGGTGCATAATATTGTCCGCGTGCGCTACAGTATCATTAAGGTACGGTAGAATTTATTATTTATTTTAGATATTTTATGCAGGTAATTGGCACAGTAGTGCGACCTGCCGAGGCGGGCTCCCGGCTAGATATTTAAGCTGCCGGTTGAGCTCCACCTCTGGGGAAGTAAAGACAAGCACCCTTGAGTCTTCTTCTACATTTTCCGGTTGGAGTCTCTTGTCTACTCACGCAGGTTTCTAAGCCGCCGATCCCCAGGTCGCATCATAGCAGCGCCTGTAGGAGCATTGTCCGCCCAGTGAACCTTCCCCTCCGCTTGGTGTTTGCGGATCCCTTACAGAATTCCCCCGGCTCGCGACAGCGGATACCGGAGACCACCTTTAGAAATACGCGCCTTTGGAGTCACTAAAAACTTCTAACGGACGTTGTGCTTTACTACCTCGACAGGAGGGCTGACAGTACCACATTGAGCATGTAGAAGAATCAAAAACGGCTGTGATCGTCGATGAATGTGATAAAGCAGTATGAGCCTCCCAATGTTGGCGTACTTACTGGACCCAAAATTTCCAAGTGGACAAGGTTCGGTATGTGTTCTGCTCGTTCCCTCCCTTGTATGAGAGGCGGAGCACGGGTTGCCTTTCCTACCACACACGAGCTACATACATCCAGCTTTTGTGCGACCTACACATTCAGACCAGACACGGCCTCATTTCGAACCATCTCCTTAATGCCTCCCACATTCAAATGAGACATTTGAGCATGCCACACTGACACGTCTGACATAACCGCCCTGTCTTTGTTTCTGAGCTGATGTCCTTCACATCAAAGGTAGTATTATATGTATTTTTATGCGGTGCCGAACGGCAATCACTTTCGACCCATGATGAACACAACCCTTTTCTTTGTCAAACTCTACCTGCCAGCAGGAATGAGCTACTGCCCCTGCTGTCGTAGCGCATATACTGTTACTGACACATATCGATGAGCTGGAATGTTAGCCATTGTGATGACCATGACGTGAGGCTTTAATGTACTGGCCGAGGTGACGTGGAAGCTGCTTGCGTATGTAAACGGACTACAGTGACATGCATGACTCGTGAATTTGTGCACTGCCATGCTGTCATAAATTTACGTAACTGTCATACCTTTTTGTGCATGAATTGTGCTTTGTCATGCTTTGTTACTGACAGGCAATTATAATTGTAGGTAACATTGTGTGGAACACATTTATGTAATGCTTGATTATGATTGGTAGAATTGAATTTCTCTGCTTCGTAGTGTATTGTCGGCTTTGATCGAGTTGGTGCACGTTTGTTACAATGCAAGGAGGCCTCGAGGTACCCTCAAGTAGATCCGAGCCAGAGGTGGCGAACTTTCTTTGCATTCCCTCAATTCTCTCTTTTGCCCCTCTGACCTCCATTAGGTTATGAGCCCAGCCTCGCGCTTATCTGCCGCTTTGGCTCGCTAATCGTTTCTTGCCACTCTCCCCCACCGTCGTCCATCCGTGCAGCGTTTTCTCCTTGCCGGTGCGATCGCCGCCGTTTCTTTCGCCGTCGTTTCTATCGCCATTGTGAGTTTTTGAAGTCGTTTCCGTTGTATATTTTATCTGTTTTTTTAGTAAGTGTTCGTTTTTTTTCATTTCTCTTCCTGGTTTTGCGTTACCCTTTGAAGGCTTTGTGGGTTTTGCGGCTCGACATTTTTAATTTGAATTCGTGCTTTTGGCCTTCGTTTTGGCAGTTACCGTTAATCACGTTCCGCCGTTTGTTTCGACTTTTAAATTCGCCCCTTGTTGTCATTGTTTTGGGTTCACCGGTCGTGTTTTGTTGTGATCTCGTGGGCTTGACTCTCGTTTCTGTAAAGTCTGGGCAACGTGTGTTGTGCTCAGCAAACTGTATGTGTTTGGTCTTCACCTTGCACCAGTGCGACAAGCGGTTGACCCGAGGCATCGAGGGCGTTAGCCTGGCAACGTGATCCAAAGCAGGTGTTTCTGTCTAGCGGGCTCCCCATGGAGTCAACTTTTGTATGGAAGATAATGTTGTTGGTCGAAAGACTTGGTAAGTACCACGGGATCATCTCTGTATGGGGCGTCGTGGCGTACTGCACTTGGTTGGTGTCGAATCGTGTTTGACCCTGACTTCGGGTCGGCTGCTTGAACTCCTGAGAACGATACCCATGAGGAGCTTTTAACCCGGGGATCCGGGTCTTCCAAGGAGGCGACGTCCCTCATGCTTACCTCCGATCAAGCCGTGGGATATTTTTATTGATTCCCGTCTGCAGCGTACTTTGGGGTTGATGTAACCTAAGTTTCGAGGTCGATAAAATCCTTGCAAGAAAACAGAGAAAGCTAACTTGGTGAAAGCGTATTCTTGGCCATGAACCATCCTCTGGAAATCTGGCAAAGAGCGACGCGCCTTCTCCTTGAGCGTGGAAAGAGGTAGACAGAAAACAGCGCTTTCTACCCAGAAGAGCTCTGGGGCCCAGAGGTCTGGCCCTCGGGTAGCGGAAGTAGTTTTTACTGCTAGTGTGCCCGCTGACAAACACTGTCAGTTCAATCTCTTGTTATTGTTATTCTTGCTGTTGTTGTTGTTGTTGTCTGCTATCATGTTAACGGTTCTTCTAGTTTACGTGCTATTTGAGACCAAACATTTTCATGGCTTCTTTCGGGCGGATCATGATTAAGAAGCTGTTGCAGGATAACTTCTACGTGTGGAAGCAGAAGTTTGAGCTATTGCTTGCAGTCATGGATCTCGATGATCACCTCAGCACCACTAAACCTACAGAAGAAAAGAAAGTATCTCAATGGAAGAAGAAAGATGCCAAGGCCAAGGCCATCATTGGGACTTCCCTTCGTGATAAACATATATATCATGTGAGGAACACCATCACTGATGCCAACATGTGGAAGGTCGTTTGCGATGTGTTTCAGCGTAAGACGCTGCTCAACCGTATGAAGTCCAGACCTTCACTTTACACAACCAAGATGCACGAGGATGAAAAGTTGTTGCAATTCATCAAACGCATTCGTCACCCCTTGTCTAATCTGAAGAGCATGGACGTCGTGGTTGAAGAAGTGGACATTGCCATAGCCATTCTATGTGTACTTGCAGAACGTTTTGAGAACCTCATTGTTGCATTTGACACTACCATTGGCGATCGCCAGCTCACGCTCGAGTTTGTAAAGAGTCGACGTATGAAAGGAGAGCATCGCATGAGTGATCGTTCAAAAGAGGAGTCCAGGAGCGAGGCATCTCTGGTGGACAAACATTCTCGTAAGAAATTTGTGTGTTAATATTGTGTATTAAAAGGTCATATCCAGAGAAACTGTTTCAAACAGCAACGTAATGAGGCAAACAAAGGTCAAGGCCCTGCTGCTGACCCCAGTGTGTAAACCAATCTCAACGATGAGAGCTGTGAAGTTAACGGTAATTCTGAAATTGTCTTTCTCATTGAAAATGGCTGCGACAGAGCAACTAACAGTAAACGGATTATTAACCCCGGCGCCACAGCATATATGACTTACGACGTTAATATGTTGCAAACATATGAGAGGAGGCGTGACTCTCAAGATAGCATTGGAAATGGTTCCAAGTTAGAGTCTAGTGGTCATGGATGTGTAGAGTTAGATGTTGCTGTGAATGGATCGTCATGTGAGTGCCAGTTGAATAAAGAAATGCACGTGCAAAACCTGCATTATAGTTTGATATCAATGTATGCAATTTGTGACTCAGACTTTCCTGTGACGTTTGAATAACACAAGGTATACATCTATGATGGCTGTAAATTGAATACCGTAGGACGCAGCAGCTAAGGTCTGTACTACCAGTAAACTGTAGCTCACGAAAATGCGCACGAACAGGGGATAAAATCGTTTGTTTCCGATCACCTGTCTCTCTGGCACGCTCGGATGGCTCAAGTAGATATGAATGGTATGAAGCAAATGGTACGAAATGGTTTTGACCTGCAAAAATGTGGATGCAACTACCCAGCAGAAGATATGTGATTCATGTGTAGTGGGTAATGGTACACGTGCCGCCCCTCCCAAGAAAGCGGGGGAACGAGCAAAAAACCCTTTGCACCTCGTATTTTCGGACATTTATGGTCCAATTTCAGTAGATTCCTTGAAAGTCTCGTGCTGATTTGTCACATTATTGATGACCACAAAAGGTGATGCTTTCTGTACATACTTAAGACCAAAAGTGAGTTATTTCGAATGTGCATGGGGTGGGTCCAACATTTGCAGAATTATAGCGACAGACACTTCCAAACCATTACCGCTCGTTGGGGTGTGTTGCATGCATTGCACACCGATAATGGTGTATAGTACCTGTCCAAACAATGCCGCAAGGAACTTTATGGTCACGGTATTAAGCATCAACGAACTGTACCCTACAATCCACATGAGAATGGTCTTGCTGAAATGTTGAACAGTACACTCATGGCCTTGGTTAGGTCAATGATGAAGCATAAGAAACTTCCCAAAATCTTCTGGGCAGAAGCACTGAACTTTGCAGTGTATGTGAGCAACAGAGTGACATGTAAGGCCTTGCCGAGTAACGTGACACCTTTCGAGCTGTGGCATGGAGACAAGCCGGACCTGGATTATCTGTATGTGTTTGGGTGTAAACGCTGGTACAAAATGGTGGATCGCAAGTTTAAGAAGCTGGAGGATCGCTAAAAAAAAGCAATCTTCATAGGGTCTCTCAGCCTCTCTAACGTGTACAAATTGTGTGACAGCCAGAAGCGCATAATAATTATGTCTCGGGATGTAAATTTTGATGAGTTTGATGTCTCACCAAAAGAATCTGATCATTGAGACCATGATGACTTTTCAGATATTGAGTTTGTCGACAGCTTCAAATATAAAGACATCGCCAACACAGATACAACCACCAATGCTATTGAAAAAGTTGCCTCTGCGCCTATGCATCAAGCTGTTGAAACTCTAAAGAGAGACCACGATGTTTCCCCAGAAGCCTCAGTTGATGCACCGCAACCACTGGGATATCCACTCGTGAGCGACAGAAGCCTGAATGGTGGTGTCCCACAGATCTTCTAACTGCCAGTCGTGACATTATGTCATCTTATTCAAATGTTTTTTTTCACGTCATGACTTCAACGCAAGGAGTAAGGCGGTGGACAGTGAGTATGTGTCTTTGACAGAGCATGATACATGGGAGTTAGTTCCAAGGCCAGCAGAAAGCAAAGTGATCTCATGGAAGGTGGGTGTACCTGCAAAAGTATGAGGCCAGTCCAAACGGTAAGACGACAGTGCGTTACAAGGCTCGTGTGGTGGCTCTAGGAATTTTACAGATTGAGAATGTTGAGTTTTCAGAGACATAGGCACCCGTAGTCAAGTTCGATTCTGTGAGGATGATCCTTTCCGTTACGCAGTCGAGGATTTTTACTTGCATCAAATTGATGTGAAGACTGGTTTTCTAGATAGATAACTTGGGGAGACTGTGTACAAGGAGCAGCCAGAAGGGTTCGTCCAAGCTGGGAACGAGGAACTGGTTTGCCGATTATCGAAAGCCATCAATGGTTTGCATCGAGCACCGAGGCAGTGCGATGCTAAGATATACACGTTTCTTGAGTGCAAGATGGATCTCAATCCCAACGACGCAGATGAGCGTTAGCACACTGTAGTCGTACTAGGAGAGATTGTGAATATTTCTGTACACGTGGACGACTTGCTTATTGCTCGTCACAGTATGGAGAAATTGAGTTGCGTTGAAGCTGAGCTGTCGAATTGATTTCGCATAAAGGACCAAGATGAAGCACGCATTGCATTTGGATTTGAGATTCATCGCAATCAATGCAAAAGACTGCTCTTTCTCACACAGTTTGCGTACATGGGAAAGATCCAGGAATGGTTTGGTATGTTGCAGTGAAAGCCAGTTGATACTCTAAAGACTCCGCTGCGGACCTTACTCAATGTTTGACCCATCTGACAGACATTCCTTTCCTTATAGCCAGCTGATTGGGTGTCTGATATATCTTTCCCTGGGAGCTCGGCCGGATGTATCTCATACAGTGGCAAACTAGCCAAGTGTGTCGAGAAACCCGGAAAGGTTCACTGGAAGGTAGTCAAGCGTAATCCACCCTACCTCATAGGCACTTACTACTAAGGCCTCACTTACGGCTCTATTACCGATAATCAACTGTACGGATGTGTATACTTGGACTTGGCAGGCGATATTTGCACTCGAAAATCTACTACTGGATAAGTGTTCATGATGAGTGGAGCTCCAGTGTCTTGAAGCTCGCGTCAGCAAGAAGTGGTTGCCCTGTCCAGTGCTGAGTCGGCGTACGTGAGTCTCTGTTCCGGGATCAAGGAAAAGATCTGAATAAGGCCACTAAGGAGGGGCATCGGCCACGCATATGGTCTGCATGTGGATAAATCTGTCAAAAGAATCCTTTACCTACGCTTGTGTATGTGCACAACCAAGGCCGCATGGACCTTGCACAAAACGGAGTCGTAAAAAAGCGTACTAAGCATATTGACATTCGCTTCCACTTCACCAGAGAGGCTCTGCAGACCAATCCATTGAGTTTTAGTACTACTCCACTGATAACATAGTTGACGACATGCTAACCAAACCACTTGCTTGTGTAAAGCTGGAGAACTTCAACACTGAAAGTAGACTTATTCCCCTAGATCTTTGAAGTCAGTGAAAGAGCAGGTGTGTGCGAGCAAGCACCTATGCTGTCACTGAAAACCAAATGTTCTTTGTGGGCTAACTGCAATGCTCGATGAAAATATTGCAACCTAAATGCATTAGTGGGAGACTGGATTGCTGAAAGCGTTTGTATGTAGACTGAAATGACGTGAAGGACGCTGGCGCACGGAGGATGATTACAGTGAGACGCAGGAATTTTGAGTTTATGCACTATAATTCTTTTGGGAGTGCACGTAACTGTCATGTCTTTTTGTGCCTTGCTGTTGTAAGTAGTATTGAATTGTGACCAGCGTGTCTGTATTATGTTAAACAATGATTGGTAGTATTGAATGTCTCTGCTCTGTAGTGAAAGTTCTGCTCTGGCATAGTGTGCGCGACGGAACAACTATATACGTTGTGGTCAGGGCACATCAATGTAAATCCACGCCAGAGCCAGCGAATGCCTTTTGTAGCCCCTGCACTTTCCCTTGCCCCGCTGAACTCTATCACCCAGCAACAAGAGGTGCCGCCGCTCACGCATACGACAAACAGGCAACGGTGACCTGGAGGATGAAAAATAAACTCCAGATGAGAGAGAGATAGTGGAGAACGAAAAACAACTCCGGCTTGGCACACCTCCCCCTTTTACTGAACGGAAACGCCAATGCGGAAGTATGTTTGCGCTCCAGATTGGCGTGGTATCTCCGGAGGACGTTTTCAGGGATGTGTCCCGCGGCTTCTTCCCTGTCATCGTTTAAGGTCTACCCATACAAGTGGACCCGGTACAGTCTTCCTCCAGGGGTCTGTCGGTGAAAGACAATATGATCCACCGCATAACGTAAATCATCTTGAGGGGTCATGCTGGCGAGTGGAGCTGACATCAGTGGTTCATCGAGAGGTGCGACGGTATTTCCACTATCCATCGGTGTCGTCGCTCCTGAGGTGATCGGAATAGGAATTTAGGCGTATGGTCCCTGAGGTGAGGTGGCGGGCGTTCCTGAACAAATGCACGTGGGGTTTTTCGTCACCCGTTTAAGGGAGACGATGACTCGGAGCCCGTTTACCTCAATTTTGACATTGTTCTTCTAGGTTTCCAGGGTTCTCTAAGGCCATGAGGGGTCTGGCTCAAGCTTGCTCGCTGTGTATGGCGGTCTGTCGGACGTCTCTTACTGTTTCTCGGGAAAAATCTCGTTGCCTTTCTTTTGGTTATGGCGTTTCTTTTCCTTCAGATTAAAATCCCAAGTTTATCTCTACTGCAAGGCTGTGAATCTCTTCTTTGCGGGTGAGAGTGCGTTCTTATAGCGCCGTAAAATGGAGCGCTTTGCGGGAGCCAACGTTAGTGCCCATGGCCCACCCGCCAGGTGCGCCGTGCAGTGTGCGGCTATAAAGGCATTAGGCGAGACTCACAAGAGTGCCTAGTAGAAAGGAGCGGTCCCTTCTGAGTGGTGCACTTGTAGATTCTATGCTTACAAGACTGGGCCACGTACGCCTCCCAATCCTTATGGTGATCCACGACGCATTGTTTCAGCCTTGAGGCGATGGTCTCGTTAAGACTTTCCGCCTGCCCGTTCGTCTGCAGTCCCTTGTCCTTACGAAGATTCAACGGCCTCCTATGAGGAAAAACCCATCTCTCCTGACAGGTGTCGGCAATTGCTGCTGCCGTGGTACTCCTAAGGAGAATGGTGCCCGTGAGCTTCGAGAACCGATTTATGATCATGAGGGTATAACGGTATCGTTCCTCCGACGTCAGAAATGGGCCCAAATTATCCATGGCCACGAAGTCCAAGGGTCCTCAAGGTGTGAACAGGGTGAACGGGGTCCAGTGTTTGCGGATAATTTCCCGGACGGCAGAGCATGAGTGACAATCCTCCAGCATTTGGAAAGCCTCGTAAACCATGTGCGGCCAATAAGACGCCTTCCTTATGATGAAATACATGCAAGATTCACCGGGGTGTCCTATAAGGCGAGGATAGTGCGAAAGATACAGAATCTTCGCCCGAAAGCTCGTCGGGACCACCATTTGAAAAGCACCGTTCAGGGGAGCACGACATATAAGTGCACCGTCGCGGTCCACATCAAATAACGATATTACATTCCCCGCAGTGGCAGGGCATTTCTTGCAGTACGTATCCGTACTATGCTTCTTCAGAAACTCTGCTATGGTGATGGGGAGAACTTCTTTCGCCCCTTCGACGAGGTCCATTTCTTCAAGGATTTGAGTAAACGTGCCTCCAGGCTTACAATGACGGAACGCATTCTCCTTCGGATCCTTCTTTTCTGTCGGCGCTATCGATGACTACATACAAAATGGTGTACTCCAAAGGTGTTGTATCGTCTCCCCCTGTAAAGATACGTGACAGTGCGTCCGCCACTTGGTTTCTATGCCGAGGCGATAAACAATGTCAAACTCGTTCTCCAATAAGCGTAGTCTTCACATCTCCAGGCGGCCAGAAGCATCCTTCAAGGACAGTTTCCAATGTAGAGGTGCACGGCTTGTCATCAGTTTGAAAGGCGCGCTCTCCAGGTATGGGGGTAGAAGAAATACAGCCCATGCAATGGCGATCTATTCGTGATCCGAGGTGGAATACTTCCATTCCGTCTGTAAAAGGCTGTGACTACAGTATCCCATAGACTGAAGTCCTCCTTCAGGTTGTTTCTATAGGAGGGAAACTCTGACCTGATATTCACAGGCATCTGTGTCGAAAACCATTTGGCCATTCCGTTTCGAGAGAACCAAGATAGATGGCTCCATTGGTCTCCTCTTCAAGGTGTTCAAAGCTTTTAACTCTTTGTCAGTCAATGGGGCCAATTTCGTCACTTTTTCTTTCTCCAAGAGGCGATTTAACGGCCCCGCTGTACGAGAAAGTTTTCGAATTAACCTCCGAAAGATATCACACAACTCCAAGAAAGAGTGGAAATCCGTCTGGTTTGTGGAAGGGATAGCTTCCTCGATGGCCTCTTGAGTTTTCGTGGAAACCTGGAAGCGGCTCTGGAGCACAAAATGCTCAAGGTAATCCACAGAGAACTTGAGAAATAAACACTTATTTGGCTTTAAGGAGAGTCCAGCATCCTTCAGAAGTTGGAGAACGTTCTTCAAATTCATAAAGTGCTCCTCCACGCTGCGAAAGTATATACCGACATCTTCAATATAAAACAGGGCGAACTGCCACTTCACCATTGACAGGATTGTGTGCACCACTCGTTGGAATGTATCGGGTGCATTCATCAATGCTAATGGCATCCTTAGAAGTCTGAAAGTTCCACAGTGGGAAGTGAACATTATCTTATCCTGATCGGAGTCATACATCTCAATATGCCTCTAACCACTATTGGCTTCCAGCGTGGAGAAAACGGACGCACCACCTACGAAGTCATTACATTCATCCACTCAGGGTATCGGTTGCGAATCGCGTACCGTCACCTCTTTGAGGCGCCTATAGGCAATGCAGAACCTTAAGCAGCCATATTGTTTTTCACAAATATCACCCAGGAGGCTCATTTGGAATTAAAGGGCTCGAAAACGCCTTTAACCAGCTTGCGCCCGACCTCATGGCGTTCGAACTTTCGCGCATGAGGCCGGGCTCGCCTCCGGTGTTGATCTACCAGTCGCGCCTTAGGTGTGAGCTATATCCGGTCCTTGGTATAGCTCACTTGACCTAAGTGACCAGATCACATGTCTCCAAAGGCGGATAGAATCTCCGTTATCTTATAGCGATACATTTGGAACTCTTCGGCATTTTGGAGCCTCTTCTAACGAGTGAAAGGCTTCTTTTCCTTTGAACTCGTTGACACCAGTTCGGTTTCTATGGTGGCGACCACATTGTGGTCATCACCGTTTTTCATACGAGGGAGATGAGCCAGTCGTGCAGGAGCGGGGAGTGCCTATCCGACGACAGATTCTTCTTGAAGCCGTTAAGGCGACTCCTTCAGGTTAGCAAGAACGACCATGAAGGGAATGTGCGGCACTATTTCCATAACGCCGTTCGCCATCATGGAGTGCTGCTTCGTCGTCAGGTGTGGACTTTCCTGTAGGAATGAAAGGCCAGATGCAGAGGTCTGTACCCAAACACCGGCGTTACTCCTCGCGGGAATTTCGAGACTCATCACCATCCGGAGCTTATCCGAATTTGTCTCCTTTGGAATACTACCCACTTGACGGGCATTTGGATCCGATTCCGAGAGATGCTGACACGATACCAAGAGAGGTGGCGTCGTGAAATGTCAACTTTAGAAGGCATACGTTTGTTGCACGTACATACAGATTTGAAAAGGAAGTACCCAATATGCTCTGTGCTGCCAAGTTGGTCGCCAAAAGAAACCACATATTTACCTATAAGTAGCACAACCGGAGATAGATAAGTAATGATTCGAGTATTTTAATGCTTGACGCGACGAGTTTCTCATCGTAGGGAGCTTGCTAGTCAGCGAGAAGCCGAGAGCAGACCACGAGAGCACGTCAGCAAGCACAAGGTTGGGGCCAACTCCGGTGTCGAGGATGATACGCCCCGCTGTGGAGGCGATTGAGGAACATCCATGAGAGGCACGTACCTCATAAGTCTCAATGCAGAGCGTGCAGACAGATTCTTCAAGGGTGTCGAAGCGGTCCAAATGGACTGGGGGGTCCACCGATTCTGCGTCAACCATGTGCATGGCTTCTCCCCCTTTCCTAGCGGCGACCTCCGTTGGGCCGCAGATCGACGAGAAGGATTCACGTGGAATCTCTACGCGTGACCCTAAGGGTTTTCCTGGTTGGAAAGGATCTGAGTCCCAATGGAGGACGGCTGCTGAGGTTGTGCATCGTGATGCGCCGTGTTACCCTGAGGTACAGCCAGTATGGGTACTGACCCATGCACGGACGGCGCACGTGTGACTGAGACAGGCTGAAATCCAACTACAATGCGGTAAGCGTAGTTTCCTTGAGAGGGGCGGATATCGTTATACGCGGCGAGATAACGTCCAATCTCCATCGGTATAACCCTAAGCTTCTGGTAATTCTTCTCCCGCTCTTTCAGGATGGCGGCCCTCATTGCCGAGGAGAGATTAGTACAATGTACTGGCTTTCGAGACAAGCAAGTCCTGCAGGACAGTGGGTAGTAACGAGGTTTTTTGAATCGGACATTCCTGCAGGATCCCGTTGAAGCATACGAGGTAGGAGACGAGGGTGTCCTCTTCCGAGACGGTGCTTACCGAGATGAGGCGTATGTAGAAGCAAAGGCCCGTTGCTCTCTATTTATTGTGGGCTCAATAACCTTCCCTGGGGTGCTGAAGTCCAATGTCAGGAGGGATACCCAACGATTCCTTAAGGCCGGTGGGTTGTCCAAAAGTGGAGCGTGGCTGCGGCGAGTGGCACGATGGGTATCTTAATAGAACTCCGCAAAACGTGCTAAGCTCCGTATAGGTGGTGTTCGGATCCGTCATCAAATTATTCTGACCCCTGAAGAATATTGGGGGAATGAGTCACTCGACGACAAATTCAACCGCCGTTCGAAGTACACTTCTCGCACTTTGAGGCCTTCATCCACAACTTCTGTGAGAACTCCATTTCGGTCATTCCCGTTCTCTGCCTATAGGTGCTGACTTCAGCGTCAGCATCGGCTATTACCACATGCGTTGCGTACCTTTACGGAGTACATTCACCACCTCGGGGCACGTCGTCAAGATCTCCGTCCCAGGATCATCATTAATGGTGCTCTTCTTCGTGAGACAGCGCTGCACCAGCGAGCGCGCTTGAACTGTGAGGTAGAACTGAAAGCACCAGACGGCGGCACTTTCATGGACACCATTGGTATTGCACGCTGAACGGAAGCTTGTGAGAAAATTCATCATCGAGATGCGGTCTTCACCTGATAAGGAGTGCTTCTTTATCTGAATATCTCACAGGCGCTGGATCTTTGTGAGTCATTTAGCGGCCAACGCCTTGTAAAGAGTGGAACGATAATTCAACCGATTGGTGTCATAATCCACAACTTTGGTGGAGAGGTGGTTAAGCGGGACGAAATTCTTGACCCTTCAACTTTTCTCCGTAGGAGGTATGCTGTCCTCTAGGCTGGAGCTGTTTTCGGATTCAGAGTCTGAGATTCTCTCCGAATCGGTGTCTAGCATTCTGATATTCTCCCTCTGTTTCTTTCGGCGTCTTTCCTGTAGGTTGTCTGGTTGCCTGCCCATAGCACCGCAATCGCGATTCGCCTGAGGAGTATCTTGTCCTTCTCTCATTGGTTGAAGCAGTTTGCGACCGATATTTTTAGTCTTCTTCAATGGAACCACAGGTCTAGAAGGGTCATAGCAATATTTTTAAGGTGTTCCGGTTTCTCCACGGCAGTATCATTTTCTCCTCTGGCGTGGACGGTGAAAGTATCCTGTGTTTCTCTGCCATGGGTCACCTTAATTGTTCAGAGGGGGGGCCTCTCTTGTACGGAAGAAAAAATTTGAAACGCCGTTGCGGAGAGCAGCAGCGCGGTTTGGGAACAAACTTCCGCACGGATAACATCTCAAGTCACCTCTGGGAAAGAGTCTGAATTCAGCAAAGAATTTACGGCACGGTGAGCACTCTCCGTTACAATTTCTTCCACAGGGGCGTGGCGGAGCACCCCAAATCGTGCTTCAACACCTGCAGGAACTCTTTCAACCAGCCCATATGAGGGCAAATCCATAAGGCGCGGGGTCATAGACTCCAAGACGGAGTTAGTCTCCGGTCGTTCCCGTCCCTGCAGCTCCTGAGGCGGCGGCTGCGATGCCGTGTGCGGTTCTTCAACATCCACTGCGGCGTTTTACAGAAGTGTTGCAGGGGTTTCCGCATGCCTTTGATCGTGCATTCTCCTAAAGCGATTCCTGTAGCGCTCCGCAGAGAAGTCAGGATTCCTAAGTAGACTTTCAGCGTCCTCCAGTCTGACGGCCATCTCTTGGGGAGCGCTGTGCATGCTAGACCCACCAACGAGGTGTGTTGCTTGAGGGTCCTGTAGGGGGGTTTCTACTAGGGGATCGGAGGGGTCCACATAGGAGTAGGTTGGGAGTCGTTTCATATCGTTTCCAAATCCTATTAAGGAAAAGTTCCACTGTTGATTTCCAATCGATGCATTTTAGAAACGCTCTTCTGTCGTGACTCTTGCGATTCCTTTCGGAAACTGACCTTCATAGTTGGGAGACCAGTTGCGGTACTGTCAGTTCTTCTTTGGAGGTAACAGCGCACAACGTCCACTAGGAGTTTTTACTGACTCAAAATGTGCGAGTTCCTAAAGGTGGTCTCCAGTAGTCACGGTCACGAGCCGAGGGAATCCTGGAAGTGGTTACGCAAGCACCAAGCGGAGAATGGGGATCTGGGCGGACAAACTCCTAAAAACGCTGCTATGAGGCCACCTGGGGATCGGTGGCATAGAAATCTGAAGACGTCCGATATGACCCTCTGACCGGAAAAAGTAGAGAAAGACTCAAGGGTGCTTGGTTTACTTCCCCCCGAGGTGGGGGTCAACCGGCAGATGAAGCATAGGGGCGAAAGCTCGCCTCCACAGGTCTCACTACTGTACTAATTATCAACACTAAATAAGGAAAAAAATCTAAATTCTACAATTCATCAGGGACAATATTACTTTAGGATCCACTGTACTGCAGTTTTCGAAAAAAATATTTTACTGTTTTAGATTACTAAATTACGGCCCTATATTGGAGAAAGAGCACTTTATGTTTCTGATAAGATATGTAAAACTTTATAAAAAGGTTGTCTGCATGCATTTCAAAGCCTTTTTGAGTATATATTGCTGAGTGGCAAGACGTTTTATTCAGTTTCCATCATCGAGAGTTCTGTTTATGGTATAATGTGGGACTTAATAAGAATCTACTGCTTTCTAATCATGTTTTCATCTTTATTACTTGTGATAGCAATGTGTGAAATAGTGTTTTTCATCTATAGCAAAGTTTTACACAATTTAAAATACTTTTTTTTCGCAATTATCCTTCTTTCTAGGAATTATAGCACACAGTATGGCATCAAATTATGTTTATTTGAGCTTCAGATAGAAAACTTTGTTCAGTTTCATAAACAAAAAGATTTTGAAGCACTTTTCATCTTCTTTTATTAATCTTTCGTAAACGTATTGGTCTGTTAATGGATTTTAAAGTTCAAAACAAATTGTCTGGGAAACGTTCTTGCAAAAAAATATACTTACAGACCGTTTCAAAAAAATACGACATGCTGAAAAATCTCAAAAAAACTACCAAATGTACACTGTACGCCTACAAATATAGGTTTCAGAAAAAAAGGTCAAAAAACCGTTTCACAAACATATGATCATCAACAACAATTCTTTACTGCTCGACGCTCAACAGTTAAGTTTACACACTTTTCGCTATATAACGCTAATGCAGCGTTTCGGTATCGAATTGATGTACTTTTCTATACTTGAAACTGTTATAGATTTCCAGCAATTTTTAATACAGATTTTGGAGTTCAAAAAACTGTCTGAAACTACCTTGCATGCGCGTAAACCATCTTCACCAGCAGTCCCAAAACGTTTCCGAATGGGTTGAGATCTGATGAGCACGCCGGCCACTCTAAAACAGATACTTCTGACTCCTGTGGTCATTTCATAATCAAAGATGAACTAAGTACAGGCGCATTATCCTGTTGAAAATAATCTTTCATCAAGGAAACATAAACCAAAAGCTAGCAAATAATTGTACAGAACTTCTTGATATTTTTCCGCGTTCATGTTTGTTTCAATAAATGCAATTTTACTCAATCCTTTTTTCGGAATGCCCGACCAGACAATTATAGAGCCTCCACCTGAGTGCCTGGTATTAAACTCATGACGTTCCTTACGAAGATCATGCCAATAAAAATTGTAGTAATCTTGTCCGTCCAAATTGAACTTTTTTCCGTCAATGAAAATAACGTTCTCCCATTCTTTTTCTCAGTAGGCTTTTCCAGCACACCAGTCAACTCTTTTGTACTTGTGCTGGTCTTGGAGAAAAAAAAGTGTTTTTCATTTTTTAGATTTAAATAAATTTGTGCTGTTCATATTCTTCTATATAGTTGATTTAGAAATGTATTGAATGAGATTTATTGCAATTATTTTGCACAACAATATACCTTTCCACAACTACCTTTCGATTCGTCTTTCGTGTGCTAGGCTGAGCTTCTTAGGGCGTCTCGAAGATTGTTTTAATACATAAGGAGTCGGATCTTTGAGAACAGTAGCAATTGTGACCCTCAAACTCTTCACCTTTTTAGCGATAGCACTGTTAGAATGTTTTTAGGCGTTGAACTTTACGATTTGAAGCTGTGTCTGATTGAAAAATAAAGGACAACGAGCCATTTTTACTAGAGAGAAGACGGTGTAAATATCTTATTGAAATGATTCTACATAGACTATGTCCAAAATCTAGCTTACAGTACGGTTTTGGGGCACTTTTTAGGTGTAATATGTTTTTGAAACGCACAGTATTATTGCAGCTGAGCAGTACGACGCTATCTATAAAACGTCATGTTTATATTACTGTAGTTATTTAAGAATATGATATAAAAATGAGAACCGCGGTCTAGACCTAAGGTACGGTTTGAAGTATTGTGTTGTAGGCTTTTAGTTCAGAAGATCTAATGTCCTTTTGAGGAAAGAAAACAAGGTGTTTTGGAAATAATCCCTCGCGAGTTTGAAATCTCTTAGAATTTTGAGACGCGTTATTACGGTTTTGACAAAAAGGGGTGGCTACAGTATTTAGGCAAAATCCATATTTTGGCGCGCTTTTGCTCTGTCCCATACTTTTGCAATGCACTGTGCTCACCATTGGAGAATTTTGGTACTTAAAGCACCTCTATCGCTGGAGCTACAGTACTAAATTACTAAATTTTTAACACCTGCGCATCTCTATCGTGTAGTATAAATGTAAATTTTGGTTGTATAGTAGTAAAATCAGTTCTATATCGACTCCGATTTATAACTAATTTTAACACTATACCATTATACTTCCGCCTATCAGATGGGGACAGATTTGTACGTGTATCCGCCGGAAATAAACTCCCGCCAAAAACCTCGCGCTCGTCTGCGTTCAAGAAGACGCCCCGAAGCGACAAACGCTCAGAAACCTTTGTCAATCCACTCTCTCAACCTCACTGCACCCCTTTTCTCTCTCATCTCTTTCTCTTCTAACATCTGCTATCTCACTTCTAATGTCTTCGCCTAATGCGCAATTCAAGACAAAAGCAAAAGGCTCAAACTTCTCGGCGGCTGACGATTATGCTCTCTCCCTTGCATGGACTTCAGTATCCGGCACAAAGCTCGAGCAGAATCTTGATGCCTTCTGGAATAATGTGGCTCTAGAGTTCAACAGAAAGAAGCAAATCAACGAAATTCGTACCCCAGTAAGCCTCAAAACCCGTTGGGTAATTGTACAGCGAGTGACCCAGAAGTACGTAGCAGCCGAAAAGCTTTACCGCTCCCAAATGCGGTCTGGAGAGACAGAAGAAATTGTCGAAGATAAGGCAATGCGAGTTTATTGTGATCGAAACGTTACTACAAAGAACGGTGTAAAGAAGACTGCTCCAGTGATTAAGTTCATGGAGGCGGTTCGGTATCTAAAGGTACAGCCAAAATTCTCCAGCGCGATCGGAGGCTCGGCATCGCGGTCCAACCATGGGCTCTCGACCGGACGTATGTGCGGATGAACCCACAACACCCCTCGCCGCCCGAGTGTCACTGACCCTACACAACGAGCTAGTTGCGCCGCACTAATTAGTGAAGACATGCCAAGCGGAGGCATCCCGATGTCAAGCCCGGCATTCCGACGTCCTTAAGGAGTTAAACGACAAAAACTATAGGCGGACATGGGAAGCAAGTCCGCGAATGTCGCGTTGTCAATCACTAAAGTAGGCGAAGCCATTTGCTTCAGCGCTCGAGCAAAGGCAAATGCCACCACTGCAGCATTAGAATTGAAGATTCTTCGTGCCATACGTCTCTTGGAGGAGGAATACAATCAGAGATTGGAAGCCCTGCTCCGCCGTACTCAGCAGCTTCAGCATGTTCCTGATATGGATACTAATCAAGTTGTGAGTATGACGAACAAGACAGAAGGCATAAACGGATTCTTTTCTGATGGGGTTACAGCATCTGCGAAAGAGATGATGGATACTGTGTCTACTCAGAATATAGATAGCGTTCGACTAGACGGTATAAGTGAAGAACCTTTTTTGAAGAAGCAAGTGAGTTATTGCAAAGAAATTGCGGCGCGCTACATTCTATCTCTTTTGGATTGGACTTTCCTCGCTTTGCACTTGGTTTACGTTTGCAGACTTTGGCGTCTTCACGCGGAGCTCGCTGAATTCATAAAACTACTTGAGTAAACTAGTCTTGATTTCCACGTAAACTCCACAAATGGTGCGATAGGCTTTCCGTGAGGTCGAGATGCCTCTCCCTACTAGAAACCAATGAAGCTCGACTGAGCATCGCGTTTAAAGCACTGTGGCTTTTTTCATCCACGTCGCTTTCTTCAGGAGAAATGTTCCGATCGAATGACTCCTCCTGACTATCTTTTTCGTAGAACTCAGCTACCGCTGCTTCTTCCACCTCTCCTGAGAGATACATACGTACGATTAGATTATGAAAAATTACACAACCCTCACTCATTAGCATAAGTAGGGTGTCGCTCCATTCGTGTCTCTCCTGACGGAGAATCTTGAACCGACCCTGCAAACAGCCAAAGAACCTCTGCACGTCTTTTCTTGTAGCCTCCTGCCGCTTTGTCATTTATAACTCTCTATCATTGACAATGGCATGATTCGGAAGTATTAATATGGCCCACTGAGGATATATGCCGTCTCCAAGGAAGTACAGCAGCCTATGCTGACGTTTATCATTTAGAGTATACCCTTCCGGAAGTTCCATACATCGTTTGCCGGAGAGGATATCTATAAAAAGAGGACTGTTTTGGAGCACCGTTATGTCTTTGTTGGTTCCCGCCCGCCCCAGGAACCAGTGCCAGCAATAAAGATCATGATGTACCATAGCTTTGCAGCTAATTGTGGCGAGCTTCCCCGCTTTTGGTTTGTGATATTTGTAGTGCAACAGCCGCTTTTGCGGATTGTCGCTCCCGTGTCTCATAGGACTTGGGTAATTTTCCGGCGGTGACACCTGTCGTATTAGCCACAGTGGCTCCCGGACCCATTGTTGGGATGTCCCTGTGACGGGTAGTATTCGGGGCACACGTGTAGTGCATTTGGGCGGCGCCAGGATGCGCCGTTGCAAGCCGGTATTTACCACACACGTGGACGGGCACTCCCAGCAATGCTGGTCATGGCTTGTTAATTCTATAATTTATTTAGTAATTTCTACGAACTGTTTAAGTACAGTAGCGACCGCTACCGTGCGGAAAATAAACCTCCGTCAAGGAAGATCTCGGCTCTGACCTCACCGCTTTGCGGACGGCTCCAGACCCTCACCGGGTGCTTCCGCCGCAGACACGGACGGTCAACCAACCTCTTTCGCCGAGGACAATTCTACCGTGGTTACGGACTGTTTCTCTTTGTTTGTTTTCTTGTTTTCTGTTGTTTGTATACCGTCGTACGGTCCATATTTTCCGTCCTGCTTGGAAGGTTATTCTACCCGTTCGTGGGATATTATCTACTCGACTCTCGAGTCTGCGCCCCGTATTGCGGCTCGGGTCGTTGCCCTATTTTTGGTACTACTGTTTACACGGACACTCCCGCTCGTCGACACGTGGCTCACTTCGTCCGACGTCAACGGTCGACGGCCACACCCACCCTCGACTGCCAGTCAGTAAGGGGTCGTCCGGAGTTACGCCCGGTGCTTTTCGACCCTATCGAGGGAGCTCTACCACCTTCGCTACCCATTCCAGAGAGCAAGGTTGGACACCTTGAGTGCTCGCCGGATCGCGCGGTTTTCACCACAATATTGTCCCTTCAATGCATCAGGACAGTTCTTCCAATGTTGATGCATGCAGCCCACGCACCCTATGCATCCGGAGAACCCCTCTAGTTCATATTTCCTCGCAATTGATCGTAGTTCAGAAAGTGTGGGATGGCGATTAAGAAACTGAGATCCATACAGGAGTTTTAAATTCCGAAGAAACAGCCCAAAGTATTGGCGTTGAGATTCAGAGCTCATTCACGCCATGTCATCAAGTTGTTTGAATGACAGGCCGGTAGCCAGCTTCCGAATCGGGCACAGTATCTTCTGGTGGCTTAAATGCCCTTGCCACCGGATGCGTCGGTTCGCGTACGAAATAGAGGCTCCCGTGCCACCAAAGGCGCGTGTACTTTGTTGTAATGGGGCAGAAGTAAGTGAAGAACATCACGGAAACATGATGGGGGGTAAGTTGGATGCGAGGAGAGATAGTTGTCGTACCAGGAGCAGTTTCTCCGGGCTATAGTCTTCGATGTAGGAAACCGACCGTAAAATTACAAATTTCGAGCGCAGCGCTAAGGACTCACAACCGCAGAAGCTTCCACAATACATTTGATAGCGGCCTGTTCTTCGTCGTCATCAAAGAGTGCAGAGATAAGCTTTTCCGAGTCAGTGGAAGAAGCGTAGGGTATTGTAAAATCCATTGTCTGCTGGAGGGAAGATAGGAGAGAATCGTCCGCGAGGTTGATGAGGCGCTCGTATGAGTATAAGCATAACGTGGTACTCCTGTCGAGTCCCGGACAGGTACGCTGATGAATTCGTAAATTTAGGTTTTCAGCGATAGAGATGCGTATGCCAAATGCATTTCTAAATGGTTAAAATTTAGCTTTTAGCTTTTTCCTTTAACCCCAACGATAGAAGTGCTCTTAAAGTAGTACATTGGAAAATTTTGTATGTTTGGTGTTTTTGTAAATCTTGTGGCTGAATTTTGCAAGTACCATAGCAGAATTTTGTGTGCACAAGCCCTAAAATAGTGTGTAAGTCGACCGACTGTAAGTAGTTTTGCATCTACAAAAATGATTACTGTGTTTTGATGTTTTGTTGCTAACTGTCAACATTAATGTGGGTTTAAATATTGAAAATTGAACGTTTGTCAAGTTTGCCAAAAGTGCGGATTCATGAAATGTAACAAGGGTGGACCACCCCTCATGTCATGGATAGCTGCGAATTCTGGGCGACTGTGAAAGAGGCTACCAACTGCCGAACGGTGTTTGGCCGCTCAATTACGAAGAGGTGGCAGTGAAGACGTGTTACAGTGATGAGCATGGGGCGTGAAGATGAAGGGTGGTGGAAACGCACTTGTGATCATCACGCGCACAACACCTACGCGCGTTGACAGCGGCGGGGACGCTTCAAATTCAAACGGCGGCGCGTGCACCGCCGCACGCGCCGCGCAACGGCAGCGTGCGCATCAAAAGGTGAGGGGCATTTGAAGATTTCAAAACGGCGCCAAATTGGGCGCGCGTGGGCGCGCGCAAGCGCAGCGCGCGCAAGGCGGCGGCGGCGGCGGCGGCGGCGGCGGCGCGGCGTGCCATTTCCCGCGAGGGGCGGCTGTCTTACAGCTGGCTGTCGCCGCCGGCGCGACATGGCGCCGCGACGCTGAGACGGCGCCGCGCCGCAGCGCGGCGGCGCGCGCAGCGGCAGCGCGCCGCGCGGCGTCGGGGGCGAGGGCTGCGCCGCTGGCGGCAGCGGCGGCGCGCGGCGGCGCTGCGTTGCTCCGCGCGCGCGGCCTCCGTGGCGAGCGCCGCAACAGGGCCGCGCCATGACGTGCGCCATGTTGGCAGCCAGCCAACGCGCCCCGCAGCGCGCTTGTACCGTCTTTCTCCCCCTTGCCCTTCTCCACTTACGGTGCTTCTCGCTCGCTGTTTTCTACGATGGGCGGTGGCGCGCGGCAGGGAGCAAGGCGCGTGCAACCGCGGCTGATGAGATGAGAAATGTGCTGAGGCGGCGACGCGCTTGTGCCACGTCATGAGCAGCGCGGCCGTGCCAGCTGCATTACGTGTCAGGCGGTCCTGTCGCTCGGCGGCGCGGCGGCGTGGCGGCGCGTTGGCGCGTCCGCACAGCCAGGGACGGGATCGGGGCGGTGGGCCAAGAGGGTAGCATTGCGAACAACAAGTTTGATTTACGTTTAGTACAGGCACAGTGAATACAACGAGCGCAAACGAGCGTCGGCGGGACGCACATGCTTGGCTCGAGCTCGCGGCAGTTAAGAGGACTGGAGGAAGCGAGTTGGCGGCAAGTTAGCGGCGATCAGAACGAGGTAAGCTCGACGGCGAAGCCCGAATGCATGCAGGCGTGGCCGACAGGCGGGCGGCGGAAGCGCGCCAGCCCAAACTCGTCCTCATCGCGGCGGCGCTGCGACTCGGCGGCGCTGCGGCGCGGCTGCGCGGCGGCGCCGGCCGATGCGGCGGCGGCGGGCGCGGGCGGCGCCGAGCACGCCAGCGCAGCAAGCGCGGCGGCGGCGGGCAGGGAGGCGACGACTCGTGACAGCATGTTGAGGGCGGTGGCGGTGGCGGCGGCGGCGGCGGCGGCAGCGGCGGCAGCGGCGGTGGGTAGCGGCGCGTAACTGCGGCAGGGGGCGCGCAGAGAGCTGACGGCGCGCCCACTGTTTGACGGCCGTTGTCGCGGCCGCTGCTTTATACGGCGGCGCGGCGCGATGGGGCGCACGCGCGGCGGCCGCGATGCGCGCGATGCGCAGCGAGTGCGCACGCGCCACGTGCACACGTGCGCGCACGCGCCACAGGCTGTGGCGCCGTGTGGCAGCGTGCGGTGGCGGATGGACGCGCGCGTGCGTGCGCGAGCGCTGGAGCGCGGCGCGGCGCCTTTTGTCGCGCGCGCGCGCCGCCCTGCCGCCGCCACACGGCGCCACGGCGCGCTGCGTTGCGCGCGCGGTGCACGTCACGCGCTGCCGCCAAGCGCCGGCGCCCAATGGCGGCGAGCGCGCGCCTCCCCCTCGCGCCGCCATTGCTCGTGCGCCTGCTTGCCACCGCGCCCATTGCGCCCAATCAGCGCGCGCACGCGTGCATCCGCACCTTCGTTCGCTTGCCGCCCGTTGCCATGCCGGCCAATGGTTGCGCCCCACGTGCATGATGTGGCGCGCGCATGCGCCGTGTACAGCGGGCCGACGTGGACTCCGTGCGGGACGTGTCAGCGTGTGTGGCGTGCTCGCGCTCCGCGCCTCGGCTCCCCGCGATGCCTAAGCGCGGTGCAGGAGCTCAGCGACAATGCGACCGAGCCGCGTCACAATCTGCCCGTCCGCGGCGCACTCCTCGCCCACCGCCATGCGCAGCGTCATCTGGGACATGGACGGCGTGCTGCTGGACACGGAGCCCATTTACATGCGCGTGGAGCAGCACATTGTGTCGCGCTTCGGAAAGGACATCCGCCCCCTGCTGCCGCACCTGCTCGGCCGCACCGCCGACGTGTGCGCCCGCATCACCGTCGACCGCCTGCGCCTCCCCCTCACCCCCGCCCAGTTCCTCGCCGAGCGCAACGCCCAGCTGCTGCGCAGCATGCCCCACGCGCCCCTCATGCCGGGCGTCGAGCCGCTCGTGCGCCACCTCAAGAGCCACGCTGTCAAGATGGCCATCGCCACGTCGTCGCCGCGCGACCTGCTCGTCGCCAAGCGCACCGGCAAGGACGCCTTCTTCGCCCTCTTCGACGCCGTCGTCTGCGGCGACGACGTCCCGCAGGGAAAACCCCACCCGCAGATCTTCCTGGACGCCGCAGCCGCCATTGGCGAGCCCCCGTCCAACTGCGTCGTCTTCGAGGACGCCCCAGCGGGCTTGCGCGCCGCCCGACTGGCCGGCATGAGCGCCGTCGCCTTGCCCAACCCCCACGTCGACATCAACCTCTACCACGACGAGCGCCCGCACTTCGTTGTGCCCTCGGCCTCACTGCTGGACTTTGACGTGTCGCGCCTCGGCTTCCCCCCCCTCGTTGCCCACCCCTCGTCTGCCGCTCCCTCGTGACCCCGTCTCCGCTTTCGTGCCCCCTTCCATTTTGAGTAACAGTCCTTTGTAGCCCCCCGCCCGCTGCCTGTGCTCCATTCATTGCGCGCCAAGCTTTTTGTTCGTCTCATGCTTGCCGAGTCGCGCTACCACTCCTTTCTAAATTCAGCCCCCACTTTGCCCACCAAGATACACATTCTTTTTCTGCTGGGTAAAGTACGTGCTGCCGCCACCCACAATTCACCTTAATCCTGGTCCCGCGTCTCACCCCTGAGCTCCTGCTTTTTGTGTGTATGTGTGTCGCCCCCCCCCCCCCCGCACCCCCCCCCCCCCCCCCCCCCCCCCCCCCCCCCCCCCCCCCCCCCCCCCCCCCCCCCCCCCCCCCCCCCCCCCCCCCCCCCCCCCCCCCCCCCCTGCCCCCCCGCCCCCCCCCCGCCCCCTTTCTTTTTTTGTTTTTTGTTTCCCCCCCCCCCCCCCCCCCCCCCCCCCCCCCCCCCCCCCCCCCCCCCTCCCCCCCCCGCGCTCCACATGTGCCTCGCTCAACCCGCCAGACGCTCTCCCACTATCGCCTTGTGTGCACCATCAACCCGGCACCACACATGAAGCTTGTCGAGCTCTTCCTGTCTGCGACCGTCAGTGCGGACGATTCGGACAAGCCGCCTTCCACCTTTGCCGTTGTTTTTCGCAAGGATGGCCTCGAAGGCGACTTCCACGAACTGGGCAGGACCGAGACCATACCGCACGCCGCCCACCTGCAGTTCTTCTCTTCGTTCGAGCTGTCATACAATGAAAAGTGGCCGGACGAGGCCGTATTGCGCTTCGAGCTGTACAACAGAAGCACCGTCGACACGGAGAAGTTGCGTGAGCACTGCCTGGTGGGGAAGGCCACCGTGTGCCTCCCGGACCTCATCCTGGCGCCTGGCAACCATCTGACCACGCACTTTTCACACGCTTGCTTGGAGAAGAAGGTGGGCGTGCTCACCGTGAGCGCCGAGCACATCGACGCCACCCACGCCGACAATCAGTCGCATGTGCTTCTGGACCTCTCCTCGTGCGTGCTGAGGAAGAGGGATTGGAACAAAACGCTGCTTCACCAGCGGTACGAGCTCAGCAGAGCGCACAAGTACGAGGACATGGAGGGCCACACCGTGTGGCTGCCCATTCACAAGAGCGATCGCATTGCAAGGCAGAGAGACTCAAACACCACCATTGAGTTCAGCGCGGCCAACCTCAAGTACCGCCACCTGTGCAACGGAGACGACGAACGGAGGCTGAGAATCCGCCTGTACGCCGCCGCGTCCACGGCCAAGCGTGCGGCGAGCGAGGTGCTGCTGGGAACGGTGCACTTCTGCTTGCGGGACATATGCGAAATGGACCCTACGGGCGAAGTGCTGGCGCTCGAAGGCGGCGGCGGCGGCGGCGGCGGCGGCGCGCACGAGGACATTGGGCACGTGTGCATCCTTCATGCCGAGCCCACCGACTACGGAAGCCATTTCGCGATGCACTTGAATGTGGACAACTGCGAAAAGTACGCGGTGGGCGGGTCGCACGAGAAGAGGAAGCTGGTGCAAAAGACGAAAAAGCGGCTGTCCATGTCCAAGTTGTCGATCGGCAAGGGCAAATCCAGTCCTGGCGGCACGAAGCTTCCGGCCATCAATTCAATAGAGAATCTGTTCAAACAGCAGTCGACGCGGTGAGCGAAGGGGGCGTGAGCGCGACTTGTTGCGCGGCTGGTGGCGGCTGTGCTACAGGCGAAGCGGCCAGCGCATGTCGAAGGCGGGCTGCGTGCCTTGAAGCGGCGGCTGGGGTTATTTACTGGACGCAGATGTGGCGTGAGCACTTGTGCCAAGTTGGACGGCCTCACGACGGCTCTACTGTGTTGACGGCGAGACATGCACGTAGCACTGGCAGCAAATGGTATGTAGAGTAGTTTGGTGGATGTAGACAGGTATGTGACTTGACTAATAAAACAAAAGCTGTCAACATGTTGCCTAGTTGGGCAGAAGCATTTGCGGTGGAAGCGCAGGATGGGCGAGGGCGCGTGCGGCACCGTCGTGGTGATTTGTGTGACATTGGCACAGTTGCTATTTATTGGAATTGCGGGAAAGGAGGGGGGCGCGACGCTGTCGGCAGACGGCGCTTTGAGGGATGAAGGCAGTGGAGCAGAGGTGGCGGGATGTTGGGGCGCACACCTACCGGCGGTGCGCGTCTTGGTGCGGTGGAGACGAGATGAGCATGATGGGTGTGCTGTGTGACAGCGGTGTCGAATGGTGAGTGGGTTGCTTTGGCACATAGATGCCGGCAGCTGCAGAGCAATTGAAAGAAATGAGCTTGTGCGGAAAGCATGAATTGCAGCGCCAATGATTGCGGCGCGCGCACAGTCGTGAGCGGGCGCCTTGAGCATCGGTCGCGCTCGATGCACAAATGCGCGATGCTGCGGCGAGAGACAGAAAAAAAGAAAACAAAGCGCACTGCCACGCGTACAATCCGCATCGCCTTCTCCAGCGCCAGCGCGGCTGGCGGCTGACGCCAAACGCCCAGCCGCCGCCCGCCAGCCCCCCAATCACCGCCATCGCCTCCACGCGCGTCATCCCCCCCGCAGCCACTTACTATCCTACAACAATACCACCGCGCGCGTCGCCCTGCCTCATCCGCAACCACGGCTGCTGCTGCGCACCGCCTCGTCAGCGCAGCGATTCACGCCGCACCCTGCTCCGCGCTTGGCACGCAGCTACCGTCTGCTCTCGTCGCCCACCATGGGCGCACCGCCTCAATCCCAATCTGCGCAAGCAAACCCCTCCCCCGCCCAGAAGCCTGTGCACTCCGACATGCCGCCCGCCTCCGCTTTCACGCCCGCCCCGCCACACGATGACGCCCCACAGAGCCCGTCGTTCGCCCTTTCAGCCTCACGCATTCCACCATGTACGTGGGTTTGCCTTGTGCTCATTCCGCTGCTCTGGCTGCTTGCCACCGTCACCTCTCCACGCCCATTGTTCCACATCTTGTTCACAGTCTTGTCGGTGCTGCCGGCAGTCTTGGTAGCCCGCTTCGTGCTCAGAAACTTTGCCGACGAGGCCGTCACCAACTCGTTCCTCATCTCACAGTTCCTGTTGGGCGCCTTGCCTCTTTCTCTCATATTGGTGTTCGTTGAACTCATTCTGGTCGTCGTTTTCACGCTTGTCTTTTTCTCATCCGAGCTGGTGGACGTGGGACAAGCGCTCAGTCCGCAGCTGTCAAAAAGCCCCCGCGCTGTTTCGCGAGCCGCCATGCGCACCGTCAGCGACGTATTTGCTTCAGCTTTTTCGTCCCCTGGCGAGCCCTTCGGCAAAACTCCAGACACAGACCAGGTGCTGCAGCTAATCAAGGAGCACGTCCCGCTGTGGAAGCTCATTCTATTCCTGCTGCTATTCGCATTCGTCGTCGCCGCCGCCACAGAGGAACTGGGCAAGTGGGCGCTTGCGAGGCGCTACACGCTCGTCAACAAGATGCCCCACAACGTGGACTGCGATCGGCGCATCACATGCAGAGGCATTCTCGCCGTGGCGTGCATGGGCGCTCTCGGCTTCGCCACCAGCGAAAACTACGGCTACGCCATGGGCCTCACGTCGTCGCCGTTCAACATTGGGCTCGTCGGTGTGCTGCTGCTGCGCGCGCTGCTGGCGTTTCCGCTGCACGTCGGCGCGCAGTTTTACGTGGCGGTTGCCGCGGCGCAGGCGTACGTCTTTAATGAGCCCATCAGCGTTATGAAACCGCTCGCGGTTGCCGTTGGGATACACGGCCTTTTCGACGCCATGGCGATGCTCATGGTGGTTTTGATCGGCGTTGAGGGCGCTCCGTCGTGGTTGAGCCTGTTTGTGCCTGTTCTGCAGAGCTGTCTGACGTTTTTGTTGGTGATGCTGTGCCGTGGGCGGTACAAGGCTCTGTTGGAAAGGGAAAGGGTGGTGTTGCTGACCGCAGATCCGGTATGAGCAATCATACTCACGCACGAGGATGGCAAGCACTGCGCATGACGGCGATGGTGTTGCAGGAGTGTCAATGTGCCAATGTGCAACGGACGGAAAACGTAGTGGGCGTTGACGCACATCTTGGGATTGAGAGCTTGTGCTTGGTGCAAAACATGTCACGTGTGGCTTGTGGCTTGCGGCCGTGGCCACAACGCGAACGCGCATGTTTTAAAGACAAAGCTGTGCCCCGTAGCGGAGGCGATGGGGCGCTGAGAACGCGGAACGGTGGCATGCAGCAACAAGCTGCGATGAGATCGTTGATGGGTGCTTAGCCATTGATTGCGAACGGCAGAGATGCGGGCCGAGGGGGGAGTGCCAAAGCTGGCACCATGATTGCGCGATTGTGGTGCTAAGTTAGAGAGGGCGCGGTGCGTGGCTGCTGCGATGGAGCCAGAAGGCGCGCGCAATGGGGAGCGCGTGCGGTGAAGGGGCGCGGTGGAGGGGCACGGCCGCGTTTTGAGCCGTTGGCTTAGCTCGAGGCGGAGGGGTCAGAGGCGGGCGGCGCGCGCGGGCGGTTGGTGGCGCCGCCCGCAAGCGCGGACGCTGTCAACAATGCGGCGCTGAGGCCCGGGCACGCAATTACGTACGCAATTCAGAAGGTGTAAGGGGTGACAACGCTGCCAACCCTAACGCGCCGCGCTCGTCAATACTGTACTGCAGAAGCGCACTTCCGCCTTCCCCCCTCATTCGCCCATCGTCGTCATGTCCATCCTCAGCGCCAACCTGCGTTCACCCGAGCAGCGCCGCAGCGACCACCTCACGATTCTCACGCGGCGCGCGCCGCCACCGCAGTCATGCGGCCGCTTCTTCAAGGTCTCGGCCGAAAACAGCGTGCAGGTGCACAGCTTCGACCCCGCCGCCTTCGACTCGGACGCCGAAACCGACGGACCGCCCTCCGATTCGTTCGCCCTGCGGCGTGAGCTCTCGCGCGTTCGCACAAGCCTCAGCCTCAATAGCATCTGCTCGCGCCACGACTCGGACCCTACGCGGCGCCGCACGCGGCTGTCGACCGCGCGCCCGACCACGCCCACTCTGACGCCGTTCTCGAGAGATCGCGCGTCCAGCTTCTACCACGGCAAGTCGCGCCTGCACCACAGCATCTCCAACGATGACATCATTGGCGCCGTCAACCCACAGCGGTTGCAGCAGCTGCTCGGCGAGGACTACGTTCTGTTCTGCTCCAACGGCAATAGCACGGCGCAAGCGCCGCGGCAAGACCGCGCGCCCGGCAGCGTCAACAAGCTGCCCCGCCCTGCGCGCCCGACTCGCCCGATGCGCCCGACGCGCCCGACGCGCAGCCCGTTTTTCAGCTTAAGGAGGCCCGGCTTCAGCGTGTCGTTCGTGTCAACCGGCAGCTTTCGCGCCGAAAGCGATGAGGAGAGGGACGTGGAGCACTTCAGCCGCATGCTGGTCGCGGAGCGCAGCAATGACGAGCGCCCCAGCTGCGCCTCTATTCCGCTGTTCGTGGAGGAGATTGGTAGGGTGCCGCGCGTCGCGGTGGTGGACGGCAAGGCGCGTCGCGTGCGCGTGCGGAAGCTGCGGGGCGCGTCGCACCGCGCGGGGTCGCCGCGGTCGCCGCGCGGCGGCGTGCTGGCGCAGTGCTTTGGCATCTGCGCGCACCCGGCGCGCGGCGGCGGCGACGCGGAGTGATTTTGTGCTCTGGGAGACGACGCGCAAACATGCGCGAACGGCACGCTCACGGCGATGGTGGCGCCGTCGCGCAGACTGTATTTCAAACAGAACTGTTCTGGCACATAAAGTTACGTGCCGTCGCTTGGCACCACAGTGGCGGCGGCACGACGTCAGACGGCGTCGATATTCGTTGTCCCGTGGCGCTGCTAATCTTTTGGCAACTTTGAGCGCCATTGTTTGCGCCGCCACCATCCCTCTTGACACTGCCGTTCTGCAGCGCGTCGCGTCGCACATCCGCCGCGCCGCCGTCGTCCGCTACTCGCCGCGCAGCCTCGTCCTCTCTTCTCCGCCACCGTACCCGTCGCCGAAAGCTTCCGCCCGCCCCACCCCAGCTCGTCCCTGTGTCGACCCCCCTCAAATTCCAAATTGACCGTTTCCCCGCCGCCATCCTCGCCCCAAACTCCTAGCCAACCCGCCGCCATGGACCTCAACAAACTCGTGGGCTACAACCGCGGCGGCGCCCAAATGGTCGACATGGAGGACGTCGTCCACGCCATGCCGCGCTACGGCACCACTGACCTTCGTGCCCCCCCCGCCGACCAGCCGCAGCACCCTAGCAAGCCCGCGGACGAAAAGCCCCACTCCCACTCCCACCCAGAACATCCCCATTCGTCGTCGCGCTTCTGGAGCACCGTCATGAACAGCCCCCCCGCCTCGGCGCGGTCGTCCGCCGTAGCCCTTCCCCACACCTCCTTGAGCTTTCGACTCGGCGATGCCTCCACGTCCACGACCCCGAAACCGACCCTGTCGAGCAACACGGCCCCCGACTTGCTTCCGTGCGATCGAGATGGCAGCGAAGGAAAGCCCTAGGTCATTGGATCGCAATTTTGTGCTTTCCCCACAACTCTTTGATTGTGTGTGCCTCCATGGTCTTCGAAACTAGTTCCACCCCCAGCGCTAGATGCACCGCCTCTGTTTCCGCCCATCCAAGCCTTTTTGCCCTCCGTGTTGGAAAGCGTTGCCCACGCGCGCTTCGCAATCCCAATCAATATCATTTAGAGACGGACAAACACTCATAGTTCACACAAACAAACCGTTTGCTTCAAGTCAAGTCTTCACCGCAGGTTTTCTCTTCCATATACGTCCTGAACGCAAAATAGCTTGGAGATGCAATCCGCGTTTCATCATCCATCGCATAAATGCTCCAACTTTCTGTATCAAACTTGACATCAGCTTGGCCAAATATGCACGTTAATCTCCCGCCCTCCCCTCCCCCTCCTCCCCTCTCCCCATGCCGCCTTTGCCCAAGTGGTTTCATAAAAAGAACGCTTCGCCCTTTTGATCAAGCTCCCTTTTGCATATTGCAAATAATAGAGTCTGTTTGACTGCTGTACGGACGCTGACGGAAACTTTGACGATGATAACTGTGTTCACCTTCCAAAGTCTGGCGATCGCGGGTAGCGGCGCGGCTGCGGCAATCGGGCGACCAGAGTTCCCCCATGTGAGCCTTACATCACTTGACCATCATGTTTCCTTGACACGACCGGAATACAACCAGAGACAACCATGGTTTTGAGGCCCACGTGCCAAGAGCAGCAGTAACCTCTCACAGTCTTATTCTTTCCCTGCAAAGCGTCGTAGACCAACAACCCATTCAAGGTGGCAATAAATTCTTCGCCGTATACGCTGAATGGAAAGCCGCTAATTTCGTTTTGTATGGTTACAAACGTCGGTACCCAAACTTTTCCCGCCGAGAAAAGATTCTGAAATGGGCGACTTCGCTCTTGAAGTAGGAGGACCCGATTCTTGTTCAACTCTGCTTGGTTGAGCTCCGCATCCATGTGCATGGTAGCATGCTTTCCACTTGATTCCTTCTTGTGAACTCTTCCCCTGGTACGGCCTTCTGACGGACCCGTCTGCCAAAACGGAATCAAACTGTGCCTGTTCTAGAAGGTGCTTCTCTTTCTTGAGATGTGGAACATTGCATCAAAGGTCTGATCCTACACGGTGAGAACGCAAGCTCAGTATTTCGCAACGGCGGTAAGCGTACACATTTGATTCAAACCCGGCTCCTACGGCAAAAATTGTTCCATGAACGCTTACGCGGTTCCCCTTTTTTCTCTCATTGAGTGATGGAACTACCGCTCGCGCTCATCTGTAAAGAATGAGCACTGACGATGGCTTGTGTTTGGCAAAAGAGGCGCCGACCTACCAAGAAAAGTAAGGAGCAAAACCAAGATTCGTTAAAAGATTCTCGATCACGATTCGGTTGGCACTGTAGATCTTTTGTGGCCATGCCATCTTTTCTCTAAGCCTCAAGAATTTCCTCTACTTCTGTGGTGCATTCGCAATGCATGTTGTCACCCCAAATCTACATCCAGGAAGTCAAAGCGTGTGGTAATGCAAGGATATCGCAATGCACCTACCGCCAGGTAACGTGTCTTGCGCAACGCATCATACTTTATGTCGCTATTATACTCACAGATGCCTGGGCGGTGCTTTCTGGTCACATATGGAGACTAACATTGAAGAGGGCCTCGATCGGTTGTCCGGATACGGATATTTTGTCGAGCGATTCGTGCTTCCATCCGGTGCAGGTTTTCTGTTTATTCGGATGGGCTCTCTCCATGCGTCAAACAGCATTGTGTCTACACCAAATAAATGTCATCTCTAGTTATGAGATAATTTTCAGCACACAAGGCAAAAGGATGATGAAGTCTTTTGTAAGTACCTCGGACGTCCTACATGAAGCGGCGAAATACTGGGCTTCTCTTTAGCTCAAAGGGTTCTCTTCGGGGAGCCGCCGTCGCCGCGTTACAATTAAAACTTCCGCCGCCGCAACACACGAAACCTTATTTCGCACGCAAATGTTAGTTACGAAAATACCATTCTGAATATTTATAGAATAATTTCTGTGAACCAATAGACTTGGCCGGAAATCGACGAAGTGATTCTCGCGAAAACATCGTCTCGTTTCTGGCTGCAAAGCAAAACTCGCTCTCGTCAGTTTTGTCGTCACCTTTTCAATCCAGATAAGCGTTGCTCCCCCGCGGCTGCAGCACTCCCGCCTCTCGCCATCGCCAAGCTTATCGGACCGTAGTTTCGTCGTGTCCGTCCCCTAAGGCTCACGCTAAGCCGCTGCGCACCCAAACACCCTGCACATCCTACAAACTGCATGCAAAGCGACCCAAATTCGTGACCACCACTGCGCACGCCGTACTCACAACATTTATACGCAAGCAGTCATGGGCGGTCGGTTTCTGTCTCAAACCCATGCATAGAATAGAAATACTCTGTCAGTTTTGTCTTTGCCGTCATTTTGCCGCACTAAAGCTGCTCACCAAACAAATATTCTCCGTTTCATACTTCACGTTGCGTCTTGGACACACATGTGACCATGTTGATCGTGTTTGGCGCGCTTTTGATGCCACATCCAAAATGTCAAATCCACAAACTATGAGTGACAAGACATTGATAGTGCCCACTTTGGAGGGAAGAAATAACCAGGAAGGAAGTTGGAAGAAACCTTAAAAGTGCAACCGGCTATCTAATTGACAAAGAACGCGATGAGGGATCAATGAACGGCAGTACGAGCATTGATTTGGAGGAAAATGAGCAAAGATCTCAGAGAAACGTCCAAATTGGTAGCCCATTAGTGGTGAAAAAAGATCCAAAAGTCTGTAAGACTCCTGGCTCTGTCAGTTTCCCGGTCATGGGTGAACAGAAGAAAAGAGTAGTGGTTGGTGCCGAAATATTGGTAAAGTCCGTTTCAAAATAAGAGGGAAGCGAGTGTCGGGTGTCCAGGGAGAGGGGAGCGGGGGAGCACGTTTCGCACCGTAGAACGAAAGTGGATCATGCTGCTGTGCAATTCTGCGAGTTGTGCTACTGTAGTAATTGAGCTACGAGAATGTAATTATTAGAAGCAATTACTGGATGGGACGACTGCATTTGCATAAACGTATTCTGGATTGCACGGCAGGCCCATCTGCCCACTTACATTCTGGCGTCGTGACCGTCGTGGTCTTCACCCTTTTGGGACTAAAAACTTACGTCTGTTAAAATAGACTTATCGTCTGAATATCATTGGGTGCCGACGGCAATACTTGGCCTCCAAGCTGCCATGTGTTCACTCTGCTTATGTCTAGCTCAATAAAAATAACCAAGGTAGCCGTCATTGGCTGTCGCAAGATTCTTTGGCGAGACGAACTGTGGTATCGTCACTGCACATGCGGAACCTTCGGCGTAGATATTTTTTACGCCGCCGCGCAATAGTGGACAACTTGTCAAGAGAGGGGCCAGTTTTGCAGGCTTCAGTCTATATGTCGACCGCCGGCGCCTCGATGCCCCCTGTCTCCCCGGGGCATCGAACTCACCCGATCGCCTGCTAAGAGCCGACTCACCGCGCTTTTGATAAACTTCATTCAACCACCGCCGTTTCGCTTTTGCCTCGCCGAGCCCAAAGTCCAAACGCGCACCCGTCCAACCCTGGGCGACCACTTTGATCACCACCCCGCACCCGAGCGGTTGAAACAAGCAAAATCTGTAGGAATATCCGAAACCGTCGGAACTCCCAAAGGTCACAATGGAAACCAAATCGTCGACCTCCAGGTCTATGCGAAAAAGTCGAGGCATCACTGGAACGGCAAAACTGAACAACGTCAGTATGACTACACCGCAGCCTTTTCTGGCTGGTCTTAAAGCTGAGTCTATTCGCATATTTTTGCGCGCATATGATGCGTACTGCCGCGAGCTCAAGTCGCGGGCAGCACAGCTGGTTCAAGAAGCATCCATGAGCCTTGAGCCAATCCGTCCCGTGGGTCTCATGTACTGTGTGGACGCCGAACAACTGAATTCCGCTGTGGACCTCGGGATGATCGACGGCTGTGTGGACATTACGGACCTTTCGGACAAAAAGCTACGCGCCATCCTCGAGAAGGACTCCATCGACTCCACAACGATCGTGATCGAATCGGACTTAAGTCAAACATGTGCGCATGGACATGAGTGTCAAATCCGCTACCGGTCGGAAGAAATTGCTCTTCATTGACTACAAGTCACCACTGCGTCAACACGGAATTCCGTGGGTTGCCAAAACCAACCAAAAAGCAGCCGTGCGTTATATTTTGTCGGTCTTCAAGCCGGCCCAACTCAAGAATAGACTTGATCAACACATCTCGTTCTCAGAACGGCATCTGAAGGAGGACTAAAAGGCTGTCCTCAAGCATGCCTTGGACCTTTCAGAATCATTCGAGAAACTCGACAACGGGAATCTTCGTGGCCGTAAGTCCGAAGTGGGAGGCGGCAGCACAAACACCGTCTTAAAGCCAAAACCGGAGAATAAGCCACCATGAAAGACCTCAAAGAATCGTGAAAATAAGAGGCTCCCGCCATTGCCCTGTCCGATGAAGGCCTTCGAGGGTAATGTAGTACAGTGGCTCCTACGGAAATATGGTGGTTTGGCCTTAAGGTATAATATTCCTAAGGAGGGTTCGTAATTTATTAGCTGGGCCACGTGGGGCATAATCTCGCCCGCGTGCGCTACAGTATCCTTAAGGTACGGTAGAATTTATTATTTATTTTAGATATTTTATGCGGGTAATTAGCACAGTAGTGCGACCTGCCGAGGCGGGCTCCCGGCTTGATA
>JAHNZQ020000079.1:782837-795146 GCA_019155205.2 Gracilaria vermiculophylla | reverse complement strand
AATTCCCCCGGCTCGCGACAGCGGATACCGGAGACCACCTTTAGGAATACGCGCCTTTGGAGTCACTAAAAACTCCTAACGGACGTTGTGCTCTACTACCTCGACAGGAGGGCTGACAGTACCACATTGCGTCCATATCCTGGGACGGAGCCGGTAACCGACGGGGCGCATTAAACGCTAGACTCTCCATCAAGGGTTCGTAGTCGGGTTCTCGAATCCGTGGTACCTGAGGAACCCGAGATGACGCCAGACGGGGAAAGGCAGGGTATGCACGCCCGTCATCGTCCCCATTTGGACTCCTCACAATGGGGTGAAACATGTCCTCGCCGTAGGCGTACCAGTTGAAACCCGGTGTGTCACTCCACACCACCTGGAGGTTGTAATCCAACAGTGTCTCCGCTTCGAACTCGCTCCATGCGGTGCACTTAAACAGGTTTGGGATGCCAAAGGAGCGCAGGACCCGAATGATGGACGCCGACTAGGAGAGCAAACGCCCGGCGGCTGGCGGATATGACGAGTACCAGTAGAGGCGGCTGTTGCGGCATCTGGTATAGGACGTTACGCCCTCGTCCGCCACTTGGAGGTACGCCATCAGGGTGCCGACTGCAAAACTCTGTCGAGGCAACCAGCATGACGAACCGTCTTAGAGAGTCATGTGGATCCGGAACCTCAGAGGTATGATACGCAAAGGTTATGGGCGTCGCCACGTAGAGATGCGGGGAAACCCAGTGGTCCCTCCAGGAGTCGTTCACCTTAAGGTAGTACTTCGGCCGTTGCTTGGCGGTCATATCATGGAATTCCGTGTTATGCCATCCGTAGAAGTACCCGAATGCGGTGCGTACGCGAGTTTCGTCTGCGAGGAGCGTCCCCCATCGATTCCGATTGAGCCAGTACAGGCGGTCGTATGGGAGACCGAAGGGTAACACCGCGAGGGCGGAGCGTCCATCGGCAATGCTTCCCGTTCGCCTTACTCTCTGGTGCGAGCTCTCCTTGTGGAGCAGGACCTGGAGTCGCGCCTGGATCTCTCGTTCTTGAGTGCACCTCAGGTAGGGAGTGTCACAGTGTCCTACCGTGGTTGGAGCATTGTCACCATGTACCGGAGTATGAAGCCAATGGGAGCGGTATGCGTCAACACGGTTCCGCTTCTGGTCGTTCAACGCAATCTCCGGGACGGCGCGGAACCGCATGGCCTGCAGGTACGGCCTAAAATGGTGAATGTAGTACTCCACAGGACAGGGGAGACTCACGCGCCTATCGTGGAACTGGACAAACACCCGCGTGACACTTTGATCGAAGTCTTCTCCTGGACGGAACGGCGCTCCGGGCGAAGTATGATACACCTCAAGATTGGAAGGAGATGTCGGCGTTGGAATTGCAGAGGCCATTCCGAAGGCGTACGCAGCAGGGTAGACGACGAGCAAACGCGTGGTAGCACCTGAAGAAAGAGACCTGACACCACTCGGGGATCGATCCAAAGTTAAACGCACCACCGCGGAGGGAGCCGTGTCAAGCCGCCACCGTGCAATCCGAGGCGAAGCCGGGCGACTGGCATCAGGCGACTTTTGAAGCACCGTTGCGGGGCGCGTGCTCATATCCAACGGAGAACGACGGAGGTGCGGACGAGAGACTTAAGAGTCCGGCACCTTCACGGAGATCGGATGAGCGGACGTGAAGAAGCGGGTGCTGCCAAAAGAAGTAACCTCGAAGGAGTCGGAATGGATAGCGCCTCAAGGGGGTAGGTATCCTCTCGGAACTGACCCAAGCTACGTCCACGGGAGTGCGCGTTTGCACCACGCGCGGTACGCCGAAAGACGCGGACGCCCACGCTGGCGCCTGGCGCAGCAGCACCGACCGGTGACACCAAGAAGGAGCGGATGCAGCCGGGTGAAGGAAAAGCAGAGCTCACGAACGCCGCAAGGAGTGAAACGCGAGCACGCGGCATTACGCCGCGCAGGAGTATGGAGAAGAGAAGGAACCCCTGAAGGAGAGAACCGGCAAACTGCCAGAGGCCGCGCTTGCCTCAACACCGATAGGAGCCACCCCAGGGATCAAGAAAGCGGAAGATGCACCTCGAGGAAGTGGTGCCATTTAAAAAAGGGGGTATGTAGTACTGTGGCTCCTACGGAAATAGGGTGGTTTGGCCTTAAGGTGTAATATTCCTAAAAAGGGCTCGTATTTTATAAACTGGGCCACGTGGTGCATAATGTCGCCCGCGTGCGCTACAGTATCCTTAGGGGACGGTAGAATTATTATTTATTTTAGGTAATTTATGCAGGTAATCAGTACAGTAGCAAGACCTGCCGAGGCGGGCTCCCGGCTTGATACTTAATCTGCCGGTTGAGCTCCACCACTGGGGAAGTAGAGACAAGCACCTTTGCGTCTTCTCTTACTTTTCCGGTTGGAGTCTCTCGTCGATCAACGCAGGTTTCTAAGCCACCGATCCTCAGGTCGCATCATAGCAGCGCCTGCAGGAGCATTGTCCGCCCAGTGAACTTCCCCCTCCGCTTGGTGTTTGCGGATCTCTTTTAAGAATTCCTCCGGCTCGCGACAGCGAATACCGGAGACCACCTTTAGGAATATGCGCCTTTGGAGTCAACAAAAACTCATAACGGAGGTTGTGCTTTACTACCTCGAGAGGATTGCTGACAGTAACACATTTTTACGAATGGAGTTGGCTACAGTGGGCAAAGTTCCATATTTTGGCGCGCTCTTGCACTGTTTTATACTTTTGAAAGGCACTGTATATCTTGCAGGCAGCTATGGCAAACATTTTGCTTCATATTGCGGGGTAAGAAAGTGTGCTGTTCAACAAAAGATACCGGCTGTAGTGTGAAAAGTAGTAGACAAAGACCTTCCGGAGGGTACAATGGGCCAAAGCGCGTTTACGGGCGCGGTGTTCAAGGAGAAGGATCTTTCACATGAGAGAACCTCGCAGTATGCACTAGGATCTGCTCTGGGAGAAGTTTCTACCAGCACAGCTGACCCAGAAGCCAGTCAGAATTTTGTACTGCAAGACAATGATCTGATGCAACGTCTCAAAAACACTGATATTTTCAAAAAGAAGAAGTCAAGAACACTGACATTTTCAAAAATAGGAAGATGTCGGACTTTAAAGAATAAGTCGCAAATGGCTCTGTAGTCTCCAATATCGGCACAGAGATCGAGACACTCGCAAGCATCAGAGGCCTTGTTGACACATACAATAAAAAGCAACGTCAGAGTAAACGGGAATTGATGGGGAATGCGGTCGATGCCTTTTAAAGTATGGTACACGTCATTGAGACAAAATCTTCGGACTTGACACGTGTTGTACTGGAGCACACGAAACTGAAGTCAGAAGACATCAAAAACCTCCAGGAGCTTTGTAAGCTCCAGATCAAGACGCTCGAGAGTAAGGAGGTGGACGAAAAGATGAAGCGTCGGATACTACTGGGCGACCAACAAGTCAAAGAAGGCGAGAAATTTACGGAAAAGATGAAAGCATTCGTACACTTCTGCCCCTGCCACTCATCCTCATTCGCTTCGAGTTGTTGCGGACTTATACTCAAGTCTTGGCGTCTTCGATGCAAAACGTTTGTCATGATGGCTGCGTTTTCGAACATAAGAGCAGAGGACGACCGCCGGTAAGAACAGATGTCTAGAAACCTCTCCAAAAAGCATTTTCATTCCTCCAATTCCCCACTATATTCTCACCCGGTACCCAGAATGCAATTTTTCGAATGCTCACATGACTGGATCTGACCGTGAATTCACACCAGCTACCTCACGTGCGTCAGTAGGTCGCAAAATAAAGTGGTCTAGTCTCGAATGCTCTGGGTCAAACAACAGATACTCTACGGGATAAGGCGAATTGAGATTTACAGCAAAGCATTGCTGCTAATTGCGTGCTAAACCTGTATCATGTAACACGGAAATATCATGAGAAGAATCCGCGTAACGTGCAGCAACAAACCGAAACAGACCATTATAATCAATTACGACAGCGTTACTAAAACAGTACATCTTCTTATAGACGTTAAAATATGCACGATGATAAGCGCTCCGTGGTCGCCGTATTTTGCAGAGCGTACCATCAACATATCCTAAAAATACTGGAAAGAAGTGGTTCCTGTTGCGCATTACTGCTCTTTGCTCCGACGTAGGCCACTTAATCTGGGCTGCCAAGATCTAGTGCATAGTGCTGCAGATAAACATGCAGTCGTCTTGAAGAGACGTTCTGTTGCGATTCCAGTACAATGCCTCTGTGTGAATGCTGTTGCAACCACGAAGATAAAATATTGTCGTCAAAACTCTCTCGCGGGAAGAAAGTTTGCATTTTATTACAGCATGACTAGCACGCCCCTCATAGGTATAGCGGCTACGCAAAAAAATAACGGGACAGACAACCCGACATAAAGTATCCAGTTTCCGCGGGAAGAATCCTTTAGTGGCCTTGATGAGCGATACGTGTGCGTTGATAAGATTATCCAAACGGCTTATCTTTGTAATCGGGGGATTTACGGAGTGGTCTTCGTTGTGTTCTTCCTGCATATCGTCCATCAGACGCAAAAATAGCTCCAAAATTGAACTACACGCCATAAAGGGAGTCATCGCGTTCGAAATAATTGCTATCCATATGATTTTAGTATGCGACAAGTCATCATCACTATTCATACCGAAGCCACCGGCCTTCACAGAATTCCGGTAACAGAGTAAAACATGGACATAAACCAAAGTATTGCGACGCTAAAGAAGAGAAGAAGTGGCGGAGATGGTCGAATGGCGGTGCTGAGATTTCGGTGGAGTAGTGGAGGAGATGGACTTCGAGTGAGTGCAGATTGAGCTCGGTGAGAGGTGGCCACAGAGCAGAAAGAGCTTGGGATATGAGATTGATCGAGTTGAAGGAAAGCGCTGGTAGGCGCGTGATGTGCCGATTGGAAGTGGCTATCTGCGTTGAGCCGAAGCAAGAGTGCTAGAACTCGCCAGTAAACTCGCAAGACCTCCAGTTTGGAGGTGTTTGCACGTTTGTTCTAACTGGCGATGTAGAAGAATTGATTGATGAAAACTAGCGGTATCGATAGCCTGTATATATCCAAAGTTTTGTATTTGCGGCTCGGTCTAACGTTTCTTTTTATTGCAGAATCTTCTTTGTTAAATGCGTACAGTGCGCATCAAAACTGGAAGACCTGTTCTTCAGAACAAGAGGCAAAGCGGAAACTGTGTGAGCTGTGCAACATGTCTAGGAGCTCTCCAGCCGGAGCGCAATCTCTCTCGGGGCCCAGCCCCATAAAAAAAGATTCCATCTGCCCAGGCACCAACGGTGTGGCAGAAGGGGGAACTAAAGTACCAGCGTCCCCACTATTTTTTGCCCGCGCGAGACGGGGTTCCCAACCTCGGAGCCCTTTACGCTCATTGTCAGTGCTGACTCAGAATTTCACCGAGACGACTACTGTAATTCTGGGTCTAGGACTTTTGATCAGATCAAAGTATCATATCAACCGTGCAGCGTTCCACTACATCATGCATCTGCAAGAACGACGCTGCAATGTCTTAAATTAATTTTAAACGCTACCTACTTTATGATGCCGCTGAAAGTGGCATTTATAGACACTGAGGTGCGCGAAATCGTCAGAAGATAGGTGTCCAATAAGCTCATTTTGAGAGAGTGAGCGGCATGTAGCAGTTATAAACTGTCATGCATAACACCTTGTGCTCTCAAAAAGTGCTGGAATCTTCCAAATTACTCACTCAGAGGTATTGAATCTAAGTAGTAAATGTATAAAAAAGATGCGAAACTTTCATAGGACAGTGAGACTCTATAATGCCATTCACATTTCATTTAAAAAAGTGCACCATTTTTGCATATCTTTTATACTACAAGTCCATCAAAATAATCGTAGTGACCTCTTCTTCTTTCGCTTTAGTTACAGCTCCGCAAATTGTTATTTACAGTGTCTCGTGGAAAAGCTCTTGCACATTTCGAGAAGGGGCCAATTGTTGATCTAAACAGCGAGGCGTGTTCTATAATTTACATTGCGGGAACGATGCGGCGTTCTCGTGGTGTTATTTGCAACTTCTTTAAAATTCCCCATCACGCTCAGCAACAACATTTTAAAGCCAGGCATAAAAAGGTTTCTTTTACTGTCAGAAAAGCAGTTGTTCGCGATGCTACGCTTCACAACAAAGCAGCAAGAGAAATTATTGAAGACTTTAAACTTTACGTTACCTGTCGAAGAGTGCAATAAATTTTACAAGAGGTTCCGTATTTGAAATATAAAAAATTGAAACCGGTTCGATGATGACGTCAGAACATAAAATTTTCAGGATGGAATTCGTTAAAAAAAATTTTAAAATGGGACGCTCCGAACTGAAAGAAATTGGGTGTTGGTGATGAAGAGAAGTTCAATCTATAGGTCCTAGATGGTTTAAATCACTACTACCATGATCTTCGAAGGGAACCTTTTTTTTTCACAACGTCGAAATGGTGGAAGTTCAGTCAAGGTTTGGGGATGCATTTTCTACTACGGCGTTCCACAACTACCTTTAGTAGAAGAAAATTTTAATTTGTATCAGTGTGTTACTATTATCGAAGAGGATGTAGTGTCCTTTGCTGCAGATACATTGGGCGAAAGTTGGATTTTTCAGCAAAATGGAGTTTCAGAGCATAGATCAAAGTGCACTAAAAACTGGGTTTCTGAAAATAAAATTGTACTTTTTGACTGGCCCGCAAAAAGCCCAGATCTAAAAATTATCGAGAATGTCTGAGGAATGTTGGCAAATGCTGGTTACGCTACAAATCGCCAATTTAATAGTAAGAAAGACTTATTTGAAGCTACAGGGGTCGCTTGGTCGAATAATGAGGAAGAATATATGTGCAAACTGTATTATTCTATTCCTGACAGGTTGTTCAAGGTCATAGACAAAAAAAAAAAACAGAAACTGATTACTAAAAAACTGTTTAAGAAAAACATTAAGTAAAGTGGCATTATGATATTTTTCTGTCATATAGAAATTTTGCTTCAAAAACCTTTGTTTTTAATACTCCTGCTCTATTTCAGACCACAGATATAGGAGACAATAATTCTTTCAGAAGACGGAATAGACGGCACGCAAAGAATATTTTTGTGCTGCGAATGGAGCCCGAAAAGAAACGATTTGTGTGCCTCTTTTTTAACAATTCCGCACACTGTACAAACCCATTTACGATACGCGAGCGCTGTAAGATTTTGACACGACTTTACAGCGTCCAAAAAAGATTGCAGACGACGATCAAGTAAACGAGTTGATCGACTTAAAGCAATACCGGAAGCTCAAAGCCTTTTGGCAGATAGTCAAACTTTTCGACCTAGATCAGCCAAGTGCACTTGTTTCTAGGTTCACTATGTCGGAGAAGTGCAGAGCTACCTACCGCTGTAGTAACGATGAAACACCCACATTTATTGTTTCCCATTTTCATGTACTGGCTGCAGACCATTTAAACCATGGTGCCCGCTCTTCTTCTCTTCATATTGGAGAGGTCTTACTTATCACTTTTCTACTTATAGTGTAGTGAGTGGGCTACCTGTTGCTTTTGAACTTGTCTTAACTCTAGTAGCATAATTCGGCAGCTCATTTGTAGCGACTAAGTAGAAAGTGAAGATTGTAAGTAGTGTCTGCTCCCTACAGTAGGCAGAGTGCAAAGAGATACCGTTGCGGGTACTATTGCCCAATAAATGTTTGGCGTGGGGTTACAGCTGGCCGCCATTCATAAAGAGGTGGGTTAACTTTTCTACCACTACTCAGTAAAGTTAGGCACCTTCTGGCTATGTCCCCATCTCTATTGTCTCTGCAGTCGACTGGTTTGCTAGCCAACTATACCATCAGGTTTCTGTGACCCACAGGTGCTGCATTTACCATTATCACTCGGTTTTCGTAATTCTACCAGCCATTCTGTGCCTTCAGCCGTTCTGGTTGTTTCACTTGCATTCTACGTACCATTTTGTATGGCTTTCTATGTTTAGCTACTCTGTATACCCTCCTGACCCGTCGCCTCTATGTTTTTACCGGTCCGTTTTGTGGGCGCCACTCATTGTGCCATGTTTTGGTCTCCGGAGTTAGAATCTGGTTTTACATACCCATTGGTTGAGAATAGAAGTTCCGAAAGAACGGGGAACTTTGTGTACCGTTTTGTTGCGACAACTGCTGTATACCACTTTGAAGTGCATAACCGTTATTTCCGGGAATTCCCGCACAAGGGCTCGTATTGTGGAATCTGCAGGAGCAGCTTAATATGGGGAAGTCTCGCGTAACCCCGAAATGACGGGAGCCTGGTGCAATGCACGAGCCGTGGGCCAAATCACGAGCTATTTATTTATTTATTTATTTAGAATTATCATATTTACTTGAGCCCTACAGTACTTAAGGGGGGCGGCATCCCTGCCGCTGCTCTCAGTAAATGGTAACCAATTTTCCGGCTCTGAGTCTTTTGCCTACGGCAGAGATTGCTTCTCACGAGGAGGATTATGCCGTAGAGTACGGTTGCTCATCGACCTTGTTTGCGGAAAGCACCCATACTAGGGTATATTACGAGTCTCACTGTGCTCGGTCCTTCTACAAGGATCTTTACAGCCTGGTGTTCTTTGCCTTAAGGCTACCTTCTCCACTCCAACCCTTTATGATACATCTTTCACCTTGTGGATTGCGCGACATGCGCTCCACTTTGTTTACCATCTCTTTCCTCCACGGAGACATCACATATTCCTACATTCACCCAGTGGAGTTCTTTTTTTCTAACTATCTCATCAAATGCTAACATGTAACCTTGATCATACCCCCAAGATTGTCGTGTTGTCCGTCGAAAGGGCTCTTCCACCGAACTAGCCTTGGGGGGAAGATTCAGACGTAATCGTATGCTTTTCCCGTTGGCGGATTATTACACTACAAATTATCTCCTTACTTTGAAGGATCACTTGAACGTGGTTTTTCTCTTTGGGGATATGTTTCCCAAGAATCTCAGTGGTTTTCCCGATTCTACTGTTCAAAGATGCCGAATAAGCCATTTGGGCCGGAACCTTTCATAACTCGCAGTCGCTTCCACCAAAATGGTAGTCAATCAAGCAACCGGTTGCCTTCACGCATACCGATCCGGTCTGGATTGAGTCTAGCCACGAAGGATTCCAAATCTTTGGGCCATGGCTTGGAAAACCGAGGTCTCTACCTAGCTTTGCTGAATAGTATGACACTCGGTGCTGGACCCTCTACGGCGATTCCCGCCAAAGCGGTAGCCAATACAGCTATTAGTACCGTTGGACGTTCCGAGGTCAAAGACCTGGTAGGTTAGTTCCGCGTATGGCGAGCTGCCCATGAAACTATTTTGAGGGAGTTTGCCACCTTGCGGGGGTTTGTTGAGGCTAGCCCCGTAAGGGAGAGGGCGGAGGAATTGTATCTTTTGAGGTCAGATGTCAGCACCATACTGAAATGTTTCGGAGGACCTGGTTCCTTCGTAGAAGGGGTTGAGATCCTGTAATACCGCGTTCGATCTGTTGATGTTCAGACATGGTCGAGTGCCTGTCAGTCGCTCAAGTTGGACTTGGAACCAAAGATGCAGGAGACGATGGGCACTTTTGGGCACCCTCTTTGCAAAAGCGCATATGCGCCTCTGCTCGGACCCAACATGAAACGGAGATATGACTGGCTCCTGCAAGTGACCTTGTGCAATGTGGTGTCTACAAGTGTTGTGGATTGTAGGGCGCATTAGAGAGGATCAACCCAAGTGGCGCGCTGTGAGTGGATAAGGTCTGGAGTAGTTGACCAGGTAGAGAGGATGCGTGTTTCTAGCCTGGAATGACCGGTTTGGGTGCAATGTGCGATTGTGGGCTGCGCAAGGGGATTGGAGTGCTGGCACGGAAATTGTTGATTTTTTAGAGTTGCTTCTGGATCAAGGAAGTGGGAATGGATTTGTTATGTTGATTGCGTACGATGTTGATTAATTCCGTAATTTAAAATTGTAGCACTCTAGTTTGCGCGCGCTTTTCGTGTACAGCTAAACACACGACGAACATGGCACGTTGTGGCACAACCGCCGTCGTCGCTTGCTGCGAAGACGGCGAGGCACGCGCCTTGGGGTATTTGTAGGTGGCGATCGTCGACCGTTGAGTATATTGGTGGCCTCGAGGTTGACAACCTTCCTTGTTTTACTTTCTTGTTTTCTTCCTTTTCCTTCGTCTATTCTAATCTTTTGCATACCTGCGTACCTTGCGTAAGGTTATGGGCCCAGGGCGTCGACTATTTGCAGACATCACGCTCTTTTAACTTCTCTTTTGGATTCTAAGACGTTTGCGAAGCGTGCGGCTGATTGAGTACCGTGTCGTTCTTCTTCCGGCGCATGGTGAAGACATATACCCTGTCATCACCCCTCGGCACACGGCCAGGAAGACGACGAAATTCTGCTCTCCGCCAGTAGAGTACGGAGGTCGATGAAATTGGCTTGAAAGCGTGCGAGCAACCGTTCCACGCCGAAGGACCGCGCTACGTATCCCTCAAGTGATCAGCAGGGGTCAACTGGTGAACGCATATCGCTGGCTATTAACCTTCCTGGCAAATCACGTAGGGACTCTAAAGCGCCGCACCCTGAAGTACGCAGGGTGTGGTACGTGATCAACTGCACCTCACCGGGAGAGATTCACCGGGGATCAAGGGTTCTGACCCTTACGGTAACAGAGCTAGCAGCTCCTGCCAGTGCGCCCGAAGAAGAAGCTTGATACACTCTTGATCCTTTCCGGGTTCGCGATCTGTCTCACCCGTGAGCTTGCTCCAAGCGTAGAGTACCCAAACTCCGCCTGTGAACGCGTACGGGACGCGTCCCGACGAGCGTTGCAGACTTCATCACAGATTCTCCGCTGGCGTCCTCGATGTTGAGTGTTGAGTTTTAACTCCGTTCCATCCTTTCTCTCATTCGCGATATTGGAAGTGGCATTGTACTTCCTCACTTTGCACTTCCTGTTCCGGATGAGCTGTCATCTGACACGTGAGTATACTCCGAGTATCGAGTTTCTACTCCGCTTGTGATAGCGTACTGGACGCGTCCAGACGAGCGTTGCAGACTTTGTTACAGAGTCTCCGATGGCGTCCTCGTAGTTTAGTGTTGAGTTATTACTCTACTTAACCCTAACCCTCTATTGTAATAGAAGCATTGACACTCCTCTTGGTGTTTCATTCCCTCACTTGGTTATTGGAGGTCAGAGGGGAAATTGAAGGTTGGAGGGATGTTATGAATGTTCGCCAGCTCTGGCTTGGATTTACTTGGAGGTGCCTCGACCACGACTTATATAGTGGCCCAGTCGCACCAACTAGGTTGCATTAGAAATAACACTAAAAATGCGAGACACTCAATACTACCAATCATATTGTAACATGACATAAATGTACTAGCCACAATTCAATAATGTTTACAACAGCAAGGCAAAACAAGGCATGACAGTTCCGTACACTCACGAGACCATGACAATGCACAAATTCACTCAACCACCTTACACTCTCTGTATTCTGCCACCACTCGTGTCCATACAGCAATGTATGTGTGTAGTTACCATTACGAGGCACATTACACTTGACCATATCTGGTGTACAGTAAGCTGAGTATGCAATGTGTACACCTGGAAACCACATGGTAGTGAACAACGTGCCGAATAGCACAACTGCACACGTGTACCACACAAAGTCAACATTCAACACAGCCCATGGTCCCCAGAACATTTGCTTTTGACCGAAAGTGACAGCATCTGGACCACATCCAACACCCTCCTTCTGTCACTGACTTCAAAAGTCTAGGGGGAGCAAGCCACTGGCATTGCGGAACCTCTCCAGCTTAACGCGACCAAGTGGTTTCGTCAGCAAATCGGCAACCATGTCTTCCGTGGAACAGTATTGCAGCTGAATTTCTTTGTCGCTTAGAGCCTCTCGAGTGAAGTGATAGCGAATGTCGATATGCTTAGTACGCTTGTTCACAACACCATTCCGAGCGAGGTCTATGCAACCTTGGCTGTCCACATACAGCGTTGTGGGTTCAACCATCAGCTTCACTGACTCATCCACGTCCAAACCACTTGCGTTTCCAATGCCACTCCACAGCCGCCTTAGCCAGATCGCCTCCTTCGTCCCACTGCACAAACTCACATACTCGGCCTCAGCACTTGACAGAGCAACCACCTCCTGCTGGCGCGAGTTCCAAGACACCGGAGCACCGCACATCATGAACACATATCCACTAGTGGATTTGCGATTGGAGGTGTCACCCGCCCAGTCAGAGTCCACATACCCCAACAGCTGAGTATGGGTCGCAGTGCCATAAGT
>JAHNZQ020000079.1:765513-776074 GCA_019155205.2 Gracilaria vermiculophylla | reverse complement strand
GTAGGGGTTGGGGAGCGAAATGCGGGAGCGTAATTATTATGGCGCACGGGGATGAAGTGGAGCACGTGATGCCGAGCGTTTTGCGCTGGCTCATCGACTGGTGCATGCTATGCAACGAGTGAGAGATAGCGAGCACTATCATGTTTTGTAAAGTCGAATGTATTTCCTATATATGTGTTTCTTTGAGCATCCTATTCTTCTACTTGAAGGGGCAGTTCCGGTGGTCCGGTCAGATTTTTCATCTCACATTCACATGTGAAGGTATGTATTAGTGGAGTCTGGACTGCACTCCGTGGAGTCCAGACTCGGTTTTTGGTCCGAAATAACTTGGCATTGTGAATGGGTTTGCTAGTTTTTACTTTTAAAAAACTAGCAGTGTTGAATGTGTGAAAACATTTTAATGGAAATTGATTCACTGAAAAGTGCGTTTTAAGAGTCGATATCCGTCCATTTTAATTCTTTCCCTTTTGATTGTCAAACTAGCATTCCGAAAACACCGACGTAAGTCTCGTGCAAGCGGCTGATGGCACAAGTCCAAGTAGTGTGTCACGGGGGAACTCTCGGTAGGACCAGTGGCTAGGACGATGCACGAGTGGGGGCACAAATGGTCGGGTGTTTATATATTTATTTAGTTTTTTCACTATTTACTTAATTAGCACCACTATACTTAAGGGCGCCGACAACACCGCCGCCGCCCTTTGTAAAAGGTGACCAAGGTCCCGGCTCTGAGCCTTCTGCGTACCTCGGTATTTGCCTCTCACGAAGGAAATCCTGTAGCGTACGGTTCCCCATTGGACTTATTCACTGAGAGCTCTAGTACTTGGGTATATTACCAGTCTTACTGTGCTCGCTTCTTTTAAAAGGATCTTTACTGCTCGCTGTTTCTCGCCCTCCGGCTACCTCCCTTTTACCCTCCTTGGCGGTACATCCTCCATCTCAGGGATCTTGCGACCAGCGCTCCCCTTTCCTTCCACATCTCTTTCCTCCAATGAGGCACCGAACAGTCATAAACGCACCTAGTGGGGATCTTTCTTATACATCTCCAGCCTCGCGCTGCCGATAAAAGCTCGGTATCACACTCGACATGGTTATGCTGTTCCATCGAGAGGGCTCTTCCGCCAAACCATCTCTACACAAGAAGATTCGGAAGTCTTCGTGTGCCTTTCCCGCTTGCGGGCAACGTCCTCACAAGTGGTCTCTTCACTTCGGAAGATCACTTCAATTTGTGTCTTCTCTTTTAGAAATCGTTTGCGTAAGATCCCAGTAGTTTTCTCGTTTGTACGGTTTAAGGAAGTCGAAGAAGCCCTCTGGGGCGAAGCCTGTAATAACTGGCGATGGCTCCCACTCAGGTACACATCAAGTGGTCAACTGGATGCTTTCACCAATCCCGATGCCGTTTAAAGCACGTATAGCCGTGAAGGCTCCAGAATCTTTTAGGCCATGGGTTGGAATACTTAGGTCTCTATCCAGCTTTGCTGGATAGTCTGACACCCGGTGCTGGACCTTCTCCGCCGACTTCCGCAGCAGCAGCTGTCCATGCGGTACCTGGTAATGTTCGATTTTCCCAGGTCTAGGACATGGTAGGGTAGTTCCTCGCTTAGCAAGCTGCCCGTGAAACCCTTTGGAGGGAGTTCACCACCATACTACGGGTTTCTGAGGCTAACCCCGTAAAGGAGGTGGTCGAGTACTTGCGTCTTCTGAGGTCAGATGTCAACACCATACTGAAAGGTTTTAGTGGACCGGCCGTCTTCATAGAAGGGGTTCAGACCACGTGTGACCGTGTTCGATCCCGTCTTGAAACGTTAGAAGAGGCACTTCTGACGGCCCTACGTATTCCAGCCGGACCAGCTGAAAAATTACAAGGAGATGTTGAGAGAGAGATGAGGAATAACCGCCGTAGGCGGAAGTCCAAAGTGCACAAAAATTCCAAGTATGGTGAAATTTCGACTTCGTCGAGTTCTTCACTGCGTGATTCAGAAGTTTCTTATAGCTTAGAGTCCGGTGCTGAGGACCCGGAGCGGCACTCATCCTGCTCCCAGCAGTCGTGGGCTACTGCCGGTCCCACCAGGTCACGGAAAAAGGTCAGAAGGGACCTTGATCTCAAGGAATTAAAGCCCACAACCCGGATGTATCGAAAGCTCTTGTATTCCCGGTACAACAAGCGGGAAGATTCCTCGATGGAATGAACATCCCATAAAACGGGAGTAGTGCAAAATTGCATCAAGAGAGTGCTGCTTTTACTGCGTAAGCAGGCCTTTTCCGGAGAAGACCCACCAATGGCATTGGATTCTTCGGAGCGAATTCTCGCCGAGGCCCGTTTACTCGGGATGAAAGAGGGACAGTCTTATGTTACTCCGCCGTATTTCTTATGGATGGTGGCTGAAGCCCAATAAAACTCTATCAGAGGTTCAATCCGAGCCTCCGTAATAGGCGTAAGTTGCGGGCTAGAAGCAGTGCGCTACCTGCTGCGTTCGCATGCAACCCACCAAGCGATTCAGTCCGCCATCCTCGCCATGCTCAACGCCCACCAGAAGGATGGAGAGTCGAGAACCAACTATTTGGCACGCCTCAATAATGCTTTTCACCGTAGTGGTATCTTCTGTACAGTTACTGAGGAGAGTACTATGTTCATCAACGGGTTGAACCCCACGATCAAATTCTTGATTGCCAAATATTGGGAAGATAAGTGGAGGCGCACTTACTCGGAGCTAATGGAGTACGCCGAAGCCGAGGGTGATGCGCTTCATGCTCGCCACACTCAACATAAAGGAAGGTCCACAAAGGCGTTTGTCATGGAGAACAAGTCTCCCTACCTTTCTCTTATGAACGAGAAGAAGCCTCAAACGTGGTATGACACTGTTCACTTCGCCCAAGACAATTCTCTGTCGGTTCCTACCATAAAGCTCCCGTCTGCGAAACAGAAGACCTAGGAGACCGCGCACGATGTTGCAGCGATGTACGCGGGTAGCGGACGGGATTTGGCCCCTCATGTTCGGCTTCAAAACTTCTATTTCGTAATCAGCATCCAGATTGGTCGAACTTTAGCACACAAGAACGAGTCCCTGATGCTTCGAACATTTCTCCGCGTCGTGATGTGAAGGTTGTCTGCCATCCGTGCCATGCACACGGTCCCACTTTCCCTTAGGGCCGCCTCTCCATCAGAAAGTTGTATTTCATCGCAGCCGACTACAAGGTCCTCACTCGAGAGGAAAAGCCATCGGTTCCCGTTGCGGCCTATCTCTGTGCCAAGTAAGACTTCCGCGCAGTCTGGCCATACCCGCTCATGCGGTACGACCCGGCGAGAGCATTATGGCTTGCGCGGAGAGGAGCCGAAACAAACTCGTCTTCGGCGTGACAACGTGGCCAAAACGGCCAGGACCTCATTTCAGAGGAAAATGAGCCACCTGCTCAGGATGTCCTGTATTTAAAAAAAAGACGGTGGGAGTCATTTTTCAAGAAAGTCATCGACAAGGTCGAGGTAGGTGACGCATGTGACGCCGCAGCCTCGCTTTCAGACGAAAATATTGACCACATGGGAAGCTGCAGTCGCGGGCTCGGAACGTTTCGCTTTTCTTCGTTAACCGAAGAAACGGTTGAAACATCACCGGTCCCCAGACAGAGTCCAGGTAATGGCCAAGCGTAATTATACTGTCTACGCCAACCCTGGCCTAAGCCCATACAATCCGGTACGGTATCTCACATGCTAGATACCGTTGCAGGCCCCACCTTTGTTGTTGAATCTGTACAAATCTCAGGTTTGCGCTTTCAAACCGTCATGGAACGGCACTTAGCGTCTGGAATGCAATCAATAACCTGTTGAAAACGGTGGAAATCATCGACTTTGTCGTACGTGTGGGAAGCTTGATGGTGAAGATCGATTTTGTGGTTTGCTACTCGTTGGCAGCTCCAGTTATACTGAGATGTGACCAGTGCGACCTCTTCATCGACGCTATTCGCCCTCCCGAAAAGTGGACAGACTTGGAAGAGCGGTCCTCCGTTACGGTCGTTCGCCATTCCTTGAGAATTTACTCCTACAAACGGGTACCGCTCCCAGCTGCACAGGATCCTCCCCCTGCCTCGCAGGAATTAACAAAACTTCGAGTAACCACTTCGATCCGCATCCCGGCAGAAACAGCAGTTATGGTGGATGTTGATTCCCGTCCACACGGTGTACGGGTTGTTCAACTTCTTTTCTTGCTGTACGAGAAGCAAAAATTAGCTTTCACAAACGGGATTATGCTGTGACACCTAGTATTCGTTTTGGAATCATTGTTGCCAACCTTGCAAACACTCCTCAGTATTTGGTGAATAACCAAGTCAAAGGCTCAAAAATGCTACGCCCGTGGGCATTGGTCCCAATCAGGATGACCACGGCCGAGGTCCTCGGTATTGTACACGATGAAAATGCCTCAAAGGGGATTGGAGGCCGGTATCCGGGAGAAAAGGTGCTATCGCGTACCAACGAGTGAAAATTTTCGCCTGATCTGGGCAAAGAAGAAGACAGTGAGAAAGAGAGCCACACGCCGACAAGCTTCGATGTGGGGAACCTCAGACAGCATTCGAGGATGTTGACCTTGACTACGTTCCAGAGTCACACCCCGAGCGCCTTCGCAATATGTGGCAGGAATTCAGCACGATGTGAGATGGCTTTCCTGGCGAGACTACTGCAACGGAGCATGGTCTTGATAAGCAGCCTGAAGCAAGGCCGGTGGCACACCACCCTTACAGGGCGGCACAAATGGCCCAAAAAGAGGAACAGTTCCATGTGGACACGAAGCTCCGCACTGTTGTAATTGAGCTTCCACAGTCGCCTCGGGCATCTTCGGTGGTTTTGGCTCTGAAGGCCAATCAAACCTGGTAGTTCTACATTGACTATCGACTACTTAATGCCGTGACGATACGCGATGCGTACCCCATTCCTTATAAGGACGAGTGTGATGACTCCCTTGGAAGTGTCACCGTGTTTAAGGCGTTAGATGCGAGCTAAGGCTACCTTCAAGTCCTCGTTTGGGAAGAAGACCATGACAAGACCGCGGTTATTTGCCTTTTGGGCTTCTATCGCTTCAATGAGATGCTCTTTGGGCTAAGCAATGACTCCGCTGCATTCCAGCGTGCCATAGGCATCCTGTTGAGCCGCTTTAAGTGAGAGACGAGTCTCGTGCATCTAGATGACATCTTCATCTTCTCAGATAACTTGGGTGATCACCTCACAAATTTAAAGGGGATCTTGTCGATTTGCGGGATGCAGAATAGAGCCTCTAACAGTGAAAGTGCGATTTTATCACAGATACAGTGAAGTATCTGGGACATATAATCCGTCCTGGACGGTCATAGATCGCGAACGCCCGTGTTAAATCCCTGAGCGATGCAAAAGGAGTCCAGGATGCAAACAAAGCTACGCTGCTTTCTAGGGTTGGTCAAAGTGTACAGACGGTTTATCCCAAGTTTTTCGAATATTGACGCGCCGCTGAGCGCGCTATTGTCAAAGGGCCAACCAAACAAACCAGAACCCTTTATATCCGCTGAAACAAATTCTTTTTCCTCCCTTAGAGAGGCGGTCATTTCATCATCAATCTTGTCTCTACGCAAAGTGGGTCTCTGATACTCCATCGTCAAGGATTCGAGTGACTACCAAGTTTGTTCCGCGCTCTTCCAAATCACACCAGAAGGGGAACGACATACAACTGGCTAGTGGACACGCTCGCTCCATGAGCACAATCGGCAGTAATCCGTTTCAGAGATAAATGGCCTTGCAGTCGTATGGGCACTGTACATCCTTCACCAGTATCTTAAGGAGGTGTAGTTTACCGTCTATATGTATCATTCTTTACTGAGGTAGTTGATGAACATTTGAGATCCAATCAAGTAGCCTCATGTGATGGAGACTCTGCCTAGCGGAATACAACTTCCAAGTCATATATAAAAAGAGTGCACCGAACATCCAGGCCGATACCATGTCGCCCCTGCCTACTACCGCATTCTCTTGGAAGGGCGATAGAATCTCTTGTTTCAAGGTAGAGTTTTCAAATCCGGAAGGGATAGACGCAACGAAGCCGGAGTGGGCAGCCGAATGGAACTTCGGAGCTGATATTTACAGTACTCTCACCAAAAACGAGAATAGTGATGCGAATCCCGTACTGGAATGTTTTGTACCTGTACGATCGAATGAAATGATCCGAGAACAATATGCCAACCCGTTCTGCACGGAGGTATGGACCGAAACAAGAGTGATGAACGTCTCCCTTTCAGATGTCTTGTCCGCACCGACGAAGCTACGCCACAGGTCATAGTTTCTCTCTTCTTACCAGCGCGGGTGTTGCACCTTTCGTGTTACGCGAAGATCAGCGGCCACTTCGGTGGTAGAAAGCTTTACCTGACCTTCAGGACGAATTATTACCGGCCCAACATGGCGGTTGACTGTTACGAAAATGTGCGTTTCGGCACAGAGGGTGCGAAGAATAGGGTGAAACTCCAGAAACAGAAAGCAAAACTCTCGCTTTTCCCTGCACAGGTACCAGTGGAGTTTGTTGCGATCGACATTCCCGGTCCACGCCTCATGATCCAGCAAGGTAACAAGTTCCTACTCGTTATCATGGACTGTTTCTTGGAACTGATTCGAACTTTTCCTCTACGGAGCATTACATCTGTTACGGTTGACAAGGCGGTCGTCACGCAGTTGATATTCATTTATGGCTCTCCAGTGGAGTTCCTACTCGATAATGGAAAACAATTCACGTCCACGTTCTTCGATAATGTCTGTCGTATCATGCACGTGAAAATCCTATTTACTACGGCATACCATGCCTATTGTGATGGGCACCCTGAACGGTTTAACTGTACTCTACTCGCTTCTCTGCGATCGTATGTTGCTGATCACCCAAAGACATGGGACCTGTAGATAGACGCGCTGATGTTTGCGTACAACACGAAAGTTCACCAAACTATCGGGGTGTCGCCATTTCAGTTGGTGCTATCACGGACTCCACCACTGGTGGCTTTGGATCCCTAAGCTAGGCTTGGCAATTTCTCATCTGTGTGTGACTACCACCAATTGTGGAAGTACTGGTTTATGAAACTAGTCCCCGCTACATTAAATTCAATAGCACGTGACCAAGCCGCTTAAAAGCGGGATTTCAACGCTCACTTGCGGCGTGGACGCAATATACCACTTAGAACCGGCGACTTTGTGCTCGTCCAGAAGGACGTTTCCAACCCTTTCCAACCCCGAAAGGGAGAGGCGCCATAAACTCTCGCCTGTGAAAGAAGGGCCGTTTGAAGTCATCTCGGTGGAAATTGATACTGTTACGGTCGCCATGGACGCCGAACGCGAACGTATGTCACATGATTGAGTCATCCCAGCTTTTCCTCTCCCCTCGGAGGTAGTCCTTGACCGCCCCATCCTGCGGGACAAAGCGGCCTCGCGTCCGCCGGAAACATCGGGTACACCGAAAATGAGCCGGCCTGGCGTCCTTCCTCACCCTTCCCTGGTTTCTTAGATCTCTCGTGCGTGTCAGGAAACAAGCCGACTTTTTCAGATGAGCCTGGTGTTCATGGCTAACCCACAACAAGTCTAGTTCAACCTGGAATATTTATCAGCCAAGCGGTGCTGTAGGTGTCTCCTGCCGTTCCGTCTAAGAGGAGAAGGACCTCTCTTTCACTGCTTTCAAGAAGGTATTCAGCTCTTTTTCGGAACGGAAAACTCGCCGTGACCCACTGATAAGTGATCCTGCGTTGCAGCCTACACAGAATAACTTCCCGGAGACAACACCATCCGTGCCGGAGGCGAGCACCAAAGCTGCTGACAGCCGCACCGCGAACACCGCGGCGAACGCCTTGGAGAACCTGGCTACACCGGTAGGGCTACTCGACCGAGTGGAAACCACCAACCAAATTGGATACGGAAGCCGCGAGACGCCATCGCTGGCGTCCCGATCGGGGGGAGTGAACACGAACATATGCGACAGCAGGTGAATGGCAGTCGCTTGGCTGGCCCATCCCAAGTGTCGGGCCACCAAGTGCCCGCCTCCGAAGAGGATCTACCCGTGGAGCACAGAGATGTGGCCCGAAAACGGGGAAAATTTTTCGGAAACTACCCGCACCCTGACAAGCGGCATGGCTCCAGCCAGGGAGACCGACCGCCCGCCAAACCGCGTGTATCCATAAGGGGAGTTGTGATTTTGTAGAATGGAGCCGCTCACGGGGATGCTGCAGCCCGCTGAAGGCGGAAATGTTCGACCTGTACACGCCACGCCATCATCCCGTGAAAGAAAACCGTGCAGAATCGTGATCAGACCGGAATACCGGAAGGCGGAAGCCATCATCCCAAGATGAGAAAAAACACCCGAAATGGGAACCCACAACTCAGCGCAGGAGGAACCCACGATAACCCAGCATGGCCGGAAGGTTCACATACAAGAGTATGCTGTTGAAAAAATCTTAGCAAACTCATAAAACGAAGATGGGGTGCTACAGTAGCACGTACGATGGTACGGGCAAGACCCTTCGTCCGACACGGCCGAACCGATCGACCATCTTTCACGTTCTATCGTGGTACGCTATCAGAGCAACGCGGGTACAGGGACTCCAGCGACACTGTGGAATGCCTGGTCAGTGAAAAATCCCTGTCGAACCAGCATCTTAATGCAGGAGCAATAGTGCTGGCACCTGGCACTGCACCGTGCACTTCCATTTTTCGTAGTAACCACGAATGTTTTTTTATCCAGCTATCTGGTAGATGATCATCGTACCCGCAAGCATGGTTTTATCCTTTCACATAGCGTAAATTTCCGGCGACGCCGTAATCAAATTCATATCGTGGTGGTCTATTTTTGGGGCCGCCACGCGTAAACACCTCTCAGAGGGACGGAATAGAAACCCTGCCAGCAGGAGAAATGCAAGCAAGACACAGGTTCAATGGAAGAGATGCCTTGGGAAGACCTTGAAGAAGGATCACCCATCTAAGCTTCATGAGGTGGAGGATTCCTGCTAAGGCAGCTCGCAAGGATGTACTGCATGGAGGAAAGATCACCAGAGGTGCTCTGGATGCTCATGCAAACGCCGCGGATGAAACTCGCAATGACACCCGACTGGTTTGCACCCGTCGTGGGGGCCTCATTTCCTAAGTGAAAGCCCATGGGATTCCCAGGAGAGGTCCGAGCTGGCAGCCAAACCGGGATATTCGGGATAGCCTCAGCTTCGGCCTGCGCCGAAGCGGGTGGCAAATTCATCACTGATACACCGGGCCCCTGCTCATTCAGGTCAGTGGCGGCCGCTCCGCCTTCAACGCCATCTTCAAAGTCACCTCCTCCTGGAGTCTCCGGCTCGTTGTCGACTATCCGGTCGTTCTTCTCGTACGAGGCGTATCATTCATTGGAGTCCACATACCCGATTAGGTGTCCAACTGGGATACTTCTCGGAGCCATCCGTTATTACCTGCACTCCTCGCAGCTAATTTACCCCACTTATCACGAGTCTAAGTACATAAAATCTCCCACTCGTGCGATGATTCTCCCCAAGCCTGGGTCAGAACAACCGGTTCCACCGTCGTGGCGCCCGCTTTGTTCCAGCGCCACTTCGTCCCAATGGACTGAATCAATGAAATCGAGAAGGCCCGCCACATTTTCGCAGTTGGCCACAACCCCGCGGGAGACGCGCATATCAAGGTCACGATTGGCAGCCTTAACACGCAGTTGAATGTACCACAGACGGTACTGATCGAACGCCTCCGCAAGAAGATACGCCGCCGTACGTACAGCCCATTTGGTAATCACCACCGACCACATCCCCGCATGCAGGTCATTCAAGAGGTAAGACCGCGGATAGGTGAGCATCGGAAGGAGCCCAACATAGCATCCTCGGAAAGACTCCATGTGAGCCCACTAAGATGGGAGAGGGACATAACGACCTTGTCGGTGTGCTGGAGCAATCCGTTCGACTTCCACGTTCTGATACGGGACGAAATATCCCATTCGAAATCGTGCCTCCCGTTCAAAACGGATGAAGTTCTGTAAGACATTTGACCAGTATGACCGGGATATATATTGGAGCTCCGCCCGGAGGATCGCCCGAGTCCAACAGAGGGCCTCCTGCCTCGCGATGGGGAAGTTCCGCCACGCAAGGACTTCCAACTCTGCGAGGCGGTCTCAATAACAAGTCACCATGCGAGTGCGGTAGAAACCCATATCGAAGTGGAGCTCATGCGGGATCATTATCTCAAATGAGGCACGGCCCTACCGTTGGTATGCCAATCGCACGAGCGCAGTGTATGCCACAGTAGCAGATTTTACCCCACTTCGTCGGACCTGATGCGTTGGTACCGCGATGCGGGTCCTTTGATCCCAGCAAGGCACCACGATGGCGTGGAGATCCCCCGGAAAGACGCCGGCTTCGTCGATATAGCGGTACAGAAGTTCGTTGTTTTTTAGGGTGGTGGGATGTGTGGTACTGTCAGCCCTCCTGTCGAGGTAGTAGAGCACAACGTCCGTTAGGAGTTTTTAGTGACTCCAAAGGCGCGTATTCCTAAAGGTGGTCTCCGGTATCCGCTGTCGCGAGCCGGGGGAAT
>JAHNZQ020000079.1:723841-762224 GCA_019155205.2 Gracilaria vermiculophylla | reverse complement strand
CAGTACACGCATTAGGCTCGGATTCCAGAACCGAAGCCATCCTTGATAGACTCATGAGTATTGGCTGCTTGGCGGGAAACTGTTCTCGGCACATGCAGAATACTTTACGTTTCGGCTTCACTAACTCATCACAATTCTGCAAGTTCTCTCACGCGGCATTGCAGAATTCTGCAACTCATTTTCGAATCATACTTTTAATTACAGTATACATCCAGAATACTTTCAGAATCGCTGTGGCGTAATCCCTCTAGTGTCTAGTGTATCTGTATTTAAGAGTTTCTTGGCTTCAAAAGTGACTCTATTTGACATGAAGGGAAAAAAACAAAATAAATTTTAATTGTCCTCTTGAATTTTTGCGTATTTTCCATTAATTTGTCCGATGAAGAGACATTGTTCAGGAGTCTAGGAAGTTTTAATCCGTTTTTCGAAAGGTAAAACGCTCTGTTGCATGGAGCACCTTCTCTACATCCCAGTCAACCTTGCCAACTGAGCTTAAAGGCACAAGTCTGATGACATTTTTGCGCACTATACCATTCGAACGTCCACCCAGTTTTTGCGCAAGATCTCTTGAAATGAACTGTAGACCTAATATGTTCTGATGCTAAATAATTTATATTTTATGTACTTCTTGTTAAATGTTCAAATAAAAGCAATCATGAAAAACCTCAAGAGATGCTTCGCGCGGAAGGTGGGACATAAGGAATGTTCAAGAGCCGAAATATATCTTCCTCCCTCTGAACCTTGATGGGTGCCTCCTTCATTGCACGTAAATGAATGAACTCCGAATCAATGTTAATACTGTGCATTCTAGATTGTAGAACCAATTTAGAAAACTTACCACTCGAGTGCGGCTAAATTTGGTTCTGCAAACTCGTTGCATACCTCTGTGGCTCAAACTGTATCCATATGCCCGCGCCTTAGCCCTCATGGACCTGATTGAAACATGAAAGAAAACGGTCCGCAAGAATGTCATTTGTTAGGCTCAACAAAGAATGATATTTCTAATGAAAACAAAACATGTGTAACAAACCTGTTGAAAATAGCACTTCCAGTATAAGTTAGCAAAGCGTAAGGATATTGTTCGTGAGGTACCGCAAACAAATCAATTCGTCCGTGGCGCCGCCCCGGAAACTTGAAGATACCGAAATACTTCCCAGGTCCATAAATTAGATCATCTGTGAGAACACGTGCTTTCTTCATTTGGTTGATGACCAGCGGAAATTTTCTTCTCAGAATTTCGGAGGATCCGACAATCAATATATCAACGTCTCCACAGGATTGCTTACCCCGAAGGTAGCTTCCGGCCACGGTGATGCTGAGTGAAGTGTCTATTTGTTTTACTACTTTTAGAACATAGAGCTCTAGTTCGCGAACATGTTTCCTTGGTATCCGGTGCAAAAGATCTTCGTAATGCGTCACACCAATCTTTTGATTGGTATCCAATAAGCTCTCATCCTCTTTTAAAGCGTTGCGGAGTTGTCCTATATTCGTTATTCCCTGAGCAACAAGACTCAGAGCCTTGACAGGGCCGATACCCCATACACCACAAAGAGCTTTCACCGCCACATTCTTAGGGTTGTTCAACACAAATTCTGCTTGCAACAATCTTCGAGTTGTGATGATCTCGACAATTTTTCGGTGTATTCTTGCACCAATGGATTTCTCAGCACATAGCGCTTGAACATCGTCAACGGTTAGTATTTCATGCGAAAGGGTACGAATCCGAGCGATAGCTCTTTGGTATCCCACGGAACGGAAATGGTCCTTTTTGATAGAATAAGCTTCCTGCACAATACCCAGCAGTTCACATATCATGTCATTCATAGGATATTCAGATGTCATAAGCATGGGACGAATTTCACAGGCCCATCGACTAAGCGATCCGGAGCAGGTTGCTTGGCTGTGTAAAAGAGATGGATTCTTTTCTACAAGATTACTGTCACAGTTCTTGAAAAACGGAATTAGATTTTGAACGATGGCGGGACAGTTCCCTTTTTCAGAGGATAGGCTTGCCGAGTCATCGGAGATCTTTCGGCGTTTCAGGCTTTGAGACTTGGCTGATAGATTGACTTCCGCTCGAAATTCTGATAAGTTGAGTCTGCGCTTTGTACCATGATGCGGTAAGGACTGGTTCGACGGACAGGTTCCAGAAGATGGTGTAGCGCCAGTAAACAACTGTGGGGATTTTATACGAAGATCTCGAAGGCTGTCAGTGAGCCAGCGGGTCGGTAGAACTGGTATATCACACAAGTGCGCATACTTCGAGAGAATTGCACCATCAGCCACGACACACTGTTGGCAAGCGGAACGCGAATGGCTGCGTACGAGATGTTGTATTGAACGGAATCCCTTTTCCGCGGTCTCTAGCACCTTTCCGTCTCCACCACGCTCGCGTAACCGTTCGAGAAGTCGTTGAGCGGCACGCGATGTGAAGAGCACACTGGGAACAAAAAATATGTAATAATCGGTAAAAACGGACGGTTCCGAAGGAGGTATCCGAGTGGCAGAACTGCGGGCTGCAGAGACTGAAGTCATAATGAAGACTTCGTGTAGAAGAACGGGGGTTCGTTCTACGATGGGGCGGGGAACGTAGGGAGAGAATGCGACGTTGAGGTGTAGGTTGCGTGCGGGACGGATTATACGAGCCTTCGAGCACGACAGGTTCGCGCCAAAAAAGCTTGCATTGTTTGCGCTCCCAGAGCGCCGTGACAAGTGGCGAAAATTCTTCGTTTGATTCACCGGTGCCTGCAGCATAATTTGCACGATTTCTGTGCGTGAGACGTAGCGCACGTGGTGGTGGTCTAAAACAGTTCGGAACGCGACATTGAGAAGGCGGAAAGGGTTAATGATCCTATCCCTGGTATCATCGTCGCCGTCGTTGACTCCGGTAGAGGGAAAACCCTTGACCACAGGTACGGTATCACCGTTGCATCATTTACTCTTGCTGGGGAAGAGAGCAGCGGATCATTCGCACACGGCTTCACAGTTGAGTATAGTCCAACAGTTTATTTGGCAGGTCATATCGGAACAGCAGAGCTTTCCATGACGTTCACGACGGAAACATAAGTGATGTTAGACTAAAAAAGCACAACGAGCATTCCATTTTTTAATAGTAGACGCGGTTATGCTCAAATGGGGTTCTCTGCCGCGCCCAATTGTTGAAGCACCCATGCCATGTCAAATGCCTTCTCCGACAGATAACTGTACCTGTTTGAAGCGGAGAAATGCCCGCTCGACATATCCACCTTCAGCAAAATAGGATCACTTCTCGTAGTATATTTCCGAAGCTTGGCAGCCCATTTTGCCGGCTCGGAGTACATGACGCGAGGGTCATACAATCCAGCGAGAATAAGCACGGCCGGATACGGCTTTGGACCCACGTTTGTATAAGGACAATATTGTTTGATAGCATCGAAATACTTGCGATGGTGCGGATTACCCCACTCTTGCCACTCTCCGGTGGTGAGGGGTATTGATGGGTCTGACATTGTATTCATCACATCTACAAAAGGTACACCAGCAACTGCGGCTTTGAAAAGTTCTGGACGCATGTTGAGCACAGCACCCATCAAGAGCCCTCCCGCAGAGCGACCTTCAATGGATAGCAACCTCGGCGTGGTTTTGCCAATCTGTACCAAATGTTCAGCGCAAGCGCAGAAATCCTCAAATGTTTTTGCCTTGGTTTCAAACCTAGCCGCCTCGTACCATTCCCTCCCAAACTCTCCTCCGCCGCGAATGTGTGCAATAGCGTAGATAACGCCTCGATCAAGCATAGGTAGCCTAGTCATAGAAAAGTACGGATCAATGGAAATCTCATATGAACCATATCCATACAGATGCAGCATGTTTGGTTCATTCTCTAATATCGCCTTGGAATTGTATACCAAAGAAATTGGTACTTTGGTTCCATCTGCGCTGATAGCTTCCAAGCGCTCAGTTTTGTAGAGCTGCTTTTTGTAGCCCGGTACATCGTCTTCTTTCAGACAGACGCTCTCTTTTACCCTCACATTATACTCATAGTCGCGTTTGGGAGTAGTGAGTGAAGAATAAATGTACCGGAAGGAAGTGGCGTCGTACTCACAATTTCTCCCAATGCCAATGACGTGTGCTGTCTCTTCAGTGTCAACAGAATACATCTTTTGAGGATTATGTTCCGGCAGCACCCACAGCTGCTCATAACCACTTTGTCGTCCAGACACAACTGCAAACGTCTCGAAAGACACCACGCCATCGATCTTGCGCTCCTTGTCGTAGCGAAGGAATTCGGTCCAGACATCAGGAGCGTTGGTCGTGGTGCGCATAAGTTTGAAGTTAGTGGCGCCTTCGATGTTTGTAACCACGTACATGAAATTGTGCGTAGCGTGGAAAACATCGTACAATACGCCAGGGGTTCTTTCGCGGAACAACTTGATACCAATGTCTGGGTTGTGCAAATCAAGAAATCGATGCTCCGACACAGTGCTGGCCGAGGAGCCCACGAACAGAAAGCGCTTCGAAAGAGACTTCTCAAACTGCAGGTAGAACTCGGTATCAATCTCAGTAAAGAGGCAAAAATCTTCAGAGAGTTTGGGATCGGGTGCATCAGGGGACCGAGTTGTGCGCATTTGATGACACCATAGCTTGTAAGGGCGATGGGAATCGTCAAATGTGGTGTAGTAAACGGAAGAATTGTCGCGACCCCATTCGAAGTTGCCGGTAGTGTTTCGTATGGTGTCTTCGTGCAGTATGTCGCCTGTATCTAGGTTCTTGAAGTAGATCTCATAAGTTTCGTAGCCAGAAAAATCAACGACATAAGCCATGATGTTTGCATCAGGACTGACAGAGCACGAGGCGACGGAACAGTGCTTCTTTCCTCTCGCCAGACGATTGACGTCGAGCATTATCTGCTCAGGGCCGAGTGTATCGTCCACGATGGGCTTCCGGCAGTAGAACGGATAGCTCTTTCCCTTGACGGTTCTAGTGTAATACGCATACCGACCGTCTTTAATTGGGACCGCGGAATCGGTTTCCACAAAGTGGGACAGCAGTTCTTTGTACACGCGGCGCACAAATGGGCGATTAGACAACGTCATGTAGTTGGTGTAGGCATTTTCCTCGCGAAGGTGCTGCAGCACTTGCGGATCCGACCTCTCGTCATCGCGCATCCAATAGAAGGGGTCTGTAACCACCTCGGGGGGATCAATGAGGGCACCGTCGCCATGGTCTTTGCCGGGAACTTTGCCGAATTGTACGTCATGCGGCTTCTCGGGCGGCACCGGGGGCGTGGAGCGCACGGCACCCCTGCGGATGCGACGCAAATACTCAGCGGCCACGGCCGCAAGACCGACACCGGCGGCGACAGCCAAGCGCGGCAGCGAGACGGCGAGCGGCGAGCCCGTCGACGACGGCGGCGTAGAGGACATGGTGACCGAGGAGAAGGCTCCGTCCGACCGGCGCAACGGCAAAGCGGCTTGTGAGCGACTTGGGCGCAGCACTTTGGCGCGACGGTGCGGGCACTCATCGTCCATTGCAGACGTTGCAGCGCGCCCCGGCCCGGTCCGCGTTCTCCGCCGGCGCGACGCAAAGCGAACATGACGCGCCACCAGGCACAGGTGTCGACACCGATGCCGAAACGCACGGGGCGCAGCACCCAGACGCAACTGGTGACAACGCACGTGCGTGGCCACGTGCACATAGGAAGAGAAAGCTTTGCGGTTCGCCTTCGACAAGCAACGGCACGCACGTGCCACCTCTGTTCACGTGCGCCCCCCCAGCGGCCCGCTCGGCCGCTTGCGTCTCGCAGCCCTTCGCGCCACAGCGGCCACGCCTGCCCTCAGTCGTGCCGCGACTCCCTCCTTGACCGCCCACAGCCCGCCCTCCACACCATAGCCGAACGTCCCCTTTCGCCGCCCGCGCCCCTGCGCACCCCCCCTCCCCCCTCCTCCCCCCTCGCCGCGCTCGTTCGCCGGCTCGTTGATGAAGCGTCGAAAGCGTCGAAGGACCATGCGCCCCCCCATTTATTCTCTCGAACAGGCCGTGCCGCTGCACCGTTTCAGGCGCCGTGCCGCTGACGCCCCCCTTTGCGTCAATGGTATTTGCTCCGTGCACCCCGCTCGCCGTAACCTCCGCCCGCTCGCCTTTTCCGAAGACGACAAGACCGACCACCTGCAGTGCTCCCATGCCGGCCTTGTCGTCACTTATAACGGCCCCGGCAGGGAGGAGAAGGACGCCGCTTCCATTCGTACCTCCCAACCCATTCCTCGCGATGGCATCGCCCTCTACTACTACGAGATTTGCATCGTGGACCAGGGCGACACCGGCCGCATCGGCGTCGGTCTGTGCGATCACAAGGTTAACCTCGGCAAGATGCCCGGCTGGGAGGCCGGCAGCTACGCATACCACGGAGACGACGGCCTCCTCTTCCGTCAAACTGGCATCGCCGGCAACGCATACGGACCCAAGTACGGCACTGGTGACGTCATCGGCTGCTGCTGGGACCTCGTGGACAACGTTGTTTTCTTCACCCGCAATGGAAAGAATCTGGGCACCGCCTTTACCAATCTAGGCGGTGTGCTGTACCCAACAGTTGGAATGCAATCCATGAACGGCAGCATCAGCGCCAACTTCGGTCACAAAGCTTTTGCCTTTGATATTGAATCATACGCGCGCCAGCAGCGCGATAGGATTCTTACCAAAATCATGGCCAAGCCTCTGCCGCAAGACTACACCATTCTCACAGATACAGTTCTCATGTACCTCATGCACAACGGCTACTCGCAGACAGCCGCCGCTTTTGCAAAGGACGAAGGCCGTGAACAAATTTACCAACGGGAGCGCGACTGTATGCTCAAGCGCCAAGCTGTATGTGAAAAGGTTCTGCAAGGTGATATTGATGCCGCCATCAACGACCTGGATAAACAATTCCCTCAAGTGCTGAAGACCCAACTCAACGTGCGATTCTTGCTGCTCACACAAAAATTTATTGAGATGATTGTCAGCGGTGCCAGTCTCGAAGAAACAGTAGAGTATGGGCGACAAGAGCTGTCTGTTTTCCGCGACAAGGAGTACATCAAAACCGCCCAAGACAGCGATGATTCCATTCCCAGCACGGACAAGGCATTACCTTATGCAGACATTTTGCGTGATGTTTATTTGTTGCTGGCTTACGGAAATCCTGCCGAAAGTCCCACAGGTTACCTAACAAAACAAAGCAGGCGCGAACAGGTAGCAGACAATGTGAACTCTGCTATCCTGGCGTCGCAGGGGCGACCAATGAGATCCTTACTGGAGCGATTCATATGTCATAACAATAACATATTGAAGCATTTGATGATGATGGGCAACGGGCCGGCAGCGCTGGTATCGGCTCAGGACATGCTGTGATTGGCATCGTAATGCACGAATGTTATAGTCGACTAGAATAGGACTGATGTTTACAAAACGAACGCGTAGCAAACAATAGCAAGGAGCGATATTTGTAGAGGCTTGAAAGGATGGCATATACACAAACGTATCCTACAGTGTATCTACGGGGACTTTTGGCCGCGAAAGGCACCTCCATGTGATGCGCACCTAGAGGTTGACGTTTCATTTTGACACAAGGATAGTGTTCTTGAACAACAGGGGCTGAGCAATTGAGCTAGGTCTTTGAAATTTGGTCAAGAGTGATGGAGGCTCCAAATTTCTCTTCTACCATTGTGAGGGCCTCGGAGATCTTGTCAAGCTCGGCATCGGCCATGCTGACACGCCCGTTGAGAATGAAGAGCGCATAGCCTGCAAACGGGGCTGTGCTCGTCTCAGTTTCCATCTCATGGACATGGCCCCCATGCGTAGCCAGCGCCTGCGATACTGCGGAAGCAATGCCAGGCTGGTCTGGGGCCTCAACGGAGATTCTCCACATGGGCTCCTCCGGATTCTCGTCGGCGGGAGCTGTGGTCGTGCGCAACGAGATGGAAAATTCGGGCAACTGCTCGTGCAGCAATCTCTCCAAATCCACTGCGTCGGCGTCCTTCTCCAAGCTGATGTACACAATCATTGCGAAGTCGCCGCCGAGAATGGCCATTTTTGATTCCTCAATATTTGCCTTGTACTTCTCGACGGCGTTGGTGAAGGTGTTGACGATCCCGATACGATCCCGACCGGCGACAGAGACAACGGCATGGTGAGGACGCGGGTCGGCATCGGCGGCGGTGGCGGGCTCGGGCGTCCGTGTCGGCTGCGTCGAGCACGCAATGGTGGTAAAGCGGGCTACCGAGGCAGCTGGCGTGGCACGCGAGCGAAGCAGCGCGGGGAGTCTGGAAGCAAGCGACATGGTAACAAGTAGAGTAGAGGCCTTGGGGGGCGGCGAGGCAACGAGCAACTAGACGGCACGAAGTAATAGAAGGGTAGCGTTCGCTTCTACCGAGGCATGCGCCGCAAGCCAAGTTCCGACGGGGGTAGGAGGATTCAAGCAGATTTGCTCGAGGTGCAGCGAGGGACGGAGGCGCCACATGCGGTCTTGTGCTGCAGCGCAATCTGGCAGCGGCTCGAGGAAGACGTGCGCAATTATTCGCATGCATTCTCGCGCCTTTTGATTGGCTGCGCAGCTTGCAGCGCACCAACCAGTGGCCCCCCCGCGCGGCGTGTGGCCGCCAGATTGCACGTAGGCCTCGCGTGGCACGCGCGACAATCTCTGTCCGTCATCTCCTCAAGGGAGTGTGCGTCCGCAAGGCAAATATCAAGCTCATCTCCCGTTTGCGGCAGATATGCAATTTGGTGATGCACAGTGTCGTGGGCGGGTGCGAGAGGTGGCCAGCAGATTGCCCAAGGTGCAGTTGCATCTTCACTTGGACGGCTCCATATCCGAGAGCTTCATTGAGCAGCGGGCGGCAGCCAGAGGGCTGAAATTGCCGTGTGACGCCGCCCACCTTCGAACGTACCTCGTAGCTTCCAAGCAGCGCGATGTGGCGCAAGGGGCCTTCGTGCAACGCGCCAATTCTAATTGGTCACAGTTTGACTTTTGCAATCAGTTTTTGCAGACCGTCGACGAGCTCACCGTCGCCACGCGCCAAGTCGTTCTCGCACTCGTCCACCACAATGTGTGGGTCGTCGAGCTTCGATTCTGTCCTCTGCTGCACATGGAGGAGGGGCTCACGGCTGACCAAGTCATAGCTGCTGTGGTCAACGGCTTTAATCAGGCGCGTGCAGAGGCGGCATCCCGTCTGCCGCATGGCTTGAAGGGCGGCGTCATTTTGTGTGCCCTGCGATCGCATGATGATGGCCGGGTACGACAGGTTTGCCATCTCGCTCAGAGATGGTTGCACCGAGGCGTCATCGGCCTAGATGTTGCTGGGGATGAGCGCTCATACCCGCTTCGATTTCACGTAGACCCGTTGCAGGCTGCTGCACGCTCGGGCGTGCCTCTCACTATTCACGCCGGCGAATCTGTCTACGAAGGTACGGAAGAAAACCTCTCATTGGCGTTAGAAATTGGCGCGGAGCGGATAGGACATGGTCTTGTTCTCGACAGGAGTGTTCACCTGTGTAAGGCTATGCGTTCTGCTTTCCTCGAGACTTGTCTGACGGCAAATTGTAGTGGTGGTCACAAAGTTGAAGCCGATCGTCTTGACCTGCACCCCATACGGCGCCTCCTGGAGCGCGGTGTGAGGGTAGCTGCCTTCAATTGTGACAACATGCTACTCAGTGGCACGGTGAACAACAGACCTCATGCTGACGAAGAGATTGTTCGAGCTAAACTCCACTGCAAACTCAGCTGGAAACAAATTGCTCAGGTTCTCATCGATGGGGCGCGTGCTTCCTTCGATGAATCCATTCGAAGGAACAAAGACCATTGCGAATTCTTGTCATATTTTGAGCAAGCTGTCTACTCTATCACCAAACCTTTGGAGGAAGCCGAAAATGAAGAACTAAGATGATTTCTCCGAGTTAGAATCGGAAGAGCACCGAACAAAGCGCGCTCGATTCGAAGGGAGAGTGGTTCGACCCAATGATAGGTCACTCGGACTGAGAACGAGCCACTTTGATACCTTCTTCCGCTGTGGTTTCTTCAGTGACGGACTCTATCACTCTCTCCATGCGGTTTCTACTATCCGCCTCTATTAGAAAGATGATTCCATTTAGAATGGCAAACGACCCACATATTTGGACTGTGCGGATCATGACGCCTCGGGGAAACAAGCATGCCATCGCAATCTTTGTAAAAGGAACAGCAACTGGCGGCAGCGCCTTCGGAATTAGATGCTGCGGCACAGATTTGTTGACGAAGAGCTCAAAGAGTTGAGAGTATGATTTGTGTGGGTTGAGAAGCTTGTACGTGCTAAGGTTGTGCGGGACGTGAGAGACATAGCCCGAGATAACGCCGGCACTAAGCGAACCGGCCATGTTGGCAACCAGCGCGTTGGGGGCAAAATGGCGATATCTCTCTTCCATGTAGTCGGAGAGTTGATTGAGACCAACGCCGAATACTACTTCTCTAGCAAGGCGCGGGACGGAACCGCGAAGACTCCTTCGCAAGAGCGGCTCCGAGTTGACGTGGCCGACATTGGAGGCCTCCAAGATGCTTGAGATGGGGGTCATGATCACGCCTGGGGCAATGGTCTTGCTGAATCTGACGGCGACTCGAGCATGGTGTGTGTGTAAGTTGTCTGGATCAACTTCGCGATCTAAGAAAGCTCGAAAACTCTTGAATCCGGTGATGTACAGGACGCGGGCCGGAACCTGCACGTGCATATTGGGAAAGAGCGGCGCGGATATGCCACTGAGACGACGATTGAGAATGGCGTTGAGGGCAGATCTGTAGTAGGACTCGACGACGGATGCGACAGCGACGGCACTAAAGTTAATTTCGTTGGCTCGTTGGGACATGAGCGGGGTGCGAAACTGGTGGGTGTTGTTGACCACGTCGGCGGAAAGGGACTCGATGACTTGAGTGCTCAAGTGAGGGCTGCGTTGCAGGTGGGAGCGAAAGGCCGCGCGACTGATGGCATAAGCGGTACAGGACTGGGTGACGCATTTTGCGGTGGCGTTCAACGGGGCTCCGGCGGTGATGTGCAGCTCGGCGATTGCGTTGGCGTCGGCTGCGTGCAGCTGCCGGTCGACGCCGTCGAGACCGCGGCGGATTCTGCGGGCGTAGCCGTCGGCCATGATGAGCATGCGGTGGGCCGGCTGGTTCTGCGTGGCAATGAGGTCGCCGCGGCGAAACACGACCTTGTGCATGTCGCGCGCGAGGGCGACAAGGTGCGAAGAGTGGCATCGATGGAACATGGGGGTGCGCGCCAGGCGAGCGGCGGCGTCGCGCACATCGGGCTCGGAGAGCGGCTGCGGCGCGGAATCGGGCGGGGGAGGGGGGTCTGCGGCGGCCATTGCTGGGAAGGTGGCGACAGGCGGGATGCAGGGGCGAGGGGGATCGGCGACGATGGCGTTGACGGCTCTTGGCGATGACGCGGTGGCGCACGCGGGGCGAATGTGCAGCAGTTGGGCAGATTTTTGGGCGATATCTACGATGCGGAGGGCGCGGCGCGGCAGCCGTACACGTCGCCACGGTGGTGCAACGCGGCGGCGGAGATACGCGCGGCGACGCGGCGCGTAGCTGCAGTGGCGGAGGGGCCGGCGGCGCGGCGAGCGCACGATGAGGGACCGGCTGTTCGTGCGCGGGCTGAGGCTGTTTGGGCGGCACGGCGTTCTGCAGGCGGAGAAGACGCTCGGGCAGAAGTTCGTCGTCGACGTGGACGTGTTCGCCGATGTGAGCAGGGCGTGCGCGTCGGACGACTTCGGCCACGCGCTCAACTACGTCGCCGTCGTCGATGTGGCGCGCGACGTCATCGAGGGCCGCCCCCGCCTCCTCGTGGAGAACGTCGCGCAGACCATCGCCGACGGCGTGTTTGCGCGCCTGCCCGCCGCGCAGTCTGTGCGCGTGAGCGTGAGCAAACCGCACGTCGCGCTGCCATCCGTGCTGGACGCCGTCGGCGTCGAGATCTGGCGCGACAACCCGCGCCGCCCCGCGCCGCCCGCGCCGCCCGCGCCGCAATAACATGGCGCCACCACCGTGCATCCCCATCTGATAAACAACGACCGTCGTTCGCGCGGCTCGCGTGTGGCCGCCCACCGCCGGCTGCTCCCCCGCCGGCGCATACCGCACGCCGCGTCGTCCCGCCTCTCGTGCTGCGCCGCGTCACGCGTCTCCAACAAATTTGCCAAAATCGGCCACAGCGCCCCACAGATTCGCGAATCCCATCGCCGCTGCCCGTCGCCAATGCGCCCCGCAGCGTCGCGCCGCACGGCTTCTCCTCCTCAACCCCACCCTCCATCCGCCGTTGTCAATCGCCCCGACGGTGCGTGCGCCTCGCTTTCAATTCCATCAGCGCCCCTCCCCTTCTCTCCCGCTTTCGAGCCCCTGCATCGCTGCCCTTTCCGGCTGACAATCGCAACCCAACGTGGGCGCGCCACTCTCGCCTCGTAATTCCGCCTGTCGCGTCCACCCTGCGCAATGCGTCGCCAACATCCGTGCGACTCGTGCGCCCGCGTCGGAAAGGTGCAGGTTTCGCAGTATCGCTGCCCGGCCTGTCTGCGCTGCTCCTGCTCGCTCGCCTGCGTCAAGGATCACAAGCTGCACTACAGCTGCTCTGGCGTTCGCGATAAGGCCGCCCCAGTCCCGAAGCGCCTCTATGACGAACACAATTTAATCAGTGACTACGCTTTGCTCGAGGAGGCAAAGCGCGCAAAGGACCAAGCCAGTCACAACCGCGTCAAGAATTTTTACAATCCACGCGCCCCCACGCCCGTGCATGACCCCATTCCCAAACATAAGCAACGCATCATGGGGCGCGAGGCCGCCAAGCGCGGCATTGACCTGCGCTTCATGCCCAATATGTTCTACCGCCACCGAGTCAACACCTCGCACGTCAAGCCTGTCGACTACTCCAAAGCACAACAACACAATGGCGTCGCATCCTTCGACGGCTTTGAGCGTCGCTTTGACAAAATCATGGTGTGGCGAGTAGACGTTCAATTTTCTGGCACCGACGGCGGGACAAGGCTTGTCGAGGTCCGCGACCTCGACGAAGAGGCCAACATGAACCATGTGCTCGAGCGAGCCGTCAAATCTCTCCACATTCGAAATGAGCCTCGATTGAACGGAGCCGTCGATCCGTATCTGCATTACTCCGGACTTTCGGGAAACCAGCTCAATGCCTACATCAAGAATGAGATCAGCCTGGGAGCCCGAAGGGCGCAGCCCACAAGCCTCCCAGACTTTCCCAAGTACAAACGCCGAAAGATCGTCGATGGCCGCGTCAGTCTTGGCCATCTGGAGTTGGATACGCGTGGTTTCATCCTTGTGGACACTGACAAGACATTGCGTGAATCCTTGTACAGCGCCCTGGTTGTAGAATACCCCATTCTTTACATTGCCCCAAAAGGGTCGGAGGAAGACAAACAACTCCAACAAGCCACCAAAAGCCTGTTCGACAAGCCGGAACTGGAGGCCGATGACTCTGTTCGCCCACCCACCACACTTGTGCCCCCTGACGACAGCCAAGAAAACGGTATCAGCCAAGAGAAGGTTCAAATGAGAGAAGCCCATATTGCGGCCAGCAACGTCAATACTGATTCTCTCCCTGCTTCAGCAGTGCCCAATGGCAACCAGCAAGAAGCCCAATTTGTGGAGAAGAGCATCGTTATGGATCGCGATGATTCCAAAATCGGAAAAAACGCTTCTGCTATACCATCGAGCGACGAGAAAGCCGCGCTTGAATCACTGCCACGAGGTGTGAAAAGAAAAGCAACCACTGAATCCAGTGACGATGATGAAAGTGATCTTTCCGAGCTGGAAAGAAACATCACCAAACGATTCACTCCTCATCGAAAGAACGGGGGTAAAACGGGTTGGACTCGTGACGGAAAGGTCAGGACTGCCGACGAAGAGAAGCCCGCACCCCTCCCAGTACCAATCCCCAAGTTTCGAAGCGTGTTGCCACCAATTCACTACGACAAACACGACCGGGTAGACATGGATAAAGAGAAAGAGAGCAGCCGTCGCGACGGCAGTTCGCCGGCTGTCTCTGACCCTGAAGATTCGGAGAGTGAAAGTCACAAGGAAAAATATTCGGGAGAGGGTTCGAATGAAATTGAGAGCTCGAAACCGTATGCTGGGACAGACATAGTCGAACAGTGGGATGAGAAGGAGGTTGTTGGTCAAAAACGGTCGGTCAAAAAGCTTGCCCAGGAAAGGAGAAGGCCGGCGAAACGACAACGGTTTGAAGATCTCGAAACAATCGAGGTTAAGAAAGAATCAAAGCCAGATGACCTGGAATCTGACCAAAGCGATGATGAAGACGAAGACGGTGAGAAGCCAAAATCTCGTCAACTGTCAGATGTTGAGAGTCCAACTCTTCCGTTCCTCAAGGTTGACTCTGTGTTGTTAGACACCCGAATTCCGCGGCGAAAAAAGATCGCCGATCCCAATGGAAGAGAGACACTGGCATGCTAGTAGAATTTAAACAAGAACCGGTTGACAGTATACTTCTTCAAAGTTTTACACTCAATTTTTCATAAACAACTGGTAAGGTAATAAAACAGCCTCATCCTTCTAGTAGCAACTGCACAAAGCGGTCTGTCACCTTCCGAAGTAAGTAAAAGACGTTTTACTCGATATCCGCAACAAAGAAAATTATCTCAAGCACTACGAGTCCGTGCTCGCAAAATCCAAGTACATTGGCTCAGCCTTACGCTTCAACTCAAAAACCCACTGCGCGAATGCTTTGACCCTCCCCTCTACTATGCGGGGAGCTATGCATATACGGATTCGAACCACCAGAAGGTGACATTCTTCGAGTGTTAGATCTTGGAGTGCCACCCCTGGGAGAGGAACCTGAACCGTGTGAGGATCTAGAAGGCGTTGAGCGGGATACGATATCATCATCACGATTTGAATTTCTAGAGCGTGTCTGGGATATTTGACTGGCAGTCCCTGTCCTAGAAGGATCCCTACGAGGATGGTGTGGGTGGCCTCGTCGTCTTGACGCACCCATATCCTTGTTCGAAACTATACCTCCAATCTTGTCCTTGATGACCAGCCATGCTTTCTGCGCTGGTGTTGGACTTCCTGCTACTCCCCTCGTCCTATTCATTCCATGATATCGACCGCCTGGGCCTCCACGATGTCTATTAGACCGACCAGGCTCCTGACTTCTGTATGAGCTCGATTCTGATCCATCGCGTCTTTCAGGGTATCGACCAGCAACTTGGGCAGCTTCATCCTTTATCCTAAGATCTTCGAGTTCTTCGGCGCGACGAATCGCTTCCCATCCCTTCTTCTTAGCCAAATCCGCCTCCCGTCGAAGTCTCGCGCATTCATCATTGGCACGAGTGACTGCTTCACGCAACTCTTTGATCTGCCTCTGACTGACCCCTGTAGTACCAGTAATATGGGACAGTTTATCCTGATAGTGCAAAACCTGTTGACGAAGATTTTCAGTTTCTCTGAAGTTGTCATGTAGCTTCTTAGAAAACTCATTCACCAGCTCCACCTGCGCTGTGACATGAGACATTTCTAGTTCATAGCGATGAGTAGCTTTCAAAGTCTCAAGTCTCATTTCTGATGCCTCAGCTTCACACTCGCGGTTTCTCTCGACGAGTTGGGTGCTAGTAACCTGCAGTTCCTGAACCTGCTTTTGCCTGCTTTCCAGCTCCTTGCGGAGTAACTCAAGCTCCAGATCTCTTTTCTCAGTCATTTCGACCATTTTTCCCAGCATTGCTCGCTGAACCTCAGACCAAAGATTTTGCATTTCATTCGATATAATGCTGGTTCCTTTCTGTTGGTTCAAGTCCGCTTCATCGATTCGAGTATGGAGCTTGGCATGTCCGTCTCTGATAAGTTGACCAAGATTTTCACCAGTCCCTCCCATAGATGTTTTCGATGCCAAAGAAGAGCGATCCTGAGTAGACACATTCTGAATTGTCGCACTCAATCTGCTACGAGCATCTTTAAGTTCTTGCTCTCGTTCAGCGAGAATCCTCTTCATGGCATCAACAATTGACTCGGCATCTTGTTTTTCAAGTAGAAGAATCTCCTGCTGCTCTAGACGCTGAGTTTCAGCAAAAGTCATTTGAAGATCTTTTCTAGAAATAGCATCGCGTGCAGCAAGAAGCTCTCGTGTCAACCAATCAAGTCGGCGCTTATCCACCCTAACATGATGTCCGTCTGTTTCCGCTGCAGTTACACCAGACCGTAAGTCACTTGAGCCCATTCCGGAGGTCAAACCTGAAGCATCCTCGTGACTTTGCTTAGTCTGCCGCGCATATTCCGTACTTGCTGAGATTTGGTTGACAGATTCGGATTGGTCTGAGGGGCGTTCCGCCAACATTTCTCCTTTCGAACTTCCTTCTTGATAGTGCTGTTCGTTAACTCTGGCTCCACCCTCCCACTTTCGGGTCTTGTCATCAGGATACGAGTCAGCATACGATGCCACCGATGTTCCTTCATGAAGGTCGTGAAGTTTCGAATGAATATCTTCATCAGGTGACAACATAGATTCCGAACCCTTTTGCATCTTCATGTCAGGGAGTCTCACCGCTCTCGGTCGTCGGCCACGTGAGCCATCAGTGGATGCCGAACCACGACCAAACCCAAGATCAGTGTCCCCTGAAGGTAAGGTTGATTCCTGAGATCCCGATCCCGACGGATGCAACACTGTCGTTTTGGGTGTCAAATATCCGTCGAGGATATTGGAGCGAACTGATCCTTGTTCACGCCCTTCCTCATCAGAACTTTGCCATACAGAGATCAGTTTTTGGAAAAGGCCAGCCGAGGGCTCCATAGTGCTGATCGGTCGACTTCCAGAATCGACGGATTCTGGAGGAAGCGTCTGGTCGCTGAACTTCTTTATGAGAGTCTCTATTGACGGGGGTGTAGGAGGAGTCGGAGGAACTGCACGACGCTTTTCGGTTCCAATTACGGGAGTATTGTACGTAGGAGGTTTCCGAGAGCTGGGGCGAACTGCAGGGGAGGACATATCTGGACCAAGAGGGGGCAGTGCGCCTGACGGTTTGATCTCCGGTGTCGCCAGTGTTGATGAAGCAGCACTAGTATTAGCAGATGGACGTGCTTTAACGCCTCTAGCTTGACCGGCTGGCGGTCTCGTTCCACTTGATCCTGAAGTATTAGTCGTCATCTTCGGGCTGGGGACCGGCGTGTGCCTGACGCTGGAACCCAGACTTGGCTGAGACTGTTCACGAAAATCGTTGAATTGCAGTGAGCCCTTCCCAACGGAACCCGTATCATCGAAAGCAAAATTTGTGTCGCTGTCCATATGCGGATACATGGCATCCTGCGACCCACGATAATCTGAAGTCTTGACGAGCACTTCTTCTACTCGCTGGAATATGGCTCTGTCAGACAAGGCCTCCTCAAAAGCAGAAACATCGACTTCCTCATCAAGCGGTTCCAAGAAAACATTTTGGGGCGTGGCCATGGGGTCACGGCCATACAAACTCTCATCGTTCTCGTCAAGGTCTGATTCCTGGGAGTCCCTCACCAATGTTGGAATGGGCGAACTGCCCGTGCTGCTTTCACGACCACGATCGGATGATTCAGATGCAGATGGAGGCAGGGAAAAGCTTGAACTCGCCTTCAGCGCAGAAGAGCGAGGTTCGCCTTCTGTTCCCGTTCTTTGTTGACATTCGGTAGAACCCAACGGCCGAGACCCGGATGAACTCGAAGATGGACGAGAGGGCCCTGGACCATACCTGGCTGTATCAGTGAAATGCCGTTGATTGTCGCTCGAGCTTCCTCTTTCAGCACCCCCGCAAGATCTCGTTCCAGTGGAAGATATCGAAAGCTGAGGAGAAGAGCTCCCGGATCTAAACAGTTTTGGCGCTGGTCTTGGCGCAGGTCGAACCCCACCAGCACCACGACTGAGTCTCCTTGGCATTTGCGGAGGAGAAAACAGAGTCTGAGGGGAGAGGATATCGTGCCCCATACCCTTGGACCGAGGAACTTGCCATTGATTAAAAGGCGCTGGAGCGTCCGAAAACGAAGGACTGAGGGTAAACGCAGGGTTTGTAAAGTCAAAGGAAGATCCCCGGGCCGCCGTCTCACGACTGCCTCGGCCATCACCCTCTTTTTCGGAGTCACGTTCGACGGAAGTTGTGGACTCGTTCTTCGAGAACAGTTCTGGCTGTGATATTTGTTGAGTGACTGAAGTGGTCACAGATTTTCGAACCACTTCATCGATCTTGGACTCTGAATAGTATTGAGTTGCTTCTGACGGTCCCGCAGAGGGAGCAGCAGTAGTGATGAAAAACTCATGAGATGTAACGGATTGCTTTTGACTCTCAGTTTCAGAGGGACTCTCATTAGGTGTGAAGAACTCTTCCGAAGATTTGCCACTTTGCATCTCATTGTCCATTGCATCATCTTCGTTAGCAGGCTGAACTTGTAGCGTGGGACTTTTGGATGTATCCAAAACGCCAATCGGCTCCCCTTGCTCGGTGACAGCAGACATGTTCCGAAAGTCGTCCAAATTAGAGGTATGGTGAGTCCGGCTTCGCACCCTTGTAAACGTGCCAGTGACGTCCGGCAACGGAGAAACCTCCCTCGATCGAGTGCCGCTGTCTTCAGTCACAAGAGATAGCTTCCGCGCGCCAATTCCTTCCTCTGTGGAGCTCTGCAGAGCAGATGCATCCAGCGGAGACGTGGGGGCATCGGGAACGCTTCGTTGCGCAATGCCTACCAGTCGTGTGGAGTCCTGTGTGGGACTAGTGACTGGACTTCTCGCATGAGATGCAGAGCTACTGCTAGCGGGTTTACACCGTACAGCTGGTTTCGCGGGGACACTGCTTGTTTGGACAGCAGCAACCGGAGGTTGCGTATGCGATGGTGGAGACATTGGCATGGACGCTGGCACAAAGGGCGGCGGAGGATACTGTTGAGGACTGAACGGTGGGCCGTAGACTGGAGTGCGAGGCGAATACGGTTGATATGGCGAGGGGCTCATGTGGTGCGAGCTGGGTGTCGGCATGGCATGAGGCCTGTTGAGGGCCTGTGGGGTGGCAATGTATGCTGGAGAAAGAATGTGGCCTGCTGAAGCACTGAAAGCAGGAGAGGCGGGGTGGCGTGGAAGTGGGCTGAGATGGGGACTGAAGTGCGACATCGGGGGAGGAAGCGCGTGAGGAGACATGACGGCGGGCGAAGCAGGGGGTCCGGCCTTGAACAACACTTCTGGGGGCGGAAGACAGACGGCGCGCGCAACCGATGCCATGGAGGCGTGGAAAGCGGTGCGCACAACTTCGGTGGGGAATCGCCACAGCGAGTGACGGAAGTCGTTGTGACGAGGGCCGTACACGGCGCAAGCAATGACAAGCTCCGCAAGGTGAAGGGCCGGCCAAATATGCTTTGACGGAGGAGTGTCGGCAACGTTGGCGACGTAGGAATCTACGGCGCCGGGCGGCGGGTGCTGCGAAACGAGAGCGTGGCGGCGCACGTCGGGAAGCATCTTCTTAACGGCGTCAACGACGCGACGGGTGTTGCTCTTGTACTGCACGTGCAGCTGGCGCGCGTCAATGTTGGAAATGGGCTCTGCGGGGGAGACCGGAAGTGGGGACGACATAACGCCGCGGCCGGTTGAACGCATGATGGCGGCAGGTGGCATGCGCATGGGATCCAATAAGGAGATGATATCCGCGAGAACGACAGCGTCTTGAAGAATAAGGATGAGGGCTTGGGCAGGCTGCTCCTTCTTTCTGCGGGTGGTGGAGTGGCCGGCGAAGTGCAGAATCCTGGGAACTGCGGTACGAAGCCAAGACAAAATCATGGAGGCGGTCTCGGTGAGACGCGGCTGAGTGGCCGACGTCGCCATGGCGACGGGCGCGTGATAGGGCGACGCGTGGAGAAGTCGGGAAGCTGGAATGGTGGATGAGGATGGCTCGAAACGAGCGGAAAGAAAGAAACGGGAGGGATGGTGGGCGCGCGGGGGGTGGGGGGAAGGGGGGTGTGGTGCGAGTGTATGGGGCGAATGTGGGGGGAGGGGGTGGGTTGAGACGAAAGTGGAGAGGGGTGCGGTGCGAGGGGACGAGGGAAGGGGGTGGGGCGAAGCGAAGCAAAGCTAGCTTAGAGGTGGGGGGTTGCGGGGAGGAAGGAGTAGGGTAAGGTGGAAGGTGGGGGGGGGGGTGAAAAGATGGCGCACGAGGAGTGCGAGGCACTTGTGCGCGAGGGGGGTCTCGCGAGCGGCAAGCGGGTGGAAAAGAAAGAAATTTAAAGCGCGGCAATCGGAAAGCGCGAAGCGCAAGCGGCGCGAACTGGCGCAGCAGCCGCGCCAGCGGCGGCGTCACGCGGCGGCGGCGACAAGTCAGCAGCGGCGCGTTGATCTCCAGCGCCGCCCCCGCCGCGGCGACACGCGCCACTCACGCCACGCCGCGCTCTCCGTGGCGCGCCCCCATTGGCCACTGCCCGCGAACGGTTCGGCGCCGCCGCGTGTGTAAGCGGCGCGAGGCGCGCGCGCGCGCCCTCTTACAGCGGCGCGCCTGCCTTACAGCGTCGCCACGACCAACAGCGCGGTGGAACGGTGGCCACCGCCCCCCAGGCAGCTGCGGCAGTGGCGCGCCGCGTCCCGCCCATCGTACCCCATGCGCCGCACCGCCCGCACTGTGCAGACGCGCCGACGGCCCAGCGCCTCTACGCCCCAACGCCCCAACACCCCAACGCCCAAACGCCCCGCATCGCTTCCTCGCCGCTCGGTCCGCACGCCACGGGCTTCCAATCAAACAAAACGCCCGCCGCCGACGCGTCTCCGCGCTGCCGCTGCGTCATGGCCCGCCTCCCATAACTTGTGCTGCCTTCTCGCGCCACACAACCACGCTCTTGCACTGCCGCCGCCCTCTCCACCCAGCCGCCAGCCCCCGACCGCCTTCTTACGCAATGTCCGCCCCCTCATGCGTTTACGTCGCCCTCGAGCCTCCTTCGCCGCCACAGTGCGCACACTGCCTTTCTTGCACTGTCCGCTGTCCCGTATCTGCACGCTTCACGCGCCAGTATCCCTCACATCCCTCCCCCGGCGTATCCATGCCAGTTATTCTCGCCCGCCCCAGCGCCCGGCTCCCACACCGCTGACCTAGCCCACGCGCAACCGCCTTACGAACGTATCTTTCCCTGCCCTGCCGTATACCATCCGCGTGCACCGGTTGCCGCGTGCATCTGTCCACCGCAAACGTTGGAACCCTTCTCGTCCGTCTTCAAGCGCCATCCATGCTCGCCATGGCCGCACCCGCCCAACACGCGCCCGCCCTCTCTGCCTTCACCTGCGATCGCGCGCCCCGTTCACACCACAGCCCTTTGCCTACGTCAACGTATCTTCGTGTTCAAATTTGCATTCGCTGACCGTCAGGCACCAAGTCGTCACTGCAAACCAGTCCACACGGTTGTAACTCGTGCCAGCCAGTCATATCCGACTTACATCCTTCTCATCCTCCAATCGTTATTCCAGCGCTTCAAATCATTCCAGCTCAACGCAAACACCTCACCGTCGCGCCTTCGCCTTCGCAACCTCCACTCCAACCACGCATCGCTTCAAATATTTCTATCTTGCCATCGTGTTCGTCCGCGCCCTGCACACCACACAGCTTTTCGCGCTCCCGCCAACGACAAGCGCTTTAATCCTCAAACAAGAGTGCAATCAGCGTGACGTAACCGCCCCTACCGCCCTATTTCTCTCAAGAAACCCACTCTTCGTCTACCGTCTACACCTGACGAGAAATCAGCTTTCACGTTTAGCCGCTGCGGTCTGCTCAGCATTCTTTTATGTCCGCCTCCTCTGAAATGCATCGCTCATGATCAGATGCACGGATATTACTCGGTAGAATTGAAACCACCGCGGGAGACTGCCGAGTCTGGCAGCTCTTCACGTTGTGCGCAGTGCTGTACAGAATTTAGCAACACCAAACGCAACTCACTTCCATCCCTCATTTTTTCCCCCAACCCCCACGTGGCTCATTCCATTGCGGAGCACCAAAATAAAGCGCGCCAAACTCGAACAGTCACACAGCTTGGCACTGAGCAGAAGTACCAAAGAGTACATTACTACACCGCTGGATACTAATCGTAGTCTTGAGACGATCCTGCATACATACGGGCGACACACATGCCCTTTCGCGCGAAACAATATCGCCATGATGCGGCTCTGCAAGCACATTCCGCCAGCATCTGCAGCTGTCGCTGCAAATTCAACATTAAATCGCGAGTATAGGACATGCTACGTGCAAGGTGGCATATATGTAATTGCCCCGATACCTTTGTCCAATATCGCAGCCTGTTCCGCACATGATCTCGCGTCCTGTGCGATGCAGTTCACGCTTTTAGCTCGCAACCGCATCATGACTGCCGCCCCCAAGTGCTTGGCACCCCCCCCCCCCCCCCCCCCCCCCCCCCCCCCCCCCCCCCCCCCCCCCCCCCCCCCCCCCCCCCCCCCCCCCCCCTTAAGCGTCAAGAGGCCTCTTTCACCCTAACGCCAAGGTTGCGGAGGCGGCGAACGGCATCGAACAGCTCGCGTTCCGGTGACGCAACATGGGCATGAAATCTACTCGGTGCTTTCAAAGGTGGTAGCTTTCAGCACGGTCATGCCGCCGACAGTCTTCACCTTTTCCAACATGTGGTCGTTTTTGACCAACAGGCAGCCAACGAATCCCAGCGAATTCACGCTGAGACCCTCAAAACACTCATTCCGCCGAGGCACCATCATCATCCAGCGATTGGTGATGAGAAGATTGTAGGGAAACGGTTGGCGTGCCTCCGCCGAGTTGTTCTGAGAGTGAACAGTTGGCGGGTGCTCGAGTGGTGAGATCTGCTGGGCCATGGTCTCCAGGAGATGCATGTACCGAGTCATGGACATGGAGGCGGCCTCATCGTATTTGTCGTTCTTCGCAGCGAAAGCGCAATCATCCATTCTTGTGAGTGCGTGGGTGTAGGGTAACTGTGGGGATTTGTACAGCTTTCCACACGGGATGTCCATCAAAATGGCGCGCTCAAAGGGCGTGTGGTCGGACGAGTATGGAAGCATGGGTGTTGGAACAATCTGCAAATGCTTGTGGCGCTGCGAAGCGCCAGCAATAGTTCCGGCATTGTAGAACGCCAGACCGCCAATCTGCGAAAGACACATCCACATGGCACGCATGTCAGCGCAAGTCAACAAGCCGTTCTGCTCTTCGAACCGCTTGGTGACAATGAGGGTATGGTGGTCCACGACGTTGAATTTGTTGAGAAGCAGCACGTGGTGCGGGCCCACGTCCTGCACGTACATGGCGGGTTCATACGGCAGAAACGGATTGAAAGTTGAGGCATCTGGGGCCGACGCTGACGCGGTGGGGTCTCTTCGCTTGCGTTGGGCGTCCTTGCGCGCCAGGTTGGAGAGCACGCGGACCAGGAATGGCGGCGACGCGGCGGCTGCCGGCTCCAGCAGCACGTAGTCAGTATCGATGGGCTTGAGCGAGCCGCTCTCCCGCGCGGCGGCGGAAACCGCACGAATGCGGGCGAGCATGGCGGTGTCAGGCAGACTCGCCCGCGTGGGGGGCGGCACGGAGCGCCCGCGTGGTGGCCGTTACGAGGGGAGGTGCTGCGTTGCGGTGGCCTCCTGTCGTTCAGCGCCGTTGAATCATGCTGTAAGCATTGCTGTAATGTGGTGTGGTGGCGCGCGCAACGGGGGTGGTGGCGGGCGCCGCTCCACCTTGAACTGAATTGGCGGCTCGCGCTCCCCTTTTCCGTTCCCAGCCATCCGCCTGCAACGCTCCCTCTGCGTCCCCCCTCCCGCGCCTCGTCCGCACGTCGCCCGCAAGCCGCCATGGCCTCCGTCGACGAACTCGCCCCCACGCTTCCGCCCGACCCGGACGACGACCCCTACCAAGTTTACACGCTCCGTCGCCCCAACGAGCGCGCCTCCTCCGTCGTGCCGCAGCTGCCCAAGCAGCCGGAGATGGCGGAGACGCGCTTGCGCTACCGCCGCATCCCCGCCGCCGCGCGCTCCGGCTCCTTCGGCTCGCTCGGGAATCACTTTCCCGCTCGTTTCCAGTTCCCCGCGCGCCGCTCCATGCTCGAGTCCCTCACAAGTGACGATGAGTCCGTTTCGTTCGCCGTCAGCCAGAAGCCGCGCCCCAAGATTGCGAGGAAGCGTCGAAGGCGTGTGCGCGCTACCAAGGGGCGCTTTCCGTCTCCGGACAGCATCTTGCAAGACTTCGCCATTTCAGACGACGAAAGCGAGGACGACGACGAAGATGACTCCGACGACGAGCAACAGATTGACTTGCGGAACAGCCGCGCCAAGGGAAAGGAGGCTAGCGAGTCCCCGAAAACTTCCCCGCTGCGAATCGTCTATTCCTCGTCCGGAAAGCCGCCCATTCTACGTCAGAGCTCGAAAAAATCGCTACCGAAAGCCCACAACGTGAGCGACACCCTCGTGTTGCCCGCCCCGGTATCCACGATATCCGCACCATGTCCGACTCCGGCCTCAGCATCGCCATCACCATCACGCTCCGCCGATCAAGTCACGAGTGTACTCACTTCTATGCACGAGAAAGCTAATGTAAGGGCGTCAAAGTCTGCGGATACGGCACAGATTTCACGGCACTTTGGCAAGACCCGGCCAATCCACGAACGCCCGAAAAACGTGGTACCCACCGTGCTGGACCCCGCGCGCACATCAGCCATGCCAGTCACCATTCTACCACCGCAGGCCATGTCTGAGGAGCAGCGCCAAAATTTCGTGTTGACGCCGGAAGTGCCTGTGATGGTTACCAAAGGGACTCGACCTGACGGAGGGTACAAGAAAAAGAAGGCTCATCGAAAGAAAGCCGCCGACAAAGGAAGCGGCAAAAAAGATTCCAAGCGCCAACAAGCCGCGACCAGCGCTCAAAGGGGGTCTGCCAAAGTGAATGTGGAAGAGCGGAAAGAAAAGGATGAATTGGGCGGGCTGCGAGACAAGGAACTCAGTGTGTCCTTCGCGCAACCAAGGTATACTGCAGAGCAGGCGGCGGCAGCGAAACCTCTTAATGCCATGCAGAGATTGTTGCACATGCTCGCCTTCGTGCGGATAGGGGGTGTGCGACGCTCCCATCGGCGGTGATTGAGTGCTCCCTGGAACCTCAATGACATTCATCGCGTTGAGGAGCACTGTAACTATCGTTAAGCTCCGCTGTCACTTGCACAAGGAATACAGAGGAATAAAGCGACTGAAGAAGGTTATTGCTATGGGCGTGCCATGCACTGCAAGGGTTCGTTGTTCGGTGACTGACGGCTGGTCTGGCAGTAAACTATTGGGTAATTCAGCAAGGCACTGTAATCCAATTCAGTCCACCAAGTAGTTTATTTTGCGTAACTTAATTAGTTAAGTCCTCTGAAACCCCAAAACGCAAGTTGCGAAAACATTTCTTTCCTGTTTTTTATTTAAATTGTGCGCCACGCTGGCCGCAACAACTTCTGTGTCCCTATTGGGCGCCTCCGAAAAACACAAAATGTGTAGACGTATTTCATCAAATTATCACAACTGTTTGATTGTAGTATTTTGTGCACTCACACGCAAAACAAACATGCGATTTCAGAATAGTATCAAATTGTGCACAACCTGTACCATAAGTCGTACAGACTGTTTCAAAGACATACGACATGCTGTGAAATCTCAAAAAAACGAACAAATGTGTACTGTACGCCTACAAAAATTGGTTTCAGAAAAAAGGAAAGTCAAAAAAACGTTTCAAAAACATATGATCATCAATAAAAAATCTGTAGTGCGCGACGCTCAATAGTTTATTTTGCATCCTTTTTGCTGTATAACGCTAATGCAGCGTTTCGGCATCGCGTTGATGTACTTTTCTACAGTTGAAACTGTTATAGATTTCCAGCAATTTTTGATACAGATTTTGAGTTCAAAAACTGTCTGAAGTTGCCTTCCATGCGCATAAACCATCCTTGCCAGCAGTCCCCAAACGTTTTTGATTCGGTTCAAATCTGGTGAGCGCGCTGGCCATTCTAAAACAGAAACTTCAGATTCCTGTAGCCATTTTTTGATTAAAGATGCAGTGTGTACGGGCGCATTATCCTGTTGAAAAATGAAATTTTCTTCATGGAAACATAAAACAAAAGGTGGCAAATAGTTGTATAGAACTTCTTGATATATTTCTGCATTCATGTTCGTTTCAATAAAGGCAATTTCCGTTAGACCTTTTTTAGAAATGCCCGCCCAGACCATTACAGAGCCTCCACCAGAGTGCCTGGTATAAAATTCATGACGGTCCCTACGAAGATCGTGCCAATAATATTTGTAGCAATCTGGTCCATCCAAATTGAACTTTTTTTCATCAGTAAAAATAAGATTTTCCCATTCCTTTTTCCAGTAGGCTTTTCCAGCACACCAGTCAATCCTCTTTTGCTTGTGATGGTCTTGGAGAAAGAAAGTTTTCTTCTTTTTTTTTATATGTAAATAACTTTATGCTGTTTATCTGCCTCCATATAGTTGATTTAGAAATGTTGAGATTGAGATTTATTCCAATTTTTTTGCACAATACTTCTCCTTTGCATAACTCTCTTTTAATTCCTCTTTTATCTGCTGGGCTGAGCTTCTTAGGGAGTCCAGGTGTACAGCAACGCCCGGTATCGGGGAACTTCGTGGCTTTGGTTCATAACCCCATTGGGGACTGGTACAGTATTTTATGATAGTAATGGCGCCGCATGGTGCAAATGGTAAACATGGACCGCAGGATGGTTGCTAGAGGTGTGCCACGAATTGTGAGAATTTTAATTATCTTTAGAACCCAATTTTGGAATGCATGACACTGTGCACTGCACAGTGTGACCGTATTTAGCGCACCGGCCCCGCGGCCGGCACGCACAGTAACGTTTCCCAACAAGGGTCTCGGTCCTAAGCTTCTACGCCTTCGGACGCTCTCTACTCCTCATCGGAGGGATTGCCCGTTGCACACGGTAGCTTAGCCGCCTCGCGTGTTACAAAACCCAACTTTTGGAGTGTTTCTATCGTTGTCGCGTTCGTCCTCGTACGAGGTACATTTCACCGGATCTTCGGATAAATCTACGACCCTTTCCTTTTCCTCTTTCGCCCCGTGGCACCGCCACGCTCGCGCGACCCGCTACCACAGCAGGCCCGCGCTCCCCATTAGCTGGGCTCGTACCTCGCTAAAGGATTGCACCCGGTTCACCGGTTCTCCACTTTACGCCCTCTGCGCTAGTCGCGAAGGTGACGCCCCGGTGTACACCCGGCTAGTTGTGCCTCACTTGAGGGTGCTCTGTTCGCCGCGCCGCCTCATAGAGAGGAAGGTTCCGAACGCCTTCGTGGTCTTTTCCCCTTTGGGGCATTGCACTACACCAGGAGATCGTTTTAATCCATAAAGAGTCGGATTTTAGAGAAAAGCAGCTAGTGTGACCCTAGAACGCTTCAAGGTTTTAGGAATAGCACTGTTGGAATGTTTCTCGGCGTTTAACGTAACGATTTGAAGCTGTTCTTGCTTGGAAAGTGGCGGACCTCAAGCCATTTTTATTAAAAAGAAGGCGGTGTACATATCTTTTTGAAACAATTCTACATAGACTATGTGCAAAATCTAGCCTACAGTACAGTTTTGGCGCACTTTTGAGGGGTAATATGATTTTGAAACGCACTGTACTCATTGCATTGGCCACCACGCCGGCTAGCAGTCTCAAGACGTAGGTGCAAGTAGGTCTTCTCAATACTTTTTTTTCCTCCGATCTTTTCTTTGTGAATCCTCTCCAAGCCGTTATTCTCCTTTAACATTGCCCAAAAGCCCGTTATTCAATTGAGGTGAAGATAAAGATTTCACTTGCGGCAAAACGCCGCAGAGATCGGCGCATCAAAAAAAAAGCTTTGCAACACCCGTCAAGCTATGTGTTTCAGATCCTATTTGGATCCGGATGCAATCAATCGCCTATTACGCTTTCGGGTTTTGATCACCGATCTGTCCGCTATCTTTTGTCTCTTATCCAACATTTTTATACCAAGTGTACGCCCTACAGTGTTGATGGCGTAATCCGTGTAATGCAAGCGTGGCCTTTGAGGAGAGGACAACCGCGGTCGCTTTCTGCTCTGCAGTGCTTAGTTCTGACAATATCCTGGTACAGAACCGTAGGGTCAATGATGGCTCCCTGCATGATCTTTGGAATAACCAGGTCAGTGTGCTCTATGTTTTTAAGGTTCAGCCGTCGCCTTCTTCTTCTTTTTTTCGTAAAAGATTCTCAAGCAGCAATTCCCATGCCTTCTGACGAGGAGATTGTCCAATTTCAACAAGCTTTTTCAGGAAAACATTCTATGCTAGCTGATGTCTATGCGGTGGCAGATGGGCTAAAGCTGTACCTATAGCGAAGCAGTAATGCTTTCATTCAAAATATGTTTTTCAACGGCTGGACCCATGACTATCGTGTCAGTTTTTTTTCGTTTTTGCTCCGTCTGGCATAGTTATAGCCTGCACAATTAATGCACCGGGCTCTAAGCATAACTCAACGATTACCAAATGGGGTTCTATCTACGAAAAACTAGTGGATACTTTTAGTCGAAATGGTGGGACTTGCGTAGTTGACTCTGCTTTTTGCCGCAGTCATTACCCTTTTTTAATCAAATCATCTCAAGATGTACTTAACTCGTACATCCACAATGATATAAGTAAAGCCAGGCAAGCTACATCAGCTTTTAAAGCGTCTCAGTGGGGTATGAGGCCCGTTTAGGGTTCCTTTCATTGCTTAAAAGATCTCTTCACGTATGAAGAACGAAGTGAGAGAAAAATAATTCTGCATTTGGTTGTTCTGTTGTTTAACCTCAGGTCTAGGATGGTTGGCTTTAATCAGATTTTGCATTCCTACAAGTCTTATTTCAGCATCGAGGCTAGCTGGCTTTTTCTTTTGACAGCAATATACTTTTCCTTTGTTTGGTAACTTGTTTGACAAAATCTTGTAAACTTTTTAAATATGTTTTATACCACCATTATAATTATTTCCCTTCGCCATCATCATCATCATCATTTTCATGAATGATTCATGACTTACGTTCTTCCTCACGCGGGAGTCGGCTTCTTCACGCGCGGCATTACGCCATTGGCGTTCATCCTCCTTTATCTCTGCCCGAATTTTTTCATCGTTTCTGCGCCGTTCCCGTTCATCCTCTCTCTCTTGTTCAGCTCTCTCCCTGTCTGCAGCTCGAAACTCGTGTTCTTGTAAAATAGAGGCACGAAAAATGTACATCAAATCCCCACCTTCATCGTTACTACTTCTGCGTTGCCTTTTGTGCACGATAGGAAAAGCTGTCATTGTTGAATTTGGCGTAGTTGATCGTCCTTCGGCCGTGGCTGCTACCTCGTCTCCACTTTCATTTGCATCTTCCTGACCACTGTCACCAGCCCCTTCGTCTCCAGACAAAACTAGATCTGCTTCGCTTTCGCCCCCGTCGCCTATGTCTACCCTAGCCTTCATGTCCGATCTAATTTTCTTAGCTAATTGAACAGTAAGAGGTATACGAGGGTCTCCTGTTGGAACCTTTTTCATGTAAAGAAGTGCAAATTTGCGCCGCACTGAATCTGTACTACGGTTTCCCCCAGGATACCGGGACCTGTGGATCCTCGTAACAGCGTCCCATTCGTCACCGCCCACGGGAAGGTGTTGTTGCAACACCTCAAGAAAGCTTTGGAGCTCCTGCTCTGTAAACGACGACCCTCTCCCTGCCCCCGATTGCTGCTTACGCTTAGAGCCCTTCTTTTTCTTCGAAATGTTCTTTCTTGGCGAAAGATGAGTCGCTCCTGCGCGTGTAACTATGGATGGAGGATTCCCGTTTCTTTGGCGATTGTGGGTATTGACACCCACAATTTGATTTGAGGGATCGGCGTGGGTAGGATCGCCATTAGGAATAACATAGCTGTAGCCGTAGTGATGTTGGATTTGGTCATTTGCTGTTGATTTCGGGCCTTTTGAGGCATCTACAGGCTGTTGGGTTTGCTGGGAGGGCACAGGCAGGATTGCTGTGTTGTCGTGATAGGGCTGCTCCGTATCAGAAGGCGATAATCTAGCCATGTTGAAGTAGGGATGCCCAACAGAAACACGACAGAAAGAAACAGCACAATTCAATGTCTTTCCGGTAGTGTGATGATGATCGTCAATTGTGTCTTTGTGTCCAATACACGAACAACTCCCCATGTGTCTGATCGTTGAGCAAAAGACCCGTTTGTGTACGCACAAATCCTTTATTTTGACTAAATTTACAGTGGTTTGTGTCTATACAAAATGAGGTTTTGTGTTTTTCGGAGGCGCCCATTGGAACTTATTTGTTGACACGCGTCGTTGCGTGCCGGCCCGGCGTGCCTTCGGCCGAATGAATTGCTCTCACGTGCTTCTGCTCCTCGCGCCACCTTCATTCGTCGTCGGTGTGCACGAGGCGGGATATCTTCCTCCCGAATCGTTCGCCTGCGTTTGCACAAACTGCGCCCGCTCCTTTATTATCGTCTCAATTTTATGCGTCAATCGCTCTACACCATAGTGATGAGCCCAGATCTAAGACGATGACCCCCTTTAACCATACTGATCTACCACGCTTCGATTCGACGGCAGATATGTAAGAGTGGCGCCGTATTGCTTAGCTTTTTGTAAAAACCGTTTCATTTGCCACTCGAAAGGCAAATCATTGGATGCACCAGACAATTTATTTAACACTTGCTCTTTCACTTTATGCCCGAGCTCTTACTACTCCTTCACAAAAAACCTTTGATGAATCGAATTCACATGGTCTCTTACATTATAGGCAAGATGACCACATGCAGGCCGTCTGTCATATTTTCGAACCTACCGCTGTTCATCCTTTTATCGCAGTTCTCTCGCTTTTGCTTACATTCATTAGCCGCGTTACCAGTTGTAGGCGTCGAAAGCATGAACCACATGCAACCCTTACTTCACATTTCAATATTCAAACGACAGATCATTTGATGCATGTTAGTCTTTCACTCTCCAACCAAGTCGGGGAACTTCTTGCTCTACTTCTCTTGAACAATGCTTCACTAGTGTCTATCCGGCCGGTGCGCTGACCTCATATGAGGTCAAATCAAACTCATATGAGGTCAGCGCACCATCACACAAAATAAAAATAGAAAATTGGAATTTGACCCGTACGCCAATATTTTGGAATTTTAAAATTTAAAAACCTGGTCTCCAGGATTGCCTGTTAACAATAAATAGTTGTAGACCACGCCATAAGCTATCACAGCAGCCCAGTAGTCATCAGACTACATGCGAGCAACTAGCTCTGAGTTCGAACGGCATTGAGTTTCTAAAAACTCAAAAACTCTTTCGAGAGCTCGACAAATTCTAAAAATATTTAAACTTCCAGAACGTTTTTAACACCCACTTGAACAACAGAAAAAATAAGGTGCAATCTGTAAAACGGGCAGTTTCGTAATAGAATTTAAATTATCCAGCAAGTCAAGATAACACGCATGGAACTAAAGCAATGGAGGACTTAATGGAAAAAGAACTTTTGCTCACTAACTGGATTGAAAAATTGAACTTCCTTTAAAAAAATGAATGTTGTCAATGATGTTGACATTTATTTTAGATATTATTCTTCCCTATACCGTGACAGTCCTCAATGTGTTTCATAAACAAGTCTCTGTTTGAACCAGTGTAACATAAAAACACTTCTGTTTCTTCCCTTGAACACCATCCAGAACATAAAAACTTGGATTTCGTATTATTTCTACCATAACTACATCTGGCTAAATATATATCTTTTGTGATCATCCCATGTTTTGTTTTTATCATTCTATTGTTATAAATCAAAATTCAAGTCAGTGCCAGCAAACGTGAGCTTTTTATTAGTATTTTCATTTTCCGTTTCATTTTTGTTCATTAAACCAGTGATGTCTCAAGTATTTTCTATTAGTTCATTAATTAGCTCAAAATAAAAACGATTTGGATTTTTAACGCTCCTGCTTCCATTTTCTGCTTTATAAAATTTCCAAGCATCCATAATGCAAAATGCTAAAAGTGAGCAAGTGACCCAAAATGACCACTCTTTCACTTCTATTTTCTTTCCAAGATTAAAATCATCTTGTCATCTAATATGGCGATCGATCATTGAGTAGTTTTGGTAATGTTCTTCTCAAACCTCATGAATTGCAACCTCAAATTCCATTTTCCTAGAAATAGTTCCCTCTTATGGCCATCATGTCACTATTGGCGACGCTCCCTTTTGAAACCATATATACATAGTTGTTTCTGTTGCTTAAAGTGATTTCAGATAAGTGTTTCATAGGAAATTCGCGAGATGCATTTTTGATTACTCCAGTAAATCTCAACTCTTTTTCATGATTGCTTTAGCGGAGTTGACGGATGCAAAAAAAGAATCGGCGCAGACGAAACGATCTGAACCAAACCATGGTTGTACTAATCGGAGCAGAATAGCCGTTTTGTGAGCATTATTGAAATCAAAATCCTGTTCCGAATCATTAGCAACCAAATTGAGTTCAATATTCAGCATTACACCACTTCGTCCACAACAAGCAGTTTTCATTTCAAGACCATTTTCGGGCTTTTAATCTATTGCTGTATAATGGGGAAGCCCCACATCAATCACATGAACTCCTATTGCGTACCACCGTGACATTCCTTCATCACCATATATAGCATATGATGGCTTGAGAAAGTAACGGCGATGAATTTTGACCGCCTTCACCACAAAATCGGCTATGAAGGACAATCTTGCGATTCCTTGCTCTTCATTCACACCATTTCCACTAAAATATATGCAGCTTCTAAGCGATTCAAATCTGTTTCGTGACCTCCATAGCCCAATTTCAGGTTGTAGAATGAACCCAGAAAAAGGCTCAATGCTACACAGATCGCGTCTGTTCGAAAACGCAATACGATTCATTAAAATAAGATCTCCGAAAAATTTGTGCATCTCCCCTCCTGTTGTCCTCCGAGCGCCCTTGCTTTCCATTCTAATACTTTTTCTGCTCACGATAAATTCCAAATGATGCACGGGAAACATCCAGACAAAGAAATCCAATGCAGTCATTCCTGAAGGAGCGCGACGTGGTGAGATAAAATCTCCTGCTGGGCCAATAACTTTCCACTGATGCATTTGCATACAACTATTCAGGGGACTTGACGTCGTACAGGTTTCCCATTTCCAGCCATGAGTAATAGTTGATTGGGAGATTGCATGCAGATTTTGATGGCTGCTTTTGCAAATTTTGCATATTCGGTGGTGTAACAATAGCTTCACCTTCAGCAGTTTCGATGTTACTCTGGTGAATCGCATGACTTTGTTCTTTGGCAGCGTGCACGATCTCGTCAACACCGGTACCGGGTTTGACACTGGACAAAAGTAGAGTAGCTTCTTTCTCACGATTGGTAGAGAGATGAGATGACTGGCGTGCTGGAAAAGCCTATTGGAAAAAAGAAGAGGAGAGTTTTATTGTTACTGATGAAAAACAATTCAATTTGGATGGACCAGATTGCTACGAATGTTATTGGAACGATCTTCTAAGGAACGTCATGATTTTTATGACATGCATTCCAGTGGACGCTCTGTGACTGTCTGGACGGAAATTTCTAAAAATAGATTGACTGAAATTGCATTTATTGAAACAAGCATGAACGCGGAAAAATATCAAGAAGTTTTATACAATTATTTGTTACCTTTTTGTTTATGTTTGCATAAATAAAAAATATCATTTTTCAATAGGATAATGTGCCTGTATACCCCGCACCTTTAATCCAAAATAGGCTACAGGAGTCAGAAGTATCTGTTTTAAAGTGTCTGGCGCGCTCACCAGATCCGAGCCCAATCGAAAACGTTTTGGAACTGCTGGGGAGAATGGTTTATGCACATGCAAGGCTATGTCAGACAGTTCTGGAACTCAAAAACTATATTGAGAATTGCTGGAAATCTACAACAGTTTCAACTGTGGAAAAGTACATCAATTCGATGCTGAAACGTTGCATTAGCGTTAAACAGCGAAAAAGATGCAAATTAAAGTGTTGAGCGTCGCGTAGTAAAGATTTTCTATTGATGATCATATGTTTTTGAAACGGTTTTTTGACTTTACGTTTTTCTGAAATTTTTTTTTTTTGGCGTACATTATACATTTGGAAGTTTTTTTGAGATTTCACAGCATGTCATATGTTTTTCAAACAGTCTGTACTTAGCGCACAAGCGCTTTTTAGGAGTTTGTGATGACACGAAAGGCGCAAGTTCCAAAAGGTAGCCTCCAACAATCACTGTCACGAACCGGGGGATTTTTGAAAGGGGATCTGCAAACAACAAGCAAAGAAGGGGGTTCACCGGGCGGGCAGTCCTCCTGTACGCTCCGCTACGAGAGTACCTGGGAATCGGCGGCTTAGAACCCGAAAGATATTCGATAAGAGCGTCCACCCAGAGAAACAGATGAAGACTCAAGGGTGCTCGGCTTACTCTACCTGTGGTACTGTGAGCCCTCCTCTCGAGGTAGTAAAGCACAACGTCCGTTAGGAGTTTTTGTTGACTCCAAAGGCGCATATTCCTAAAGGTGGTCTCTGGTATCCGCTGTCGCCAGCCGGGGAAATTCTGAAAGGAGATCCGCCAACACCAAGCGGAGGGGGAGGTTCACTGGGCGGACAATGCTCCTACAGGCGCTGCTATGTTGCGACCTGGGGATCGGCGGCTTAAAACCTGCGTTGATCGACAAGAGACTCCAACCGGAAAAGTAGATGAAGACTCAAGGGTGCTTGTCTTTACTTCCCAAGAGGTGGAGCTCAACCGGGAGATTAAGTATCACGCCGGGAGTCCGCCTCGGCAGGTCTCGCTACTGTACTAATTACCTGCATAAATCATCTAAAATATATAATAATTCTATTGTTCCTCAAGGATACTGTAGCGCACGTGGGCGGGATTATGCACAACGTGGCCCAGCTGATAAAATACGAGCCCTCCTTAGGAATATTATACCTTAAGGCCAAACCACCCTGTTTCCGTAGGAGCCACTGTACTACATACCCCCTTTCCTAAATTGCACCACGTCCTCGAGGTGCATCCTCCGCTTTCTTGATCCCTGGGGTGGCTGCTATCGGTGTTGAGGCAAGTGCCGCATTCGGCGGTTTGCCCGTTCTCTCCTTCATGCGTTCCTCCCTTTCTCCATACTCCTGCGCGGCGTATCGCCGCGGGCTCGCGTTTCATCCCTTGCGGCGTTTATGGACCCTGCTCCTCCTTAATCTGGCTGCGTCTGCTCCTTCTTAGTGTCACCCGTTGGTGCTGCTGCGTCAGTCGGCAACGCGAGTGTCCGCACCTTCCGGCGTACCATGCGTGGTGCACGCGCACAACTTCCGTGGGCGGAGCGTGGGTCAGTCCCGAGGGGATACCGACCCCCTGGAGGCGCTCGCCACTCCGACTCCTTCAAGGCTACTTCTTTTGGCAACACCCGCTTCCTTGTGTCCGCTCATTCAATCTCCGTGGAGGTGCATCGTCAAATAATTTTCTCTTCTGTCTCCCCTTCGTTCTTCACTAGGTATGAACTTGAGCCACGCCATGGTGCTCCATACCTCGCCTGTCTTCGGTCGTCCGTCTTCTCCGCGCATTCCACGATGGCGTCTCAACGCAGCTCCCTCCCCAGTCGGGTGTATATCCGCGGGCCGCTCCCCAAGTGGCGCCAGACCCCTCATCTCAGGTGCTACGGCTACGAGGCCTTGACTATGAACCCTTGATGGAGAGCTTGGTGACCAGCGCGCCCTGTCAGTTGCCAGCTATGTCCCAAGATATGGGTGCCCCTCCTGAGGCCATAACGCCGCGTCTTGCAGCAATGCCGAATCCTCACGCAGTGATGGCCGCCGTGTCTCCTATACAAGAGGACGAGATTACTCCTGTCTCGATAGTTTCGGCTACAGTGGTGCAACTACGACTGCGGAGTATCCCTGGACCTGTTTTTCAGCCTGCGGAGCATTCTTGTTCCCGCGCCGCCGTCACCTCCGGTGTCACCGACTCCGTCCTTGGCTTTGCCGACCTCCTTTGCGGAGCCTGTGGAATCCCATCGGGGAGGCCCTGCCCCAGCTGGTTCGCCGTCCGCGACTCCTTCCGTGGCGGTTGTTGCGCCGTCAACGGAGGTGGCCGCATCGGGTGCACCGTCAGGAGGGGTTTCCTCTGGGGCTCTGGAGGCTGCCTTCCAGGATTTGGTGCAGGCGTGTCTGGTGACAGGCCGTCCTGCTCCGGCCTCTCCTGTAGAGGCTCCGCACGAGGCGCGGGCTTGGGTCTTAGAGTTCCACAAGGCCCGGGCAGACCGGACCTCGATGGCGGCTCTCAAGGAAAGCCTGTCGGAGCTCTTCGATAGCCAAGCACTCACAGCGAAAGCGAGCCTCGAAGCGGAGTATTCAACGCAATTCGATGACCTGTAGGTGAGAGGACCCTGACCAGTAAAAGATCCTTCGGATGGAGCAGAAGCTCCACGAACGGTAGTTTCAATATGCATAGGCCGTGCCCGCGTGCTCACCGACACAAAGTGCCGCCGTGGGAGTATGTGGAAAGCGAACAAAGGCATCCTGGAGGCGAAAAAGAGAACTCCAGGTAGGGGATAGATTGCGGAGGCGAAAAACACTCCGGTGGAGGGCCCCGTCCCTCTTTCCTAAACGGAAGCGCCTATGTGGAGAGGCGTTTCCGCACCAGATCGGCGTGATATCGCCTTAGAAAGTTCTCCGGGATATGTTCCGGGAGTTCTTCCGTGTCGTCCTCCGAGGTGTACCCATACCAGCGGACGCGGTACAGTATACCTGCAGGGGTTTGCCGATGGGAGGCGATATGGTCCACCGCGCAGAGGATGTCCCCTTCAAAGGTCAGGATGGCATCGGGAGCCTCCAGGATTGGATCACCAAGAGCGGTGATGCGGTTCCCATTATCCCGTAGTGTCGTCGCGCCTGAGGTGGTCGGATGAGGAATCTCCACGCGTTGTCCCTGAGGTGGGGTGGCAGGCATTCCTGGAAGGCTGGGCGTTGGGAATTTCGTCACTCTATCCCGGGAGACGATATCCCTGAGCCCGTTCACCTCAATGGCCACAATATCCATATAGGTGGCAAGGTCTTTGAAGGGCCCTGAGGTGGTCGGCGCTAATTTGCGCGTGAAGTCCGGCGGTTCATCCGAGTTTTCCCCGGGTTTGTCGAGGAAAACTTCGTCGCGTTCCTTCAGGTGAGGGCCTTCCATAACCTTTCGGTCGAAGTCCTGTTTGTATCTCCTCTGCGAGGCGTTAAGTCTCTCTTTCGCGAGGGAGAGTGCGTTCTCATATCGCCTTAGGATGGAGCGTTTGGTTTGTGCCGCTGTTGGCGTCTGTGGCCCATCCGCCGGGTCCGCCGTGGCGCGTGCCGCGATGACGGCACTTGGCGGGCTGCGCGAGAGAACCAGATGGAAAGGAGCAGTCCCCGTGGAGCGGTGCACCTGTAGGTTGTATGCATACGTGAGGGGTCCCACATATGCGTCCCAATCCTTCTGATGGTCCGCGACGTAGTGCTTCAGCCTCGAGGCGATGGTTTTGTTGAATTTTTCCGCCTGGCCGTTTGATTGGGGGTGATAGGCAGTTGTAAACAACTGTTCCATCCCCAGCATTCCGGAGACGGCGCTGAAGAGTTTCGCCACGAACTGGGGTCCATTGCCCGTAAGGAGGGACAACGGTATCCTGTAGGGGTACACTCAATGCTCCAGAAAGGCGTTGGCAATCACTGCTGCAGTACTGCTCCGGAGGGGGATGGCACGCGTGATCTTGGAAAAGCGATCCGTGATCACGAGGATAAATCGGTGCCCTCGCTATGTCTTGGGGAGAGGACCCAAGATGGCCATGGCGACAAACTCCAACGGTCTTGAAGGTGGGAACAGCGTGAGCGGCGTTCGGTGTTTTCGGATACTCCCCCTAGCAGCGGCGCAGGAATAAATCTGCCACCGTTTGGAAGGCGTCATTAGCCATATTCGGCCAATAAAACTCTCTCCGCATGGTGAAATACATCCGAGATCCACCGGGGTGCCCGGCGAGGCGAGGATCGTGCGAGAGATACAACACTCTCGCCCGTAGCTTCGTTGGTACCACCTTTTGGAGAGCTCCATCCAGTGGGGCGCTGCGAACAAGCACGCCGTCTCGGTCGACGTCGAATGACGATGTCAAACTCCCCATAGTGGCGAGGCACTCCTTGCAGTACGCATCCGTACTCTGCTCCTTCAGAAACTCCGCTACAGTGATGGGGGGAACTTCTTTCTCCTCGTCAACAAGAGGTATCACCTCAGGGAGTCCACTGTACTTTTTTCCAGGTTCACAGCATTCCAAAAATTCTTCATCGGTTCTTTCTTTCCCGTCGGCGTCCTGGATGACCAGACACGGGATGTTGTCCTCCAAAAGTGTTTTATCTTCCCCATCGGTTGAG
>JAHNZQ020000079.1:682303-723741 GCA_019155205.2 Gracilaria vermiculophylla | reverse complement strand
CCATCGGTTGAGATGCGAGAGAGCGCGTCCGCTGCCTGGTGTTTAATGCCTGGGCGGTGGACGATGTCAAAGTGGAACTCCAGAAGGCGTAACCTCCACCTTTCCAGGCGTCCGGAAGCATCCGTCAAGGACAGCATCCACTTCAGTGGTGCGTGGTCCGTCCTCAAGGTGAAGCGTGCGCCTTCCAGGTATGGGCGTAAAAGCAAAACCGCCCACGCGATGGCGATACATTCGCGCTCCGAGGTGGAATAATTCCGTTCCGTAGGGGTGAGGCTGCGACTCCGAAACCCGATGGGTTGAAGTCCATCTTCAGGTTGCTCCTGTAGGAGGGCACATCCGACCTGGTATTTACAGGCGTCAGTGTCCTGCACCATTCAGCAGTGCCGCTTGGGAAGTACCAAGATTGGTGGTTCTATCAGTTTCCTCTTCAGGGTGTCGAAGGCTCCAAACTCCTCATCCGTCAAGATATCCAATTGCATCGGCTTGTCCTTCTCCAAGAGGTGATTTAACGGCGCCGCAATACGGAAGAAATTCGGTACAAACCTCCGGGAGACGTTGCACAACCCAAGGAAGGAGCGGAGCTCCGTCTGGTTTGTGGGAGGGCGAGCTTCCTTGATGGCATCCTGATTTTTCTTGGAAACCTGTAGACGGCCCGGAAGCACAAGGTGCCCCAGGTATTCCACCGACGACTTGAAAAAGAAACATTTCTCCAGCTTTAAGGTGAGGCCAGCATCCTTTAGGAGTTGGAGCACGTGCTTCACATGAATGAAGTTCTCTTCCACGCTGCGGGAGTATATGATGACGTCATCGATATACACCAAGGCGTACTGCCACTTCACCTTTGACAGGAAAAATGTCCACCGCTCGTTGGAACGTAGCGGGTGCATTCTTCAATCCAATGGCATCCTTAGGAATCTGGAGATCCCACAGTGCGAGGTGAACGTTGTCTTATCCTTATCGGAGTCGTCCATCTCAATATGCCAGTAGCCGCTATTGGCATCCAGCGTGGAGAAAATGGACGCATCGCCTAAGGAGTCGATACATTCATCCACCCTGGGTATCGGATACTACTCGCGTACCGTCACCTCGTTAAGGCGCCTGTAGTCAATACAGAACGTTAGGGAGCCATCTTTCTTTTCGACAAACACCACCAGGGAAGCCCATTCGGAATTGGAAGGCTCTATAACGCCCTTTTTCAGCATCCGATGGACCTCATCGCGTTCAAAATCGCGCGCATGGGGTTTGGCTCTCCTCTAGAGTTGATGTACCGGTTTCGCATCCGGTGTGAGCTGGATCCTGTGCTTGGCCAGGCTGACCTGACCCAGGCGACCAGACCACATGTCCTCAAAGGCGGATAGCATCTTCACTATCCTGTGGCGATACCATTCGAATTCATCGCCAATTTGGGGCTTCTCCTGCCAGGTGGCAGGATTCTCTTCCTCTAGAGCCGAGGAGGTCACTTCCGCTTCCATGGTGGCGATAGCATCGCGGTCCCACGAAGTCTTCCGATCGAGGAAGGTTAGCCAGTCCTGCAAGTGCGGGTAGTGCCAGTCCGACAACAATTCCTTTCTGGAGCCGTAACGCCGACTCCTTGAGATTAGCGAGCACGACCCTGAAGAGAATGTTCGGTATTACTTCCATAACACCGTTTGGCATCATGGAGTGCTGCTTCGTCGTCAGGTGTAGACTCCCATGTAGGAATAAAAGGCCAGATGGAGAGGTCTGCACCCAGACTTCTGCCTGACTCCTCGCGGGTATTTCGATGCTCTTCTCCACTTGGAGCTTATTCGACTGCGTCTCCTTTGGAAGGTTACCCACGTGACGCACGTTGGCGTCCGGTTCGGGAGATGCGGACACGATACCTACAGGGGCTGCGTCGTGAAACGTCACCTTCCGCAAGCGTGGGTAGATTGCACGTACATATCGATCCACAAAGGAAGTGCCCAATATGCATTGCGCGGCCAAGTTGGTCGCCACGAGGAACCACACTTTCACCTGTAAGGAGACCAAGAGGAGGTACAAGGGGATTGCGCCGAGGATGGTCAAGGCTCGTCGCGACGCATCGCGCACCGTCGGGAGCTTGCCAGTCCTCAAGGAGCCGAGAGCAGACCGCGGGAGCACGTCGGCGTGCACCAGATTGGGGCCATCTCTGGTATCGAGGATATCGCGCACCGTGGTAGAAGCGAGCGGGGAACATCCTATAGAGGCGAATACCTTGTAATTCTCACGTCGGAGCGTGCAAACAGAATCCTCAAAGGTGTCGAATGGGTACAACGGGATTGGGGGTCCCGCCAATTCTGCATCGACGGAGCAGACGGCTTCTCCCCCTTTCCTAAAGGCGACGTCCGTGAAGCTGAGGCTCGATATTGGAGAGCCACGCGGAGCCTCTATGCGTGGCTCTGAGGGTTTCCGTGCTTGGAGAGAGGCTGGGTTCCAGGCGGGGACGGCGTCTGCGGTTGTGCATCGCGATGCGGCGTGTTCCCTTGAGGTGCAACCGGCTGGGACACCGGCTCCTGTGTTGCGGGTGACAGTGACAGTGGGACAGGCTGCACTCCCGGTGGAGCACGGTAACCGTAGTTTCCTTGAGGGGAGCGGATCTCGCGATACGCGGTTCTATAACTTCCGCTCTTTGTTGGTGTGTCCTTTAGGTCCAGGAAGTTTTTCTCTCTTTCCTGCAGGATGGCGGCCCTCATTGCCGGGGTGAGAGTCGTACATTGTACGGGCTCTCGTGACAAGCAAATCCTGTAAGGCGGTGGGTCGCCTCGAGGGTTCGCAAATCGGACGCTCCTGTAGGATCCTGCCGAGGCGTACGAAGTGGGAGACGAGGGTGTCCTCGTCCTAGACGGTGCTCCCTGAGAGGAGGCGTATGTGAGGGCAAGGGCCTCTTGCTCTCCTACAAGCGTGAGCTCGTCGACCTCCTCCGAGGTGCTGGAGTCCAACGTCAGGGCGGATGCCCGACGGGTCCTTGAGGCCGCCGGTTTGTCCGAAAGTGGAGCATGACTGCGGCGAGCGGCACGATGGGTATCCCCATAGGATTTCGCGAAACACGCAAACTCCGTATAGGTGGTCTTTGGGTGCGTTGTCAGGTGACTACGCACCCTCGCACGTATCGAGGGAAGCCGTCCCTCGACAAACAACGACTTCAACTGCCGTTCGGAGTACACGTTCCCACACTGTAGGGCCTTCGTCCACAGCTTCTGTGAGAGCTCTGTCTCGGTCAATCCGGTGTTCTGCCTATTGGAGGTGACTTCAGCATCGGCATCGGCTATCACCTCGTCCATGGCGTACCTTTTAAGGAGGAAATTGACTACCACCGGGTACGTCGTCAAGATCCCCGTTCCAGGATCATCCACAATGGTGCTCTCCCCCGTAAGGCGTGGCTGCGCTTGGCCTGTGAGGTGGAACGGAAAGCACCATACGGCGGCACTTTCATGGACACCATTGGTGTTACGCGCTGAACGGAAGCGCGTAAGAAAATTCAACACCGAGATGGGGTCTTCGCCTGAAAAATAGTGCTTCTTCATTTGAAAATCCATACGGCGCTGCATCTTTGTGAGTCGTTTAGCAAACGACGCGTCGTAGAGTATGCAGCGATCATTCAACCTGTAGGTGTCATAATCCACCACTTTGGCAAAGAGGTCGTCAAGCGGGACGACCTTCCTGACCCTTCTGCTCTTCTCCTTCGGTGGTATACTGTCCTCCGAGCTGGAGCTGTTCACGGATTCGGAGTCTGAGCTTCTCTCCGAATCGGTGTCTTGCTCTCTTCTTTTCTCCCTCCGTTTTTTTCGGCGTCTTTCCTTAAGGTGTTCTGGGTTGCTGACGATAGCCCCGTTATCGCGATCAACCCGATGAGTATCCTGTCCTTCTATTCTTGGGTGAACTTCTCCGCGACCGGTATCCTGTCCTCCTCCGCGGTGCGTGAGGTCCAGACGGAGCATAGCAAGATTTTTGAGGTGGTGCCGTGTCCTTACAGCAGTATCCTTTCCTCCTCTGGCGTAGGGGTTGGCAGTATCCAGTCCTTCTCTGCCTGGGGTCACCTTAGATGTTGATAGAGGGAACCTCTCCTGTACGGAAGAATAACTTTGAAGCTCCGCTGCGGGGAGCAGCTGCGCGGTTTGGGAGCGATCCTCCGCACGGACAACATCTGAGATCACCTCAAGGAATGGTTCGGAATCCAGCAAAGCATCCACAGCACGGTGAGCGCTCTCCGTTGCGATGTCCTCCAAAAGGGTGTGGCGCCGCGCTCCGAAGTGGGCCTTGTAGCATTTGGGATGCTTTTGGTTCGGAGGGCCGAATAGTGAGCTAAGTCCGTTGAGATCTCTCATAGTCTCTGGCACGGTAATCAGAAGGATACCCGGAATGTATGATGTGACCCTCGTTGGTGGATTCTGTGTTAGAAAGCCAGTAGTGCCGTTGCACCACGTGTACTGTGGCTGGCACCACTTTTGTTCATTTTTCTATTTTATTTTAGATTAGTGGTTGACCACAGAGTACTTAGGCCGACGCCGGCACACTGGACGGAAAACCACAAGAACGACGGGCCCGTTACTGGGGAAGTCCCAGACGACTCTTAAGCCGCAGAGCCCTGCTTTGTCGGGATCCATACCGGACTCCCGGACTGCAGCTTGCTCGGGAACAACCCCTGTCTTTCGCAGACCGTCTTGTGTGTGTTGACACCCCTGGTGCGGATAGTCCACTCCAACATTACACTGGCCGTACTCCCGCGCCACCTCCTTGGCCGTTGCCAGTACCTGTTCGCGTCACCGCGTGTGAAGGTGGGCCTACGCACCTACCGCCAGACGATCTCTAGGACTTAGTAGCCCGCAAGGCTACGCCCGCTTCTGCGGTTGTTTGTGCGTACCTCCGCTCTTGCCGAGAGGCCCTACGGGCTTGAGTGGAATACCACAGGCCTCAACACCTGCAGGTATTCTTTCCACCAGCTCTTGTGAGAGCCAATCCGTAAGGCGCGGGGCCAGCGCCTCCCGGATGGAGTTAGCTTCCGGGTATTCCCGTCCGTGCAACTTCTGAGGTGGCGGCTGCGATGCCGTGTGCGGTTCTTCAACCTCCATATCGGCGTTCTCCAGAGATGTCGCGGGGAATTCCGCTTGCCTTCGATCATGAATTCCCCTGAGGCGATTCCTGAAACGCTCCACAGAGGAGCCAGGATTCCGAAGGAGACTTTCAGGGTCCTCCAGTGTGGCGGCCATCTCTTGGGGAGCGCTGCGAGTGCTGCGCCCACCAACGGAGTTAGTTGCTTGAGGATGCTGTAGGGGGGTTACCATTGGGGGTTCTGAGGGGTCCATAGAGGAGTAGGTCGGGGGTGATTTGCTTCCACTTCCGAATTACCTTAAGGAAAAATTCCACTGTTGGGGGTTGGTCGTTGCAAACGAGAAACACGGTTCTGCTGCGACTTGTTCGAATCCTTTCGGAACTGTGACCTTCTAAGTCTGGAGAGCAGTTGTGGTACTGTGAGCTCTCCTCTCGAGCTAGTAAAGCACAACGTCCGTTAGGAGTTTTTGTTGACTCCAAAGGCGCGTATTCCTAAAGATGGTCTCCGGTATCCGCTGTCGCGAGCCGGGGAAATTCTGAAAGGAGATCTGCCAACACCAAGTGCAGGGGGAGGTTCACTGGGCGGACAATGCTCCTACAGGCGCTGCTATGATGCGACCTGAGGATCGGCGGCTTAAAAACCTGCGTTGATCGACAAGAGACTCCAACCGGAAAACTAGATGAAGACTCAAGGGTGCTAGTCTTTACTTCCCCAGAGGTGGAGCTCAACTGGGAGATTAAGTATCACGCGGGGAGCCCGCCTCGGCAGGTCTCGCTACTGTACTAATTACCTGCATAAATTAACTAAAATAAATAATAATTCTACCGTCCCTCATGGATACTGTAGCGCACGTGGGCGGGATTATGCACCACGTGGCCCAGCTGATAAAATACGAGCCCTTCTTAGGAATATTATACCTTAAGGCCAAACCACCCTACTTCCGTAGGAGCCACTGTACTACACTACCAATGGTAGAGCTTGACCGGGTGGTCAAGTATTGTGATGGGAGCCCACCACGACAGGTCTCACTACTGTACTAGTTACTGGCACCAATTAATTCCAACATACAGTGCGATTCAAAAACATATTACCCCTCAAAAGTGCGCCAAAACTGTACTGTAGGCTAGATTTTGCACATTTTCTATGTAGAATCGTTTCAAAAAGATATGTACACCGCCTTCTTTCTAATAAAAACGGCTCGAGGGTCGCCACTTTCCAAGCAGGAAAAGCTTCTAATCGTTAGGTTAAACGCCAAGAAACATTCTAACAGTGCTATCGCTCAAAAAGTAAAGCGTTCTAGGGTCACAATAGCTGCTTTTCTCCAAAATCCGATTCTTTATTGATTAAAACGATCTCCTGGACGCCCTAAGAAGCTCAGCTCAGTAGATAAAAGAGAAATTAAAAGAGAATTATGCAATGGAAAAGTATCGTGCAAAACAATTGGAATAAATCTCAATCTCAACGTTTCTAAATCAACTATATGGAGGCAGATAAACAGCACAAATTTATTTAAATATAAAAAAATTAAGAAAACTTTCTTTCTCCAAGACCATCACAAGCAGAAGATGGTTAACGGGTGTGCTGGAAAAGCCTACTGGAAAAATGAATGAGAACCTTTTATTTTTACTGATGAAAAAAAGTTCAATTTGGACGGACCAGATTGCTATAACTTTTATTGGCACGATCTTCGTAAGGAACGTCATGAGTTTTATACCAGGCATTCCGGTGGAGGCTCTGTAATGGGTTGGGCGGGCATTTCTAAAAACGGTCTAACGGAAATTGCCATTATTGAAACGAACATGAATGCAGAAAAATATCAAGAAGTTCTATACAACTGTTTGCCACCTTTTGGTTTATGTTTCTATGAAGAAATTGTCATTTTTTAACAGGATAATGCGCCTGTACACACTGCATCTTTAATCAAAAATTGGCTACATAAGGCTGAAGTATCTGTTTTAGAATGGCCAGCGCGCTCACCAGATTTGAACCGAATCAAAAACGTTTGGGGACTGCTGGCAAGGATGGTTTATGCGCATGGAAGGCAATTTCAGACAGTTTTTGAACTCAAAATCTGTATTAAAAATTGCTGGAAATCTATAACAGTTTCAACTGTAGAAAAGTACATCACTTCGATGCCGAAACGTTGCATTAGCGTTATACAGCAAAAAGGATGCAAAAAAACTATTGATCGTCGCGCACTAAAGATTTTTTATTGACGATCATATGTTTTTGAAACGTTTTTTTTTTTTACTTTACTTTTTTCTGAAATTTATTTTTGTAGGCGTACAGTATACATTTGTTCGTTTTTTTGAGATTTCACAGCATGTCGTATGTTTTTGAAACAGTCTGTATCTAAATTGTACTACTCATAAGGAGTACTTTAGCACTGGTAGGCTGCATAATGCACCATGCGCCTCAGTTAATAATTAACGAACACTCCTTAGGAATCTTCCGTTGTAAAGGCACGTGACAGTCTCAGCTTAGGATCCACTGTACTACACTACTACTACATTTACAGAATTATATGAACTTTAAAAGGCGCAAGCAGATCATATGGATAGGTCTAGGCTGATGTGTAAGTTATTCCTTGGACATCGAAAAAAGGGAAAATGTGCGAGTTGTGAAATGGATCTTCACGAACCATTTTTGCTCTCTCAATTTTCCATCCCTTGGATACGAAATCACAACCCTAATTTCCTTTTTTTCAACTGCACGCCCTTTGAGAGACTTTAATGCTTCTACTAAAATTTTTCCCGGTGGCCGAGCTGCCTCCATCGATAACTAATTGAAGCGGTGCTACTGTTCTTGGCCTTGTATAAGGATATCTACAGGCTTTTCAAATTTCTGCTTCTGTGGCATCCCATTGCTGACTTTAGTAGTAAAGCCACTACTTTTGAGGATAGCTTGAGCCTAGCGTCATGCCCTTTTTGTTTTCTCTTATCTTGTAGAAAAATAGGAGCACGTCTCATACACCCTTCTTGTGAAAATTTGCTTCCTTAGCGTCTCCGGCCAACTGCAGCAGGAATGGACTTGAAGTTTCCAATCTTCCTTCGACGTGCGATTAATTAGAGATGACGTCACCCACTGGGTTGCCTTTAGTATTGGAAGATCCCAAACGTCTTTGTGGTGTATTACCGCTTGCGGTCAAATGCACTACATTCGTTGCCATTCCCACCTCGCTTAGTCTGTGATATTTAAGAAGGGCACAGTTTACAAGTTTATTCTTCTTATGTATTAGACCTCCCAACTCCTGTAGCTTCATATAGGTCCTTTACTTATTAAACAAGGGATAAATAGCAACAAATGCACTTGCTGAAAGTCCTCGAACGTCCTCGAAACTGTTTAAATCCGGCCTTTTTGCGGGTCAATCCTAAACCTACAGGTTATTCTCAAATTACTTTTTTTTGTAATTTGACCAATGCACAGAAGCCTAATCTTGTGAAAAAATCAATACTTTTTCCAATGTTTCCATAACCAACGCCAATACACAATTTTGTGATATTAGAGAGATTACGCAAACAGAATTCTGCAACCATTTCTAAGAATTCCGCAATGCGTGTAGCAGCTGTAGAAATGATACAAAATTCTGCAACTGTCTTGTTAGCAAAGTAGCTGAAACGTGCCTAGTTAGTGAATGTCCGTGAGAAACGAAAGCGCGGCAGTCTATGACAGCTGTCTGCAAGTTGGCGCCAAATTTTTTCTTTACGCATTTATGCAGCCCGACGGGAGAGAGATGGCGTCTCTACCACGCAGCACTAAGTCCTACCTGCACGCCCCAACTCATGGCAGAAGTCACCGCTACCGACGATTTGTCATCATCCGAACCTAGTCGTCCGAAGGCCGGACGCCACTCCCGCTTCAGTCCAGCGGAAGATCTCGCCATACTCCGCGACGTTTCGGCGTCCAAAGCGCACGTAACAGCCTACGGTAAGCTTCAAACCTGTTATGAAGAGGCTGCTACAAATGTCAACGCTAATCCACACAGCACGCAAAAGGTCACGTGGAAGACAGTGCAAGACCGCTACAGAAGACTTCAAGAGCAGTTCGATAAGGGCGACGCCGTCAACCAGCAAATGTCAGGGGTTGACGGCGAGATGGGAGAAGTTGAAGAGCTGCTAATGGGCATGAAGGAGGCACGTGATGACTTGATCACCGCCAACGGGGTGAAAAGGGCAGCTCATCAGGCGGCAGAATATGAAAAAGTAAAAATTGGTTAGGAGATAGTGGACATGAGTACAACGCGTCGAAGGTCGATAATCGAGACCGAAGACGCCTGCGAACAACCGGGCACGACTCCGAAGAAAACGAAAAGGAATTTATAAATCAACGCAAGCGGAGAAATGGATCGCTTTGGTGCTCAGCTGCGAGAAGCAGACCTGGCTCGCATTGAGCTAGAACGTGAACGACTAAACTTTGAACGGGAAAACATGAACGCAGACCGAGAAGAACGCGAGCGTGATCGACAAGAGCGTAAAGAAGAACGTCAGAAAGCCCAAGAGCTCGAGATGGAAAATTACAAGTTGCTAGTTAGTGCTTTAGCTAAAAAGTAAACAGATTTGCCTTTCAGGTAACTTGACAAACTTTTCATGTAGACATATTCTTACGTAACATCCAACACATATAGGGCACAAGCTGACAATTAGCACTATGTGGTACTCGAGGGCCCTCAAATATAGCCTAGGAACGGTGCAGAAGATACTGTTCAAGCAAGGGCGGCGAGCAGTCAAAGTATCTCGCAATCTGATTTCTGTATACACAATTGCGGATGTTTGTAAGCAGCATAGCTGCAAGGTAAAGCGAAGCCACCGGCGACTCAAATACTTTCAGTTTTCGTTTGTAGTCTACAGTAGTAAAGTACAACTTCACTTCTTTGAAAATCCACTCGACCATAATGCGAACAGATGACATAGTCTTATTAAACGCGTGCTGACTAGCAGCGAGGTTGCTTCTCTGAAAAGGAACCTCCAGAAACCAGCGTCTGTTATATCCCGAGTCTCCGTATATGCATTATTTCACTCCGCTAACTTGAAGAATGTTAGGTAGGTGTTCCTCTATGCCGCTTCTTGTGTATAGCATCCAGTCATGTCGGCAGCCCTCCATAGGCTCGTGTGCGTGAAGAATGAGTCCATCGGGGCTACTAATTACTTGGAATTTGAGCGCATGCTTTCTCTTGTGGCCATTGTAGACTACTCTCTGAACGTCGAATCCTTTCGGCCTTGCTATACCTATTACCGTTCCATCTATGAAAGACACGCATTTTGAAAGTCCACCGCATTTCTGATGTATTGCCGTTGCGTAGCGGTGCGCATGCTGAGACATGAATTGGGCGTCAATCGGGCTGGTTAAGAGGTGAGCACGCTTTTCAATGAAGTTTTCGAGTCCTTCCCAAAATATCTCGGATAACTGCAAGGCGTGCTTTCCGAACAGGATCTCAAGTTCCTCTCACCTTGCCGGCGACGATAACCTCCGTAAAATCACGCATGCCGAGAGGAGGGAGTTGACGCTGTAGCGGTTTCTGTGAGTACTTGTCTGATGCTGCGGCCACCCAATTGCTGAGGGTACACGAGCAATATACTTCTTCTGAAATCTAAAGTGAAGCAAGGATTCCGCCTAAGTAAACTTGTTGAAGTTGAATGTGAATTGAGATGCGCTGACCCGATTAGAGCGCTGTAGGTGAAGTTGCAGTTCACCACTTTCCTGCAAGTACCGTGCAGCTACAGCGGTGATGGTTGCAGTATTCGCGACGATTGATCCACCCCGCGACATACGTCGAGACGCAAGGTTCATGAGCGCCAATCTCCATGTTGCTTCTCGTTCGCGCAACGGGCGCAAGCGTTGGTCTTTCTGCCTGCCCGTTCCCATGATGACAATGTAAAGAGTGTTTACCAAGGCTGCTCGTACCTTAGGCCGGGGGAACTCGTACTCACGCCGGAGCTACTTTTCCGTAAGCGTAATATGCGTTACAGAATTCTGTAATACGAATTCTGAAATGAAACATTTGCACTGCTGTACATTAGTTTCTCATATTTGACTGCAGAACTTCATAAAGCGTAAACTCACAATTGTATTATACGGATCGGAAATAAAATTCCCTTCCACTTGAAAACGTTCCGATAAATCATAAAAGGAAATGCCTTTTTTAACCATCCCTGAGCCGCCCCATTTTCTCGTTTCGAAGAATAAAATGGTTCCTTACTTTCGTCAATGTAGTCGTAGCTTACGCCATCAGGGCCATCTAAGTTGAACTTTGTTTCGTCACTGAAAACCACCTTTTTCCACTTCGGAGCATTCCACTTTTAATGTTTTTTTTTAGCAAATTTCACCCGAAAAGCTTTATGCATGGATGTCATTATTTGACCTGTTTCCATCGCTTTATATTTTCAGTATGGAACGTCGTGTAGAATATACTACACTGTTCTAACTGTGACGGGAGGATTACAGTTCTTTTCATTTTTCTTTGCCGATTTACTTTGTAGTATAGTGGCTCGAACGATCGCCCGTTTGAGAGTCACATGATTTTTTTATGCTTGGCTTTCAATGATCGTTGTTGAGCAGGTCCACCATAAAACTGCCGTAAAATCAGCACATATCCCTTCATCTCAAACAGTGTATTTGAAACAAGCTCTGCATACGTGGGTGCTCAAGCATACTGGAATCGCTCTTGGAACTGGGTACTTCTCATTCGCGGTTGGCACAATCGACCTCACACAGCTCATAAGAATTTCAGTTCCATGTTCAGCGCAGAGAGCGCTGTTCATCTATTCTTCATTATACTTGCTGTCACTGCATTCCCGTCAGCTGATGTTATCAGATGGCCTCTTGAGGATAGCGAAAAGTATCACGTGGCGGAGGCTGCGGTGCATACTGATCTTTTGGTTGTATATTGGAGGCGGCTTTATCACCAGTTGTTCTTACATGCTCAACTCGGACTACTTAAAGCTTGGTAATTTGTCTGACAAGCCTCTCCATGAACTAGTGCTGCTCTTAACCCGCAGAAACTGTATGCAGTCTATTCAGCACTGCATTTTCAGATATTCTGCGATTTGGGAATAAAGTTTACTTTTCAGGTGCGCGGAACATCATGGGGGTTCTCAAAGCAATGAAAACAGCTTGTTTCCCTGTTTCTCCCTTTTTTTCACCAAAGCCTCAACTTTTATGTTTCTGTCATTGTTAAAGCTGTGCAAAAACTCATTGTCAACCGACACGTTGGATGCTCGCCGCTTTTAACAAAGACAAGTTTGGAACCAAAACAATTGTTTCGTGTTTGGAATTGACGCCGAACTAGTACATGGTTTTGGTGAGGCCGGCTCGGCGAGGAGAATGGCTGCTGAAAAAGCTGCCTTGGTACCGATTTCGTCACCATCGGGCTACCGTGCTTTCTATTGGATTGCAACTGTGTGGATTTTGTTCGGACTGATGGGTGTTGTCAGCGTGCAAAGACACAAAAGTAAGGTAAGAATGTACGGCCCCATATAATGTAGAATAACAATGTATCTGTCAGTGGGGATGCATTTTTGGGATAAAATAATTGGGGGAGTATGAATGACAACCAAGCTGAGTACACGACACCGACACCAAACTGATCACAACCCAATTTGAAAAGGAATATGACAAACAACGTAGACTGCGTTCCCTAGCGTGAAATGAGTAATCTGGAAGAGTACGTATCGAAATGCCTGAACTCCGTTCTGAGCTTTGCTTGAAATTTGTGTCATTTTCTCCTTCTCTGGGGCTTCTTTGAAAGATCATTAATTAGATGTGTGTAAGAGACAAATGGTCGTACAAGCAACTGTTCTGTCTTATCTATGACCAGAAATCATCTTGTTTCGCTAAGCCTAGAAGGCTGCGACTACTCCAACAAGTGGGTTGGCAGAAAACATAGAAACGCAACAAAGGGCAACCAAACATTCGTGGGTTTGAATGCCAATACTTCACTTCTGCGATAGCGATTTTCGGCCGTGATAATGGTTTTCCTTTTCTCATGAGTTCGGCCAAACTCTTGTTCGTACCGCCTTTTCAGCCTAGCAGTGCAAAGCTCTGCAGCAGTTTGAACGGAAGTATCTGTGAGACTGCAGAAATGCCATGTCCATGAATAGCTTCGGCAAAGAAGTCATAATGGATCTTTGATGATTATATAACAATTCAGGTCTCTTTCTTTATTTGGAGATTCTTTCGTTTACAAAAAGCTCAGTAGTCCTGTCTGCCGCATCTCAAATTGAGAATTGCAATTAGTACAGGAATATGTCCGCCTTTTCTTTTCGTATTGTTTTTTCTCTTTCTTGTTCGTTTTTATGGTTTCCCATGTCGATCTTCACCGCTTAGTCCTTCACAAACTCCTCCTCCTCCTCTGATTTTCACACCACCCGTCCGGGTCACTGAAAGGTGGAACAATAGCTCTTGAGTAACAAGTGGCCGTTGAGTATTTATTTTCTTCGTAGTAAATCTTTAGCCCATAGCCCGTCGGACAAGACCCCTCAAACTCCTGCAATCGGCGATTCCTGATGTTAAATAATCGATCGTTACATATAACGGCGGCTGTGGCGCATGGAACACCTTTGAGACAAGCTAATCCGATCCTGATCGGGTTGAGACAAATGACATCCAACGCGTTACTCACAATAGCACTTCCACAAGTGTTTACACAAGTCGCACAGGCCCCAAGATCATTTGCCCGGGTGCATCTGGTAAATGATGCAAAGCAGCCAGCTTCGGTAGTTAAAGGTTGTCTGACGGACGGCACTAAAGACGCCGAGCAAAGGAAGGGGAAAAACAACATCAAATTGAATGCAGCAACGCTCCTCATTTCCCCTCAGAAGCATGCGGGGATCAGAAAAATAAGTTTTCGAGCAGGGACGTGTTCCAAACAAACACAGCTGGTGCCTTCTCTGGTAAGATACCTACTTCGATGTCGTTTATATACCTTTTAAGCTACTCGTAATTTATTGCCTTACATTTCAGAGGCATTGATTTGCCTATGATGTGTGGCGTCTAGCCCACGGCAGCCATGCTTCAATAATGAATTTGAACGACATGCGTTGCGAACCTCCCGTTTTATCTTCGTCGACAACCATGTCTCGACTTGCGTGTAAATTATGTATCTTAATAAGGATAATTTAAAACTCCAACGCATTCAGACTGTAAGCAAAGAGCAATTCATTTTTCAAAACAGAAAGATGGCATATTGTTAGCGTCCTCTCTGACCTCTCATTCAGCCAATCTCACATGCGAGACTTGCACGCAATTGTATTTGAGGTCAAAAAAGAGGAGCACAGGTGCTTCCAGAGAGCAAAGAGAATCGCGGCGTGAACGTATTGACACTGCGGGCCGTTTTGGTTCTCAGCCACAGTCGGCAAAGAAATGAAAAAAAATACATAACTATTTCATATTAGTACTAAAAATAGTATTGATGACACAAACAGTTTAGTGTTTCACATGAACGTACGGATGCTATATTGCATTTTTTTTTTCTTTCACATTAAAGCACTTCTGGTGTCTACCATAAGTACTCCGTATTTACATCGCAACTTATTCCTATCGATGTTGGCTATATTTTGCGTAGGTAATTTGTTTCTAGATAAGCAAAGATGCTTGAAGAGCAACACACCAAAATCAAGAAAATATGTTTTTGTGAAAGTTTATGACTGTGCGGATATTTACAACATTCTATACTTTAGGACAACAAATGGTAGTACAGTGCGTTTCAAAATCATGATGAAGTACCCCTAAAGAGTGCGCCAAAACTATACTGTAGGCTAGTGTTTGCAAAGTCTATGTATAGTCGTTTTAAAAAGATATGTACACCGTTTTCTTTCCAGTTAGACTAGCTCGAAGTTCTCTTCTTTCAAAGAATAAACAGCTGTTAATCATCAATTCAAACGCCAAAATGCACTTCAACAGTGCAATCGCTCAAAATCTGAAGCATTCCAGGCTCACAATTTCTATTTTTATCAGAAATCCGACACTTATTGAATGAAAAGATCTTCGGGACGTCCTACGACGTTCAACCTAGCAAAAAGATATTAAATGGCAGTTGTGCACAGAAAAACTATCGTGCGAAACCATTGGAATGAATTTTAATTTCAACATTTCCCAATCCACTTTATGTAAATAATTAAACAATTTGCTTTTCATTATTTAAGTATAGAAAAATTAAAAACGTTCTCGTTTTTAAAAACACTCAAAAGCAAAAAAGAAGTCGACTGGTGTGCTGGTAAAAAAGAATATAAATAAGAATGGGTAAAACGTATTTCTACTGATGTACAAAAGGTCAATTGGGACGGGCCATATTGCTACAAATTTTAATTGCATGATCTTCGTAAGGAAAATCATAAATATTATACCAGGCATTTAGGTAGAGGGTCTTTAACGGTGTGGGCTGGCATTTCCGAAAAAGGTCTCACTGACATTGCACATATTGAAAGAACTGTAAACGCGGAAGAATATCAAGAAGTTCTATGCAAATATTTGCTACATTTTGTTTTATGTTTCCGTGAAAGAATTCCATTTTTCATCAAGATTATGTGGCAGTACACACTGCTTCGTTGGTCAAACATTGGCTACAAAAGTCAGATGTATCTGCTGTAGGGTGTATCGCGCGGTCACGATATTTACACCCAATCGGAAAAGTTTGGTGCCTGCTGACAAGGATGATTTATGCACATAGAAGGCAATTTCAGACAGCTTTTAAACTCAACAATTGTATCAAAACTTGCTGGAAATCTTAGGAGCCACTGTATTACATACCCCCTTTCATAAATTGCACCACGTCCTCGAGGTGCATCTTCCAATTCCTCGATCCCCGGGGTGGCTCCTATCGGTGTTGATTCACGCACGGCCCCCGGCAGTGTGACGCATTCCTTCCTCCAGGCGCTCCTCCATATTTCCGTACTCCTGCGCGTCGTACCGCCGCGGGCTCGCGTTTTATCCCTTGCGGTGTTTACAGGCCCTGCCCCTCCTTGCCTTGGCTGCGCCTCCTCTTTATCGGCGTATTCTGTCGGTGCGACCGCGTCAGTTGGCGTCATGAGCAACCGCGCACTCGAGTTCGTCGTGCACGGTGTGGGCGTGTGACCTTTGTGGCCGGAGCGTGATTTAGGCTTGAACCGGACACCGACTCTCTCAAGGCGCGTGGCGCTCCGATTCCTTCGCGGGTCCTCCTTTGAAAACACCCACTTCATCGCGTCCGTTCGTTCAATCTCCGTGGAGGTGCAAGTCTCATAGTCCTCTCGTCTGCGCCCCTGTCAGCCTTCATTGGATATGAACGTACGCCCTGCTATGGTCCTCCATACCTCGCCTGCTTCCGGTCGCCCGGCTTCTCCGCGAATTCCACGATGGCGGCTTGACGCTGCTCCCTCTCTGGTTGGGCGTGTAACCGCAGGCCGTTCCCCAAGGTGTCAGACCACTCTCCTCAGGTGCTACCACGCGTTTGGTCGACATCCATCCAGCTTCCTACACCTTTGGCATGTCTTCTCCAACTCAGGCGCCTATGTCTACATCGAATCCTGATGTATACCACACCTCGACCGGTGCACCGTTCCGTCCAGGGGGGCAGTTCGACCATAGCGCCACGCGGGTCTACGTCTCGTTCCACGACAGGCGCGTAAGCCTCCCGTGCCACGTGGAGGATTACATTCGCCACGTCGGCCCATACCTCCAGGCGATGCGATTCAGCGCTGTACCGGAGGTTGCGTGGAACGACCAGTAGCGGAACCGGGTGGACGCCTATCAAGCTCACAGGCTTTACACTCCGGTGCACGGTGACCACGCTCCAACCACAATGGGAAACTGCGACACTCCATATCTGAGGTGTGCTGAGGAACGAGAGATCCAGGCGCGACGCCAGGTACTGCTCCACAAAGAGAGCTCTCACCAACGAGCGGGGCGACCTGAAGGCATGGTCGATGGACGCTCTGCCCTCACGGTGTTGCCCTTCGATGTCCCATACGATTGCCTCTGCTGGCTGAACCGAAATCGATGGAGGACGCACCTTTCGGATGAAATCCGAGTAAGTACCGCCTTCGGGTACTTCTATGGTTGGCATAACATGGAATTCCATGACATGCCTTCCGGGCACCAAGGTACTACCGAAATTTGAGTAACCCCTGGAGGTACCACTGGGTATCCCCGCACTCTGCATGTCGACACCAAGGACCTTCGCGTACCACACCTCCGAGGTTCTGGATCCCCATGACTCTCTAGGGCGTTTTATCATGTTGATCGCCTCGACGCAGTTAGCGGTCGGTACCTTGATGGCGTATCTCCAAGCAGCAGACGAAGGCTTCACCTCCTATACTCGGTGCCACGACGGCCGCCTCTTCTGGGACCCACCGTATCAGCCGACTACCGGACGTTTGCTCCCCTTTTTGGCGTCCATTATCGGGGTCCTGCGCTCCTTTGGCATCCAGAACCTTATTACGGGCACCGAATGGAGTGAGGCCGAGGCGGAGACGCTGTTGGATTACAACCTGCAGGTGGCGTGTACTAACACGCGGGGCTTCTTTTGGTACGAATACGGCGAAGATAAGTTCAACCCCATTGTGAGGAGTTCTAATGGAGACGATGACGGGCGAGTATACCTTGTCTTTCCCCTTCTGGCGCCTTCTGGGGTTCCTCAGGTGCAACGGCTCCGAGAACCCGACTATGACCCCTTGATGGAGAGCCTGGCGCATGATACGCCCCGTCGATTACCGGCTCCGTCCCAGGAAATGGGCGCGCATTCTGAGGTGATATCGCCGCGGCCCACCGCAATGCCGGGTACTCCCGCAGTGGTAGCCGCCGTGTCTCCTGTGGAAGAGGACGAAACTGCTCCCGTCCCGGCACTTTCGGCCCAGGTGGTGCAACCTCGACTGCAGAGCGTCCCTGCGCCTGTTCTTCTGCCTCGCCTGCGGAGCGTTCCAGTTCCCGCACCGCCGTCACCACCGGTGTCACCGACCCCGTTCTTGGCTTTGCCGACCTCCACTGCGGAACCTGCGGAATCCCGTCGCGGAGCCCCTTTCCCAGCTGGTCCGCCGTCCGCGGCTCCTTCCGTGGCGATTGTTACGCCGTCAACAGAGGTGGCCGCTTCGGGCGCACCGTAGGGCGGAGTATTGCCTGGGGCTCGGGAAACTGCCTTACAGGAGTTGGTGCAGGCGTGCCTGATGACGGGCCGTCCTGCTCCGGCTTCTCCTGTAGAGGCTGTGCGCGAGGCGCGTGCTTGGGTTTTAGAGCTGCACAAGGCCTGGGCAGACCGAGACTCGCTGGCGGCCATCAAGGAAAGCCTGTCGGAGTTCTTCGATAGCCAAGCGCTCACGGCAAAAGCAAGCCTCGAAGAGGAATATACGACGCGATTCGGTGACTTGTAGGTGATAGAACCCTGACGATAGGAGTTAGTTCCTGGTAGCGGTGGAATAAAAGATCTTTCCGATGGAGCAGAAGCTCCATGAACGGTAGTTCCAATATGACTAGGCCGTGCCCGCGTGCTCAGCGATACGAAGTGCCGACACAGGAGCATGCGAAAGCGAGCAACGGCATCCTGCAGGGGAACAAGAGAACTCTAGGTTGGGGTTAGAATGCGGAGACGAAAAAGAGCTCCGGTTGGGGGCCCGCTCACCGTTTCCTAAACGGTAACGCCTAAGTGGAGAGGCGTTTCCGCACAAGATTGGCGTGGTATCGCATAAGGAAGGTCTCCTAGATGTGTTCCGGAGGTTCTTACGTGTCGTCTTTCGAGTTGTACCCATAGCAGCGGACGCGGTACAGTATTCCTGCAGGGGTTTGTCGATGGGAGAGAATATAGTCCACTACGTAGAAGATGTCACCTTCAGGGGTCATGATGGCGTCTGGAGCGTCCAGCAATGGTTCACCGAGACCGGTGATGCTGTTGCCCTTATCCAGCGGTGTCATCACTCCTAAGGTGGTTGGATGAGGAGATTCCGCGCAGTGTCCCTGAAGTGGGGTGGCGGTCATTTCTGAGGGGCTGGGCGTCGGGACTTTAGTCAATCTATCACAGTAGAAGACGTCCCTGAGCCTGTCTACCTCAATGGCGACAGTGTCCCTATAGGTGGCCAGGACATTGTAAGGCCCTGAGGTGGTCGGCGCTAACTTGAGCGTGACGTGCGGCGGCTCGTCGGATGTTTCCCCAGGTATGTCGAGAAAAGGCGTAGTTTCCAACTTTCCAGGCGACCGGAAGCACCCGTCAAAGACAATTTCCACTTCAATGGTGCGTGGTCTGTCCTCGAGCTGAAACGCATGCCTTCTAGGTACGGGGGTAAAAGCAAAACCGCCCACGCAATGGCACGATATTCGAGCTCCGAGGTGGAGTAGTTCCGTTCCGCAGGTGTGAGGCTGCGACTCCAGTATCCGATTGGTTGAAGTCCACCTTCCGGTTGCTCCTGTAATATGGCACATCCAACCTGGTTTTTACAGGCGTCAGTGTCCGGCACGATTTGGCCGTGCAGCTTCGAAAGTACCAAGATCGGTGGTTCTATTAGTCTCCTCTTCAGGGTTTTTAAGGCTTCAAACTCCTCGTACCTCAAGATTGCCAATTGCGTCGGCTTGTCCTTCTCCAAAAGGCGACTTAACGGCGCCGCTATACGGGAGAAGTGCGATACAAACCTCCAGAATACATTACAAAACCCTAGGACGGAGCAGAGCTCCGTCTAGTTTGTGGTAGGGTGAGCTTCCTTGATGGCGTCCTGAGTCTTTCTGGAAACCTGTAGGCGGCCCGGGCACAACGTGCACCAGGTAATCCACCGAAGACTTGAAAAAGAGACTTTTCCCCAGCTTCGGGGTGAGTCCAGCGTCCTTTTGGAGTAGGAACACGTGCTTCACATGAATGAAGTGCTCCTCCACGCTGCGGGAGTATATGATGATATCATCAATCTAAAACAAGGCGTACTGCCACTTCACCTTTGACAGGATTATGTACAGCGCTCGTTGGAATGTAGTGGGTGCATTCTTCAATCCAATGGCATCCTTAGGAATCTGGAGATCCCACAGTGCGAGGTGAACGTTGTCTTATCCTTATCGGAGTCGTCCATCTCAATATGCCAGTAGCCGCTCTTGGCATCCAGCGTGGAGAAAACGGACGCATCACCTAAGGAGTCGAAACATTCATCCATGTAGGGTAATGGGTACGAATCGCATACCGTCACCTCGTTGAGGCGTCTGTAGTCAAAACATAACCTCAAGGATCCATCTTTATTCTTCACAAACACCACCGGTGAGGCCCGTTCGGAATTGGAAGGCTCGAATACGCCCTTCTCAAGCATCCGGTGGACCTAATCGCGTTCGAAATCGCGCGCATGGGGTCCGGGCCTCCTCGGGAGTTGATGAATCGGTTTCTCATTGGGTGTGATCTGGATCCTGTGCTTAACCAGGCTGAACTGACCCAGGCGATCAGACCACATATTCTCAAAAGTGGATAGGATCTTCACTATCCTATGGCGATACCCTTCGAAGCCCTCGCCAATTTGGAGCTACTCCTGCCAAATGGCAGGATTCTTTTCCTCTGGTCCCGTTTAATTCGCTTCAACCTCCATGGTGACGACTGAATCGCAGTCCGCGAGGTCTTCTGCACGAGGAAGATGAACTAGTTTTGCAAGGACGGGTAGTGCCAGTCCGAAAAAAGTTCCTTTCTGGAGCCGTAATGGCGACTCCTTCAGGATGGCGAGCACAACCCTGAAGGGAATGTTCGGTATTATTTCCATAACACCGTTCGCCATCATGGAGTCTTGTTTCATCGTCAGTTGGGGACTCCCCTGTAGAAATGAAAGGCCAGATGCAGAGGTCTGCACCCAAACTTCTGCCTGACTCCTCGCCGGTATTTCGATGCTCTTAACCACCCGGAGCTCATTCAACTGCGTCTCCTTTGAAACATGACCCACGTGACGCGCGTTGGCGTCCGGCCCTGGGGATGCGGACACGATACCTACAGGGGCTGCGTCGTGAAACGTCACCTTCCGCAGGCGTGCGTAGATTGCACGTACATACGGATCCACAAATGAAGTGCCCAATATGCATTGTGCGCTCAATTTGGTCCTCACAAGGAACCGTATTTTCACCTGTAAGGAGCCCAGCCGGAGGTACAGGGATATTTTTCCGAAGATGTTCAATGCTCAACGCGACGCATCGCGCACCGTAGGGAGCTTGTCATTCCTCAAGGAGCCGAGAGCAGACCGCAGGAGCACTTCGGCGTGCACCAGATTACGGCAAGCTCCGGTATCGAGGATAGCGCGCACCGTGATGGAGGCGAGCGGGGCACATCCTATAGCGGCGAATACTTTGTAATTCGCACGGCAGAGCGTGCAAAACGAATCCTCCAAGGTGGCGAATGGGTGCAGTGGCATCGGGGGGTCCGCCGATTCTGCGTTGACGGAGCAGACGGCTTCTCCCCCTTCCCGAAAAGCGACCTCCGTGGAGCTGAGGCTTGATGGTAAGGAGCCACGCGGAGCTTCAACGCGTGGCTCTGAGGTTTCTCCTGGTTGAAGAGGGGCTGAGTTCCAGTCGGGGACAGCTTCTGCGGTTGTGCATCGAGATGCGACGTGTTCCATTGGCGTGCAACCGGATCGGATACCGGCACCTGGGTTTCGGGTGCAAGTGACAGTGGTACAGGCTGCGCTCCCAGTGGAGCACGGTAACCATAGTTTCCTTGAAGGGAGCGCATGTCGTGATACGCGGTTCGATAACTTTCGCTCTCCGTTGGTGTCTTCTTAAGGTCCTGGAAGTTCTTCTCCCGTTCCTGCAGGATGGCGGCGCTCATTGCCGGGGCGAGAGTCGTACAGTGTACTGGCTCTCGAGACAAGCAAATACTGCAAAGCGGTGGGCAGGCTCGAGGGTTCGCAAATCTGTCACTCCTGTAAGATGCTTCCAAGGCGTACGAAGTGGAGAACGAGGGTGTTCTCGATCTAGGCGGTGCTCCCTGAGCTGAGGCGTATGTGAGGGCAAGACACTCTTGCTCTCCTACGAGCATGAGCTTATCGACCTCCTCTGAGGTGCTGGAGTCTAACGTCAGGGCGGATGCCCGGCGGGTCCTAGAGGCCGCCGGTTTGTCCGAAAGTGGAGCGTGGCTGCGACGGGTGGCACGGTAGGTATCCCCATAGGATTCCGCGAAACGCGCTAGCTCTGTAAACGTGGTCATTGGGTGCGTTATCAGGTGATTACGCACCCTGACCCGAATCGAGGGAAGGAGTCCCTCGACAAACAAGGACTTCAACCGCCGTTCGGAGTACCCGTTCTCACACTGCAGGGCCTTCGTCCACAGCTTCTGTGAGAGCTCTGTCTCCGTCATTTCCGGTGTTCTGCCTATAGGAGGTGACTTCAGCATCGGCATCGGCTATCACCTCGTCCATGGCGTAACTTTTCAGGAGGAAATTGACCACCTCCGGGTACGTCGTCAAGATCTCTATTCCAGGATCATTCACAATGGTGCTCTCCCCCGTCAGGCGCGGCTGCACCAGCGAGTGCGCTTGGCCTGTGAGGTAGAACTGAAAGCACCATACGGCGGCACCTTCATGGACACCATTGGTATTACAATCTGAACGGAAGCGCGTAAGAAAATTCAAAACCGAGATGGGGTCTTCGCCTGAGAAAGAGTGCTTCTTCATTTGAAAATCCATGCGGCGCTATATTTTTGTGAGTCGTTTAGCGACCGACGCTCCCTAAAGAATGCAGCGATTATTCAACGTCGTGGTGTCATAGTCCACCGCTTTGGCGAAGAGGTCGTTAAGCGGTGCGACCTTCCTGACCCTTCTGCTTTTCTCCTTGAGAGTGATACTGTCCTCCGAGCTGGAGCTGTTTACGGATTCAGAGTCTGAGCTTCTCTCCGAATCGGTGTCTCGCTTTCTTCTTTTCTCCCTCCGTTTCTTTCGGCGTCTTTCTTTTATGTGGTCTGGGTTACTGACGATAGCCCCGTTATTGCGATCCAACCGAAGAGTATCCTGTCCTTCTATTCTTGGGTGAATTCTTACGTGCCCGGTATCTTGTCCTCCTCCGCGGGACGTCCTGTCTAGACGGTGCATAGCAAGATTCCTGAAATGGTCCCGTTTCCTAACGGCAGTATCCTTTCCTCTTCTGGCGTAGGGGGTGGCAGTATCCTGTCCTTTTCTGCCCGGGGTCACCTTAGGTGTTGATAGAGGGAACCTCTCCTGTACGGAAGAATAACTTTTGAACGCCGCTGCGGGGAGCAGCAGCGCGGTTTGGGAGCGAACCTCCGTACGGATAACATCTGAGATCACCTCAAGGAATGGTTCGGAATCCAGCATAGCATCCACAGCACGGTGAGCGCTCTCCATTGCGATGTCCTCCACAAGGGTGTGGCGGCACGCTCCGAAGTGGGCTTCAACACCTGCAGGTATTCTTTCGACCAGCTCTTGTGAGAGCCAATCCGTAAGGCGCGGGGCCAGCGACTCCAGGAGGGAGATAGCCTCCGGGTGTTCCCATCCCTGCAGCTCTTGAGGTGGCCGCTGCGATGCCATGTGCGGTTCTTCAACCTCTACATGCGCGTTCTCCAGAGGTGTCGTGGGGGATTCCGCTTGCCTCCGATCATGCATTATCCTAAGGCGATTCCTGAAACGCTCCACAGAAGAGCCAGGATTCCGAAGGAGACTTTAAGGATCCTCCGGTGTGGCGGCCATCTCCTGGAGAGCCCTGCGCGTGCTACGCCCATCGATGGAGTCGGTTGCTTGAGGATCCTGTAGGGGGGTCTCCTTTGGATGTTCTGAGGGGTCTATAGAGGAGTAGGTCGGAGGTGATTTTCTTCCACTTCCGAATCACCTTAAGGAAGAATTTCACTGTTGGGGTTCAGTCTTTTCAAACTAGAAACACGGTTCTGCTGCGATTTTTACGAATCCTTTCGGAACTGAGACCTTCAAAGTCGGGAGACCAGTTTTGGTACTGTCAACCCTCCTTTCGAGGTTGTAGAGCACAACGTCCGTGAGGAGTTTTTGTTGAATTCAAAGGTGCATGTTCCTAAAGGTGGTCTCCGGTATCCGCTGTCGAGGGCCGGGGGGATTCTTAAAGGGGATCCGCAAAAACCAAGCGGAGGGGGCGGTTCAATGGGCGGAAAATGCTCCTACAGGCGCTGCTATGGTGCGACCTGGGGATCGGCGGCTTAGAAACCTGAGCATGACCGGCGAGAGTCTCCAACCGGAAAAGTAGATGAGGACTCAAGGGGGCTTGTCTCTACTTCCCCAGAGGTGGAGCGCAACCGGCAGATCAAGTTTCAAGCCAAAAGCCCGCCTCGGCAGGTCTCAATACTGTAGTAATGACCTGCATAAATTAAATAAATTAAATATAAGTTCTACAGTCTCTTTAGGATACTGTAGCGCACTCGGGCAGAATTATGCCCCACGTGGCTCAGTTAATAAAATACGAGCCCTCCTTAAGAATAGTATGCCATAAGGCTACACCATCATTTTCCCCTTAGGAAGCACTGTACTACAGCAATGTCCAATTTCCCTGCGGGCTCGGTACAATCCCACATAAAACTGATGATCGTCCGGGATTATCACCCAAAAAGAGGCATTGCTCTGTTGTTGGTAGGCCAATCTCATCAGCCCAGCGTGTGCTGCATGAACAAATTCTCCCCGACCTCGTCGGACTTGGTTTGTTCGTACCGCAACGCCGGTCTTCCAGTCCCAAGAAGTTATCATAGTGTTGCGGAGATCCACCGTGAGGACGTGAGCCCCGTCGACATGACGGTACAAAAGCCCAGCATTCCGCACGGTGAAAGGGTGGAACCATTGTGCCAACCGGGGATTCCACGCCTCGTGTCGAGTTAGTGGGCTATCTCTCTCTAGGGATTCATACGACGCCACTGGCGGCCGTCGGCGTCCTCGATGGCGAACGAACTCGCCCAGCGGACAACACGAGAAGCACCTGACCGAGCCGGAACAGAGCAAAGACTTTCAGACAGGTTGTTATTGGCATCTAAGCCGTTGTTTTCGAAGAAAGTCGGAGATTTCGGAGGGTGTGCTCTCATGGTGCAGTCAAGGGTTTGGACGTCCGGTGAATTCGTCGAAGATGAGAGGGGTGGTTGCGGTGGAGCCGAGTGAACGCTTATGGCGTGTGCTACCGGCTCGATGCCATGAAATCGCGGCAAACTGGAGAAGATCGCGGACGTATGCACCATACCTGCCTGCGAAACGCCCACCTCGGGTTGACGTCCTTCACTTAGGAGGGAGATATGAAGTGAAAGCCCGTTATACCGGGTATTTCCGCATATGGGCTCGTACTGTGAAATGCGCAGGGGAGGATTAATATGATTAAGTACCACGTCAGCGGCCAGCGGCAAGATTCCTACATGTGTGGCCCAGAGAACTCTCGGAAGACCGCTGCCTGGGACAGTGCATGGATGGTGGCCCAAATGGCTGGGTATTTATTTTTTTATATATAATTTTCCTATTTATTTAATTAGTGCTACAAGACGTACGAGAGCCGGCATCCTTGTCGCCGCCCTCTGTAAATGGTAACCAAGGTTCCGGCACTGAGCCTTCCGCCTACGTCGATACTTGTCTCTCGTGAGAGATAACCCGAAGTTTACGGTTGCTTATCTGTCTTGTTTGCTGAGAGCGCCCAATCTTCGGTACGTTACCAGTCATACTGTGCTCGCCCCTTTTCAAAAGGATCTTTACCTCTCGCTTTTGTTTGCCTTGTGAAAACCCCCCTTTTCCCACCGTGTGGTAGGTCCTCCGCCTTCTAAATCACGCGACCTGATCTCCCCCTTCCTTTCCCATCTTCTTCTTCCAGTGAGGCAACTCAAAACCCATACACCCACCCAGATGGGATCCTTCTTATACATCTCCCGTGAAGTGCTGCCGGGGCAACCTCGGTTCTACACCTGACATTGTCGTGTTGGAACCTCGAGAGGGCTCTACCGCCGAACTACCTATGTAGAGGAGGATTCCGACTTCTTCGTGTGCTTTTCCTACTCGTGGTCTATTGCACTACAGCATCTTTCGAAATATTTCCGAACATCTCGACTCTTGTGCCTACAATGGAAATGGCTCAGTCTCGACAATGTCGTTGAAAACTTGAGATGACAACTTATCTTAAAATCTTGCACTAGGTGCAGAACATCTGAAACGGACATTCTTGGTAAGCAAAGCTCTTTATTGTAGAAGAGTCTTTCACCATCCTTTTTAAACATTGGGAGCATCTTTTCCAGTTCGCGTCTTTGAATATGATCGTCCGGCCATTTTTTTCATAGATTACAAAACAAGACCAAAGAATTGATCCTCATCGTATCAAGTTATTACGTCTTCATGTTTGACATATGATTCTTCAACGTCATTACATGGTAATCCACCGTCAATATTTTCCCTCACATGAGAAGCTTTAGATAGAACATCTTCTAAGACGTGTATGTTACCAGCTTTAAGAGTTATAGGGAAGAATCCGAAGATTGCAAGAGTTCGAAGCCATATCGATTCTTTCCTGCTTAGTTTTTGTTTCGTAAAGTAACTTTTTGCACTTGGTTGTCTGTAAGTACTTCGAACTCCGTCCCTTTCAAGTAAGATCTGAACCTAGGAAGTAATGGTACTAGCCCAAGAAGCTCTCTGTCATTAGCTGCATACACGCACTTCATTGGGCATACCTTCTTCTAATAGAAGGCATTAATGCGGTCTTTTCCATTTTGATCAAGTTCTGTCAAAGTTCCACCTATAGCGGTATGTGAAAAGTCAATACAAAATTTGTATGGCTTGCTTCCATCTGACTATATCAAAACTGGTGCATTTCTGATTGCTTCTTTTAACTTTTCAAAGACTTCATCACCATTTTTCATCACGTTTCTCGATACCTTGATCTTCCGTTCCCGGACTCGTCATTGAAGGAGCAATTTCTGAAAGGTTTGGTATAAGTAGTAGAAACAACTGCTCTAGTCCAAGAAGGCCTAGAACTTCAAATAAGTGTTTCGGATTTGGCAAATTCCTCAGTACTTCGATCTTAGATCGTTAAACTCCCAGTCCATCCATATCGAGAAGAAATGCTTGGAAGTCGATCTCTATTTTCATAAACTCATATATCTCCCGTGTTTTCTTTCAATCGGCTCAATACAGTTTCTTAGTGCATAAAGAGACTTGCTTCGTCCTTACCGAAAATCGGAAGATCATACACATAGAACACCAGGAAATCATCAATATAGTAATGAAAGAGCTAGTAAATCATCGTTCTAAAAGTCGAAGGAGCATTAGAAAGCCCTATGGGCATAACGAGATACTCAAATTGCCCATAATTTGTGTTGAACGCAGTGTTTTCGATATATTCTTGCTTCAACCGTATTTGATGGAATCCCGTATTAAGATCTAACTTGGAGAAAACTTTTGTTACTCCAAGTCTATGTAACATTTCATAGGATCTCGGGATTGCAGCGTTATTTTTCTTAGTGAGTCGATTAAGTGCTCGATAGTCTCCGACTTCTTTCAATTTTCCGTTTTGTTTCACGAAAAGTAACGAAACACCATACGGTGATCAGCTTTATCTTCTCTTATTTAATTCCAGCAACGTCTCCACATATTTCTTTTCTGCTTCTAACTCGACAGGAGACAGCTAGAACAACGGACAGCGTGGAGGCTTCGAGACTTCTCAAACCTGGATCTCATGATAAACGGACCTATTTGGTTGCAATCCATGGCGGTGATTCTGTTTTAAAAACAGGCTCGAATTCTGCAAGCACTTGCTCCAATTTAGCCTTCATTTCGGCAAACGTTTCTGCATTTGAATTCTTAACCTCTCGGATCTTAAATTGAAACAATTCAATTTTCTTCATGTTCTTTCCCATCATTCTTCGGAACTTTCTCACACCTAGATTCGTTACTTGAATCTTTTCATCATTCTTCTGAAACGCTGGAATAACATCGGGTACCATTTTCAAAAGCATTTGTTCCAAATCGATTGTGTGGTACCGTCAGTTCTCCTTTCGAAGTACTAGTGCACAACGTTAGTTTGGATTTTTTGATGGCTCGAAATGCGCGAGTTCCTAAAGGTGGTCTTCGATAATTGCGATCACGGGCCGGAGGAATTCTGAAAGAGGATCCGCAAACACAAAGGAGAGAAAGAGGTTCTCTGGGGGAACAATGCTCCTGGAGGCACTTCTACGAGGAATCCTGGGAGTAGGCGGCTTAGAAACCTAAGAACGATCGACGAGAGTCTCCAACCGGAAAAATAGTTGTAATTTTAAGGGTGCTCGGTTTACTTCCACTGAGGGGGAGCTCAACTAAAAGATAAGTTACCACACCGGGAGCCCACCACGGCAGGTCTCACTACTGTAGTAATTACCTGCACCAAATAACTAAAAGAAATCTAAATACTAATGTTCCTCAAGGGTACTGTAGCACACGTGTGCCGAGTAATGCACCACGCGGTTCAGTTAATAAAATACGAACCCTCCCAAGGAACATCCCGTCGTAAAAGCGCAGGACATTATCACCTCAGGATCAACTGCACTTCAGCTAGATGGATTGTGGGCAACATGTCATGGCATTACCAACAGAACGTCATTACTAAAATTGGTGACGATCAAATTAGACATACAGGTATGAGCTCCAAGTCGTAAAGTCGTATTGCGTATGACTTCGTATGTTTCTTCCTTTGTTCCTTTCTGAAAATTTTCAATTGTAACGTTTTCCTGACATACTTCGAAGATATTTTTGCTCCTATTCTCAGCCACAAACTCTCTTCTTACCACGTTATTAATACATCCATCATCTTTCAATACTTTCTCACTGAGTCCATTCACGGTATCACGCAATACAAGTAAAGGATCTACGGGTATACGTCCTTCCATAAGGATTTTGTCAACAAGACTCTATATAGTGGCATTTGACTCTGCACTTGAGATTTTTGGCACATTAAGGCCTTCTTCTTGTTTCAAGGCCTTCAATTCGTGCTTTACAGAATTCAACGCGCTCTCCAAGCGATTGATGGCACTCTCTCCGTGTCCAACCTCAGTGTTCTTTATTTTTTTAGATGAACAACTCAGTTTTCCTAAGGACGGGAGCCATTGTCAGGAATCCAGTTCATTCCAGTGCTGCTGCTCTGAAACGTGCTTCTCTTCTGCTGGTTCTTCTCATTCTTGTGTTTCCACGGACGGCATCCAGGGTACTGACAAAGAAGACTAGCCTTGTTTTTCATATCTCTCATTTACTCAGCACTGTTTTCTCCCTGAATATTTTGCCTTTGCACATTCCCAATCTTCATGGGAACTGATCAAGTCTGAAAACCGCTATTGAATCCGAATCCACGGTTTGGGAAGAGTCCTTTACCATAAAAAGCTCCATCGACGTCTGGCGCAATCTCCGCTGCTTCCTGTAGCATTGTTGGACTGGTTCTGAGAACTTCCGGCAGAATATGAAGCTCCAATCCTTCTGTGAATCTAGCTATCGTCTCAGAATCCCATATCCCTGGAATTTCGATCACAATGATCCAAAAATCAGACAAATACATGGCTACACGGGTTCTCTGCTTTAGTTTATAGAGTCTGTCTCGTGCTCTAGCGATACTGTCGTTCGGCACAAACTCGTTCCCGAACACGTAGTTTAAAAGCTTCCCAAGTAGGCGGAACCTTTTCTTACAATACCAACGTAGACCATCGGTTCGCAGCGGTACCCGTCCTATAAGTTGAGGCGAAGTCAACGGCAGAAAGTGCATCTTTGCCATCATCTTGCCCAATTTGAACGAGATGAAGATATTTTTCAAACGATTGTAACCAGCACCCCCAATGGAGGTCCTTTGGCCCCAAATATATCCTCTTTGCTGGTAACTTTTCGTGGTGTGATGGCCCGAAAGCTTGAAAAACACACGAAGACGTCCGAATATTTCTCTGTAGAGTTCGTTCGGCGGTATAGCCCTCTCAAGGGAACACCACGACAATGTTGGGTTTAAGACCAAAGTTGTCCAGGCAGCAATTGGAGGGACAGGTAGAAGACGGATCACCACTAGGTGGGTCTGCCGGTGTGCGGTGCTTCTTTTGAGGAAGAAGATGGAAAAAGTAAAAGGAGCGCGGATCGCGCGATCCACGAGGTGGAGGATGTATCAAAAAGGTGGGAAAAAGAGAGGTAGCCATATGGCAAACAACACCGAGAGGTTAAGATCCTTTAAAAAAGAGCGAGAACAGTATGACTTGTAATGTACCTAAAAATGAGCGCTTTCAGCTAATGAGGCCAATGAGCAACCGTACGCTCAGAGATACACCTCATGAAAAGCGAATAACGACGTAGACGGAAGGCTCAAAGTCGGAATATTGGCTACCCTTTACTGAGGACGGTGACGGAGATGCCATTGCTCTTAAGTACAGTGCGTTTCAAAAACATTTTACCTCTCAGAATTGCTCCGAAACTGTACTGTAGGCTAGATTTTGCAAACAGTCTATGTAGAATCGTTTCAAAAAGATATGTGCACCGTCTTCTTTCTAGTAGAAATGTCTCGAGGTCCGCCACTTTCAAAGCAAGAACAGCTTCATATCGTAAAGGTAAACGTCGAGAAATATGTAGTACAGTGGCTCCTACGGCAATATGGTGGTTTGGCCTTAAGGCATAATATTCCTAAGGAGGGTTCGTAATTTATTAGCTGGGCCACGTGGTGCATAATATTGCCCGCGTGCGCTACAGTATCCTTAAGGTACGGTAGAATTTATTATTTATTTTAGATATTTTATGCAGGTAATTAGCACAGTAGTGCGACCTGCCGAGGCGGGCTCCCGGCTAGATATTTAAGCTGCCGGTTGAGCTCCACCTCTGGGGAAGTAAAGACAAGCACCCTTGAGTCTTCTTCTACATTTTCCGGTCGGAGTCTCTTGTCTACTCACTCAGGTTTCTAAGCCGCCGATCCCCAGGTCGCATCATAGCAGCGCCTGTAGGAGCATTGTCCGCCCAGTGAACCTCCCCTCCGCTTGGTGTTTGCGGATCCCTTACAGAATTCCCCCGGCTCGCGACAGCGGATACCGGAGACCACCTTTAGGAATACGCGCCTTTGGAGTCACTAAAAACTCCTAACGGACGTTGTGCTTTACTACCTCGACAGGAGGGCTGACAGTACCACAAAATATTCTAAAACTGCTATCGCTAAAACTTTGAATCGTTCTAGGGTCCCAAATGCTACTTGTCTCAAAAATTCGACTCTTTATGGATTAAAACCATCTCCGGGACGCCTTAAGAAGCTCATACCAGCAGATAGAATAGGAATTAAATGGGAGTTCTGCAACGGAATAGTATCATGCTAAACAATTGGAGTAAATAATAATCTCAACTTTTCTATCTCAACTATATGAAAGCAGGTAAACAGCACAAAGTTCCTTAAGTATAAAAAAAATGAAAAAAAATTTTTCTCCAGGACCATCACAAGCAAATGAGAGTTGACTGGTGTGCTGAAAAAGCCTCCTGGAAAAAGAAATGGGAATATTTTTCTTCTACTGATGAATAAAAGTTCAATTCGGACTAACCAGATTGCTACAAATTTTATTGGCACGATCTTCGTAAGGAACGTCATAAGGTTTATACCAAACATTCAGGTGGACGCTCTGTGATGGCCTGGGCGGGCAGTCCTAAAAAACAATTGGCTGAAATTGCATTTATTGAAACATCTATGAATGCGGAAAAATATTAAGAAGTTCTATATTTTTATTTGCTGCCATTTGATTTATGTTTCCATGAAGAGAATTTTATTTTTCAACAGGATAATGCGCCTGTACACCTTTCAACTTTAATCAAGATTTGGATACAGCAGTCTGAGTTATCTGTTTTAGGGTAGCAGGCGGGCTCACCAGATCTTAACCCAATCGAAAACGTTTTGGGACTGCTGGCGAGAATGGTTTATACACATGCAAGGCAATCACAGACAGTTTTTGAACCCAAAAACTGTATTATAAATTGCTGGAAATCTATGACAGTTCCCGCTCTGTAAAAGTACATCAATTCGATGCCGAAACGTTGCATTAGCGTTATACAGCAAAAAGGATGCAAAATAAACTATAGAGCGTCGCGCAGTAAAAATTTGTTCTTGATGATCATATGTTTTTAAAAACGGTGTTTTGACTTTACTTTTTTCTGAAACCTATTTTTGTAGGCGTTCAGTAAACATCTGGAAGTTTTTTTGAGATTTCACAGCATGTCGTATGTTTTTGAAACAGTCTGTACTTTACTGTAGTGGTAATTAAGTAGGTAGGGAAAATCGTAAGTAAATAAATATATACCCGGGCATTTGGGCCACCACTCATGCACTGTCCCAGGCACCAGTCTTTCGGGACCTTCCCGGGCCACACATGCTGGACTCGTGCCGCCGGCTGCTTGCGCAGGATTTAGTCCTGCTTTATATTATCAATCTTCTCTTGCGGGTTTCACAGTACGAGCCCATTTGCGGGAATACCCCGATAAACGAGCGTGAACTTTAAAAACAACCATTACGAAACTACAATTTTTGCTGATGCCCGCATCGTTCATCCAGTTTTCTCCCTCTTCCATGTGAATTGCAGAAAGGCGAGAAAATGTGCAATTGCTTTCGAAAGCCGTACTGCTATACGAAGCTACTTGATCGGTTTTTGACTTCGTGCTTAATTAAACTTTCTCGCCAGTACGACAAAGATGTTCAGAGTCATTCTATGTGTTCGAGACACATTTGAAACATCGATCATTATTTCTGTGATGATTATTCTCTCGTTTCTTATCGGATCAACGGACGGTGTTATACTTCTTACTTCTAACCTTCGTTTTTTTAAGTCGCTAATGGGAGCTCTTATCTACTTTTGACCGTCGCATCACTTTTTGTTGGTGCCAGCGTTGTTCTGAAACTCTCCTCTTGGCTATATAGAGAGTTCTAGTGTTCTGGTGTATTCATACTTAACCAACATTTTTGGACGATCTGTACAGACCAGAGGTGGTCTGTATGGAACATGTCTGGCGAACATTCCATTGTAGGTTTTGTAGACTGTTGAAGAAGTAAATTCAAGTCAAATTCTTAGAGTAACCCATAACTACACAAAGTCTTCAAAGGCTGCTAAGTTTTCATGCATGGCATTTGCTTATGTAAGCTTGACGTTAATCAGCGAAATACGAACGGCGGCCCTTTCGTTCGTTGGAAAGAACTAGCAAACCTTTTTTTGCTTCAGTTCTTCACTTGTCTAAGGATTTAGATTTTCTTGTTACAGACGTAGTATCCAAGATAATGCACGGTCGTGCAGGTGACGATGGGCTAGAGCAGCCATCTGCTCTTCGTAATAGTAGCATATTGGTCCAAATTTCTCTATGAAGTAGAAAAAGATTCTGACTCACATCGAATTTCGAGCTGCAACACATCTCTCAATAGACGAATCGGAGGAGATTTGAATGCAATTGTACTAATGTTGAATTGATTACATGCACTTTTTTGACTGTCGTTTAGTCGAGTCTGTACGGCCTCAATCACGTTGGCTTGCTGCTGCACCGTCGATTGCAGTGTGGTTAATTGGTCTAAAAAATGTGAAGCGGTGACGGGTTGCAATTTGTTGTCTCTGTCGAGGTTTCTGCGGCTACGCGCCCCTGAACTCATTCGTTCCAGAAGCGTTCCTGAAATCGTGCAATTTGCTACCAAATGTGAGAGAAGAATGACAACGATTACCGTGCCATCATGACCTTTTTCGATTTCATCTTTGTCACGCTAAGTACAGTAGTGTAGCTTGTATATAGGTGTTTGTTTTCGCTCTATGTTTGAATCCGATTCAAACATAAGTTCTGGATTGGTAAAAAACGGTCGCAACGTACCAACAATGAAAGGATGTCGCGTATTACTATATTACTGAAGTCAAATTAATTTTCCGACCTATTACGTGGTGAACCATTACGGAGCACACGGCATATAAAGTATAGCATTGAGAGTGAGAACTTATCGTCTGTGCCGTGAAACGATATGCGTTTTAAGGGAGTATGCTCTTCGGATAGGGTGGAGTGACGAAGACGTCGTCTTCATGTGCAAGCGACTGACAGGTCTCCGGCACTTTTTCAAAAATATAGAGCAACACAACGCAGTCAAGTAGGGCGCAAGACAGGTCGCCACGGCTGTCTGTTTTAGTTGCTGGCATGTTGTGGAGGTGTTCAAGTGGGTAGCGCTTGACGGACGGTTACGCAATCAGAATCGACCGTCGGAATGTCGAATGTATACGTCAAAGCTGGAATGGCGCTAGCCAGATTTGAGCATCTTTGCCCAATTGGAGCAACGTGGCGTAATGTTATTGGCTTTTGTTGGGCAAGGGGGCAAACTGGCTCTTTTTGCATGAGCCAATCCTTTACAGTTGTGAGCGGCAACCAAAATTTCAGCGCTCCTGGAAGTAAAGTATCTGGTACAGGTGAGTGTCACTGTGGCAATGAGCGTGAAAGAGAGGCGTGCAACGCGCGTAGAGGGCCTACAAAACAACGATAATCGGGACGAAAGCAAAGGTCCCGCCTATCGGGCCCCGTCTCCGTAGAGGCCAGACAGGTCGCTGTGCGTATTCGCAAGTTTTGTCCTCGCGCACCGGAGCTCCCGTCTTCGGAGGTGCGTCCGAGCGCTGTGTATGTCTATAAAAAATCGAGAGATACGTGTGTTACACGCATGGGCACTTTGGCATGCACTATACAGTCGCGCACCATAATATCGTCGAATGTATGATGTGTTCATGTGAGAAGCCCTGCTCTCACAATTCGGTCGGGGTGGGCTATCTACCACCTTCGCAGTGAATTTGCTCCATAGATGAACATACTTTATGCAGAAATACTTCACTTACGTAATTGCCAGTTCATATGGGGTTATATCACACTCACTCTCAAGCTTTGTTCAACTGCATCAGCGCTCTATCCTTGACATCAGCACGTCGATGTATTTGACGCCACACATGTTTCGCGGATGACCGTGGCGTGCGACGCGCCATTCTAAACAATCTGTCGGCCTGGGCCGAAATTTCCCCACCTGTATGGGAACGTAGTCGCATGGGGTGACCCAATACCCTCAACAACTCTTAAAGTAGTACAGAACATCACTGCGTTGTGGACCAGAACAAAGGTACATATGGACGCCATACAATCTGGTGGTCTCACGAGCGTGTATGAATAAAAATCTTTTGGGGCGCTCAGCGTTGTTCATAGTGTACGCGAGAATTATTGAAAAAATAAAGCTCAGAGCGAACATCGGGCTCCAAATGAAACCCGGATGCGCCTCGCGTTTTCCGTTGCTGAAGACACGTGAAGTATCGCTAGAGTGCGGTTTGGCTGTGTCAGCATGTAATGCGGGATGTGTTGGCCTGCAGGTGTTCTACTCTTGTCGCAATGCCCACCGAATTCGAGGTGCAGAAAGTATCTTAGGTACAGTATGATGATCCGCAACTTATACCGTTCAGAAATACTTTAACTGCTTGTTTGCACCCTGTACACATTCGAGACGGCCTTTTTCCCTGTACGCATTCGAGATACTGTAGCCTCTAAACTCGTCCAGATACTCAGTTTTCTCCCGTCTTGGCCATTGCGCATGCAAACAATCGGAGCTCCTTTTCGGCACCGAGCTGATCTTTGCTGTACTGCACGGCCGTATCAAAACCGGTCTCTTCTCCTCGCAGATCAGTGTTCATCATACACCTCGCCCATGCGCGTGTGATTGTTACTGTAGAGCTCAATAATTTTGTTTTTCGAAACAACCTGTATCGTCACACTAATCGCGATTGGAGCGAATCACAAATTCTATGAATCCTTCTTTGCTCTTTATATCAAAATCTCTAGGACGTGTCAACGTAAAGACCGACAAGAGAGTACATCTTAAAAGCTTGAAAGTTTTGCGTTACAAAAACAGGTTGCATACCTTAGCTTGTACGGACTGCAGAAGGTGAAAAAATCCCATGAAAATCAATACAATTGTTTTGCCCATATCTGAGGTCAAACCAATTAATTTATCCTTTAATTTTAGTTATTTTGATCGCATTTTCTCTACTTTTGTGGTCTGTTGTAGTTTTTGCACTTATTCTTGTATAGCAAAAATTCCAGGCTCCTCTTATTTATGCATCATAATAAGCAGAAACATAAGAAAACCAGATGGTTTAATAGGGATGTGCTTGAAAAATGTGTCTAATTTACTACAAAGCTTCAGAAAACAGCCTTTTTGATATCAAAAACGCGCTTAAGATTCCAAAACACCGTTTCTGACGCGTGTAGGAAAGGTTAAAATCCTCCAAAAAACATTCATATGGCAACATTACGTCCGAGCGAATAGACGCTAGCCAGATTTTACAAATCAGCATCAATTGCAATATTTGCCATTCAATGGATAGATTGGATTTTGCCCCGGCCATCTGATGGCCAAGCAATGATCAATCAGTCCATCAGGATTGCAATCTGAAGATGGAACCATGTATTGCAGCCCTCATTAATTGAAACCCAACCATGGTTTGTGTCTTCAACAATGAACCACGTCTCTATACGCAACAACTGGCGGTCGAGGGTTAAAGGATGAAGTGGTGCTTGTACCTATTGGGGATGTTCACCATCGTGAATTTAGTTGTCAACTCAACCATACGCTCTGATTTCTACGAACGGTCAGCATGGATACCCTTTCGCAATAACTCATTTTCAAACTCAATCTCCACCACACGGTACCATTTACGAGAGATGGACATAGTGTAATGTGTATCATACACCTTCCGTCTGGGACTTGTCTTCCTTGGGCCAAAAGAAGTTACATGCAACTAGGTGTTGCAACGACAATGAATACAAAGTATGAAGCTGGGTTTTCGTTGGGATCTTAGCTTGCTGTGACGATGTAAGCAAAAACTGATTCGTTTATCAACGGAATAAATCATTTTTCCATGCAAATCCGCAACTGCGAGTCACACATTTACGAATATATCTGCACCTTCTTCAATTCCCACAAGATGGCTTCGACGGGCCGAAACAATCGCCCCCTTTTATTTATCAACCAGCCGGGCCAATATGTATTGTGCTTCCAAGTTGTCATACGCACGTACTACGAAGGGTAATTCGAGCACGAACCGGATAGTCTCCCCGCCTCGACAGCATATCAAGCGGGCCTGTGCGCTTCGTAACTTCGGACGCCTCTCATTGCAGAGATGATGCACTGGTGCTATTTGGGCCCCCTTCAGTTATCGTCAATCGTCGACAAAACTCCGTTATCCGTTGCTGTGGACGCAAAAAATTCTCGCGCATTGAAAATTTTATACATATAATGATAATGCGGGCACAGAGTATATGCGATTCAGAATAACATGGTGCTTTATTTGCCAGCAACCTGTGGACACCCACCAGCAGCCATCAGGGCATACAAAGAGTACGTGCTGCGGCGTAGTCTAAAAATTATAAGCATCCGCTTTTCGAAGAAGAGATCGATTTAGTTTTGCTATTTGTTACAAGCGTCTCACAGTGCGTGCGGTTTTCATTTTGAACATCTGCTGGCTTGATACAGTTCAACTTCGCCCTCAAACTCTTTTCTCTCCTGCGGGCAGTTTGTCGATCGTAGGAGAAACACTTGGCGCGTTTGGGGCAGTTGTTTAAGCAGTGCGGACACAGCCAGTGTGGCAAGTGCGCGTCGAGGACGTACGTAGCAATACATTTAGAGCACACGGACTTTTGACACAGACCATGACGCAAGTTGCCGCAGGGGACCATGGACACTGAGCGCCGGTGCCGGGCACACAGATGACAGTATAGAGAACTCTTGGGCGCGGTGTAGCGACGTATCTGCTTTTGGATGCGGGTTTTGGAGGAAAGCGAGGCAGCTTTGGCTGCAGCAGGCGGGCGCTTCCGAAGCGGTGGTGGAAGTGGCGTGGCACCGGCGGGACTGAACGGAATAGAAGATGACAAACAGCCAGAGGGAAGTGGATCGCACGGCAGGTCGGACACAGCAGGCGACATGTTTGAAACGGTAGATGAAGCGGACTGTGTTTGAGGTGACAGCATAGAAGATATCTGGGAAGACGGTGTTGAGATTGAAAAGTTGATAGGAGGGAGATGAGAAAAGGGGTAATCGAAAGGGAATTTGGTATGATCGAGGTGTAGTGCGCAGGAGGCAACGTTAGCCGATGAGGTGATTGTGGAAAGCGGTGAAGCGTGGACCTGAGGCGAAGGGGAGGATGGAGTGGGAATGATGTCGAGTAAATCTAATTCATGCCAAAGAGCGCTAGAACGTTCGGCAAGAATGGCGGCAGGTGCGGTGGGCGGATGACATGCGGCAGTGGAGGTGGTTTCGGGTTGGATGGGAGCAGCCTCTAGGTTAAACATGGAGGTGAGGTTGAAGACAGGATTAGGGGGGACGGGGAGGGAAAGCGGACGAAGCGGATCAGTGTTGAGCAGAGGGGAGGAAGAAGGTGAGTGCTCCATGACAAAGAGAGGGGCGATGTGGTGGGGCAGAAGATGTAGTCGCGGAGAGCAAGTGGAGGAAGAGAGAGAGTGTCGATGGAGAGATAGAGATGTTCCATAGCAGTTTATAAACAACAGTTGAGGGGGTGGTACTGAGCTCTAAGCGGGGACTGAGCGAAGCGCGCAACGAGCAATGACAGCGGGGAACACGTGCCCGCGTTCCGGCACCGCAAGCCAAACGCACCTTTCGCGACGCGGCGCTGGGAAGCCCCGGAGCTTCGGGCGCGCGTGCGACACGCGCTATTTTACTGCGTGGCGGCGGCGGTGGCAAGAAGAGGCTCGAATGCTGATCGGCGCGTTCTGCGACCATACGACTGACCGCTACGCGCAAAGGAGTCGCACGCATCGCCATGGTGCAGGCGGAGCGGGCCGCACACGCAAAATATTGCTGTAAGCCAACTCTGACAGCCCTATGACCCTAATAAATCATGATCTCAATCCAGCTCAATTATCCTTCATTCCTGAAAGATGATCTCCGTGGGAAACGCTACTGCAGATCCGCTTCCCTTCCTCTAGAAAGGAACTGAGGCGCACCGTATGAAGGCGCATCGCTTGTGCCCTCGACTTTCCCAACTTACCGTTCCGTTCGTGCCCATCAACTAAGGCTGTGGGCGATTCTATGAGGCGCACCGCCCGATAGGCGGCGCTCACCCCTATTTTCCGCGTTCAATCAAAATCCTTGTGAAACCCGACCCATCGGTGAGGAAACCCTCGTGCTTTTCCGATGGGTATCAACCGAGAGTGTCGCTTTACGTCGTGGACAGTGTCCACGACGCTGATACCCGTACAGCGAAGCCATAGTATTGCCAGTGTGGGACTAGGATTGAAAAGAGCCAAGAATGAGCAGGTCTCGATATGAAGTCTCTTTACTTGTCAGTTCCATGTGAAAGAATAATTGTATTTCATCAGAACATAACGTGCCGTACCCTGGTTTTTCCCAACTTTTGCACTGTTTGTGTGAAACGTCTCTAGAGATTTTCACGGAAAATCAAACCCCCAAGATAATCGCAACCCTAGCCAGAAACCAAGATATTTCTGTTGCGCTGGAACGGCGCTGTATTCGGTAGTGTCCTGCGTGTTCTCCGTCAATCTCGAGTCTCTTTCAGAAAGGCTTTTTTTGTGAGTGACGTGTTTAGAGCCGCTCGTTCACACAGCGCGCAATGCCCAACGCCGTCAAGCAGCTGGCATTATGAAATGGCGGCCGCCGGCTTCTCTACGCCCGCTGGGAAAAGGAGAACGGGGAGAGGGAACCACCAATTTTCACATGGTAGCCCTCGCGACCTGATCCCTCTAGGTCGCACCTCCAGCGTCGAGCACAACGTGCCGTCTTCTCTTGTGGTCTTCCGCTTTCCGCGCTGCGCCACCCTACGCCCCCGGCCGTCTTGACATGGGACCTAGCGCCCCGCACCGTTGCGCATTAAAGGAATTGCGCAACACGAGTTTCGTAGTGCCTTTCGTGGAAACGTATGACACGCTTTAGAGGGTGCGCAAAACAGGATGAGATTCGAAGTCTGTAGATTTCAAAATGACACGAAACTGCCTTTCGTGGCTGTACTCAAGTAAGCAAAGAATGCAACTGATTGCAGAACAGTGAGCACAGCCAAGAGCTTATCATGACCACACCAAGTGCAACATGGGTTTGTCTTGCGTGAGCTTGTCGAAAACTTGAATGAAGGCCATTACGTCAATTCCACCCAGCATACATTTGGTTCAAAAAGCACAGAGCGGTGATAAAATGCGTCGTAATGTAAAACAAATCACAACAGCCTACAACAGAATGTTTTCGCTCAGTAAATTTCTGAGACTCAAAGACCTTCTCTAAGTGTATTAGCATATGACCAAATTGAAACCTGTACTTTCCATTCTACAGCCAAAAGGCTTGCCAACAATGCGCATAAAAAGTATAAGACCGGTGCCTCAGAAAGAGGTGAATGGAGAAAACACTTCAAACTAGCATCCAACTGAAGCTGTTTAAAAGCTTTTCTGAATAAAACAAAGTACATAAATCAGCAGTTCTTTTTCTGCAATGTATAAAAGAGATCACAGAAAAAGCCATAAATATAAGACCAGAGCAGTTTTTCTACTGTTCAAGATAAAAAAGCAGAAGCCAACCGCTTATTGATTCAACATACTCTCTGAATATATTTTTCGGCTTTTGTTTCCGTCTTAGAGCACTAAAGAACTTTAACTTTCCTTCTTGGGCCTTCCCTGATGGATACAGAAAAAAACTGCCGTTAACGCTCTTCGTGGACAGATTTTATCGCACCAGAAGATCGCTGCAGCTATCAAACCTTCCAAAAACGTTTTTACAAATTAAATAAAATTGCCGTAAACGTATAAGAATATGAGAAACGGCGGACTTCAAAACCTCACGGTCTGACAGAAACGAATACTTTTCAATGAAACAAGACATATTGGAGAGAATTTTCTGGTGTTAATAAACATTTTGCAGCTTTTTGTGTGTCGGTTTCTTGATTTTTTCGGCCGCTGAAGGAAAAGAATCAGTTTGTCTGTGGGAAATCAAAACACACTATTTGTAACGCCGAATCTTAAAAAAGCCCGTTTGGATTGAGCTGTAAAACAGATGATGTAGATTGCATTACAGAGTCGCAAGGTAATATTCAACTGTGAAATCGTCAGACTGAGTGGCATTTATGCCAAAGAAGGGAAGTTTTCCAGGGCCATGATTGACATCATCAAATTTTAATTTCTTATCCAATATTTTCAAGAGATTTCCTGCTCTATCTCCTTCATCGACTCCCATCAGATCGTCGACCACCTTTACAACTAGTAAGACTAACTTTCCATCTCCTTTCTGGAAGAAAAGTTGAGGGATATGAACAGATTGTATCAGACCGATGTTGTGGTACTGTCAGCCCTCCTGTCGAGGTAGTAAAGCACAACGTCCGTTAGGAGTTTTTAGTGACTCTACAGGCGCGTATTCCTAAAGGTGGTCTCCGGTATCCGCTGTCGCGAGCCGGGGGAATTCTGAAAGGGATCCGCAAACACCAAGTGGAGGGGGAGGTTCACTGGGCGGACAATGCTCCTACAGGCGCTGC
>JAHNZQ020000079.1:661449-682203 GCA_019155205.2 Gracilaria vermiculophylla | reverse complement strand
TGCTAATTACCTGCATAAAATATCTAAAATAAATAATAAATTCTACCGTACCTTAAGGATACTGTAGCGCACGCGGGCAATATTATGCACCACGTGGCCCAGCTAATAAATTACGAACCCTCCTTAGAAATATTATGCCTTAAGGCCAAACCACCATATTGCCGTAGGAGCCACTATACTACAGATGTCATACATCAGTTGATCTTACTGGTTCTGCCACTTGGCGTTGACATTGACCAAACCATACGCAACTGTCAGCAGGACCCATAGATGAGATCCTTTCATTCTGCTCTCTCTTAGAAGTCAGACATACACATCTCGCTGAGCCGTTCCAGTCTGCACCAAAGCAGCTTTGACATCAGCTTTATACAGTATCCAACCAAAGAGAGAAATACTAGATTCTAGAATTCTTAGACCGGTTGGCGGACACATGGTGCAGTTCTTTCTCAGGAGGTCTTTCAAATTGTCTTCGTTCCCATGCGGGGCAATGCGAGCTTTGAGGTTCAGAGACTCGTCATCGTTTTGCTTCACCTTATAAAGCACATGACTGTTTATAATGTTTGAGCCTGGTGGAACTTGACTCTTAGGAACTGGTTTCACTGTCTTCAGAAAGGTTTCTTCTTCCGCCTTGTATGCGTTGACAAGCGGAAATTGATCAAATCCTTGCGCCTGGTGAATGAGGAAGTTCTTATTACCAAAGTGCTGCAGCATAGACGACAAAACGGAAGGTTTAGAGCTCTTCACCTCAAACGTACTAGAAATATTGCCTGCATTTGCAGGTGGTACGGTGGAAAATTTCCAGTGCTTCTTTGCCAACTTCTAATTTTCAGTGTCTCCGTCGTCATAGTTAATCTGAAAACGACCATCATCACTTGTGGAGTGTACTGTTCCATCATAAAACTGATCGCCCATTGGCCGAAAAACTGATATTCGGTCACCAACTCCGGGTTTACATTTTGATGTCTCGGTCGAGAAATCATCATCTACTGGATCCTCACTCACTATGGATGACAGAGATTCATTTGTCAGATCAGCAGTCTTCTCGTCTAGGTGCTCATCCAATGCATCGATGCCCTCTTGCACGATGTGAGCAAAGAAATTTTCTGGTACAGCATGTATTACATCTTCAAAAGCAACAATCTGCTGACTTTTGCCCTTTCCAGGGACACAGATAGACCTAGCATCATGATTTATCGACAGAATGGGTTTTGCGAGAAACCACTTTGCCCTCTTTTCGTAGTCCTTTTTCCGAAATACTTCAACCATGTCACCAACAAATATAGGTAGTTCCTGTACAGATTCTGAGCGCAATATGAGCATTACTTTGCGACGAGCTTTCATTTCGCTTTGCGCGTCGAACACATCGTCAGGCACAATGAATTATTTTGGTGTCGAAGCAACCGGATTAGTGAAGCCTTGGGGTATTTCAAATGCAGATATAATGTCGTTGCCGTACAGGTCATTTGAGATGGACATTGACTTTTGTGCAGCAAGCCTATGATCTGTATCCGAGCAAGAATCTTCCTTCATCCGTAGATAGATACTTCGAATAATGTTGTGCTTGGACTCAATTGGATTCTTCGAATGACGGCCTTGTGGTACATGGCGGATCTTGATGCCAAGTTTATCAGCGCGGCTTTTGAACTCACCAACCTGAAATGCCTTGTCGGCCTGAATAGATTCAGGATACCAGAACTGCACAACCCAAGCAGCTTCAAAGCCAAGGACAGCATCGTTATGATTTGTAGAAGGCACTATATAAGCGGCAGAGTATCTACATACAAGATACATTTGGTGTACCATAAGGACTTCGTCCAGATAGAGATGGTCTGCACAAACAATCTCATTGAAAATTTTCGACATGGAGCTCATGGATACCTTCCTAATGGGCATCGGGGGAGAGGTGCATTGGCATGCGGAACATTCCTCCATGGTTTGTTTTACGTAGGATGCTACTATGTCATTCCAAAGGTGGTTTCTCTCAAGAAGGAGCTTGTACTCAGTGAGAGTTGCATGTCCACAGACATGTCTATGGGTCTTTTCAATGACCTTCTTGACATCATTCCACGGCTTTGCATGTGTTGCTACGGTATTGAGGCAAGAAAGGGTAGATGCGGTGTTTTGATTTGCCATGAAGCAATCAAGCGGTGTAAAATCTGAGGAATTCGTGATCAACCATGTGAATGTAGTCCGTGTTTCCATCAATGATGGATGCGTGAGCATTCCTTTCCAGATGTATAATATTCGCATTCTTAGTGACATTACGTCCGATTACCCACTGTGATGAACCTTCAAGGACCATGTGGGTAATGTTGATGCAGTTTCGAGTATTGGAGGTAGCTGTCAAGACTGTCGATCTTAGTATACGGCGGGCCGGGCTGGAATGCTTCCTGTACCGTATTGCCAATATGTATGGCCGTTCAGAGATTCGAGTATTCTGTCAAGCATACTGTTTATCTGAATTCCGGCGTGTTACGAGAGAAGATGGAGCTCAACCTGTCCAATTGCTGCATAGGTTGCTCCATCATCCACCAAAGGTCCGCGTTGGTTCTCAGTAGGCAACAATGCGGAAGATCCGGAGACTGTAGCCATGTTGAAAGAAACAGTCTTCTTCTTAGAATTACTGTCGTCGTTGGATGCATTGTCCAAATTAGATGAGTGATCGTCACGATCTGTTCTAGAGTTGCTTGACTGTGGGGAGTCATATGATTTGACATGTGATAGTAGTGTCCCATCAAAGTTGTGATTTCTCTTCCAGTGGCCGTACTTGCCACACTTGTTACAAGGGTATCTCATTATTATATTGTTTCTATTACGGTGATCTCTACCCCGGCTATTTGTTCCAACAGAACTAGCGTTCAGAGCATAGATGGTTCCTGACTTAGGCGAAAGCTTGTCGCACTGTTTGATGACAGACGCCACCGATTGATAGGTAATAGCGCCCAGAAATTGGTCATTAGTGGACTGGGCATTCAATTTATAATCGGATGGTGCAGCTGCTGCTAGCACTGAAATTCTCTGAGAGTCGTCAATTGCAGAATTAGAGAGCAGTATGAGAGCAGTGGTACATTTTGGAGGCCTATTGGTTGTCGAAATAGAGTTGAATTTGGCAACCTGCGCAGAGAATCTCGATTCAAAGTTCTTCATGGTTTCTGTGCTTCCACGGCGAGTATTCAAAAGATCGTTAAACGAACGATACGCTTCACTCACTTCAGTGAGTGCATGTCTCTGATACATGGAACCAAAGAGTAAATCGACTACTCTATTTGTTGTCAACTGCTGATAGGATATGCCGGGACAAAGGTCTTTGGCAAGACCATATAATTGAGACTTCATACAGATTGCTTGAAGAGCAGCGGGAGTCTTGTTGCTATTAGAGTCAGGAAGTTTGTTATGGAACATTTGCCATAGCCAAACTGAGTCTATATATTCTTCCTGGTCACCTTTTCCATCTGTCCACGCAGTTGACTTCGCATCCCAAGAGAATTCTGGCCTTTTCGGCAGATTTGATTGAGCGGCAGGACCCATAATTAAGTATGTGGAGCTAAAGCTTGGAGTCGAACAGGTCGACAACACAATGAAAGGCAGTGTAGAACAAGGTACACAAGACGGGAGATGCCCCCTCTTCGTTGTTTTGCTAACTGAAGCAAACACAGTGCTTAAATGTAGAAGCACAGAAGATAAAACATGAGCATCAGCCACGATACTATGAGCGGATGCCAACATATACAACAAAACAGCAGGTGGTCGTATCATGAACGACCAAGCAACGTGAGACACTGCACACACTTAGATACGACCGTTCGTCATATTTATACATTTGGTGCGAAAGGTGGCGTGGATACTAAGAGAGTTAAGGGCATGCTAAAAGACTAGTCGGATGATGGATTGGCGGCATGGGAGCCATTTGCGTCTATTTAGTGAATTTATTGAGTTGTGGATTCAAAACCGACTGCTACCTACACCATTAAGGTAGAGAATGAATTAACCGATTCTGCTTTTTCGAGTTTCAGTTTATATCTCAAGGCAACACCTCCCAGTAATGGACTACATTGACTAGATCAGTAGATGTAATCGATCTTTTATGCCTAATGAGGGTGTGGAACGTATTCCCATCCGTGAAGGTTTACCAAATGATTTCAATTTTCTGCTCCCCGATGGGATTATCTACATTTTCGGCGTACAAGGTCTTCATCCCAGAGGGCGTTAAGCCGATGCCACACCAAGAGCTCGTGGCAGACAATAATTTCACGAATGGCGAACTTGTCTGTTCAAGACACATACGACAATCCAATGGTTCCATATAAACTTTTTGAATGGCCTTGTCGTGGGGAACAAGTTTGAAACAGATACTGCACCGCATGAGAAGAAGTGCAGAGCATCTTCTTGGGTATCCGCATCCACTACCAATGTATTTCCTTGCATCCGAGTGTCAGGAAACGTGCCTATTTGGCCCTCATAGATTAAAAAAGCTTTCCGAGAAAAATTGCTGGTCACAAGAAAGCTTGCACCATTGAAAAAAATCGACAGTTTCAATTTGAAAGCTTCCCCCAAAATGGTTTGTACACTTTATAGATACTATTGCAACGATTATGCTTTTAACTTTTTCATTGCGACCCTTATAATATGTCTACCGTGCTGTCCAATAATCGACAAATTTCGATACAAAATTGTTCTGTAGCTGATGTACCTCTGGGTGAGCAATAAAATCAGAATCTGACGAGACGCACCGGTTGTTTCTCTTTCAGCGACGTATACCCTTTTGGGTGCATTCATTCCGTCTTATATATCTAAATTATTTCTTTTAATCGCGTAGTAAATTCGTTCCGGTGTGGGAACTGGCACTCTTCGAGCATGACACTGCGGCTCATTTCTTCTTCCTCTTGGTTTCTATTCTTTCATAATTTTCATTTCGTAACTAAATACTGATAAATCATTGCGCTTACCGTCAAAGGTTGTGACATAGGGTTTGGCTCTATAAGAACATATTTTAGGTCGGATTTTGCGGTTGGTATAGGTTGCGTAGGACGAGCTTAAGTTAGAAGAGTAATCAAATTGATATCATCATTGTCATTTACGGCTGCAGAACGGCAGCAAGTACAGAAGGACCAAGATAATGCTGTTAGTAACTGATTGGTTGAACGGCACTGCCCCTAGAAAACCGTAAGACCTTTAGAGTAGCATACATACCCGTGGATTGCCTGTAGAAATGATATGGCTCAAGACTTCAGCCAGAAGGTACTTCCTGATACTCAGTAGTATGAGACGAACTGGGGCTAATTCACGTATGTTGCGGAGCTAAAATTTCTTTTCATAATCCACCCTTCTGGCTACGGTATCACCATACAGAGACTCGGCACGCTACTTAATATAGCTTGCCGGCGTACATAAAAAATCACACTTGCTATTTACTCTTTTAGTTGCAAGTTAGACAAGCACGTCGACGGACAAAAGTTACGCCAATCTCCTATGTTACTTTTTCACTGTACTACAGAAGCCTGTAAAGTGCAAAAAGCAACCTGTTGTGAATAGGCGGATTCAGAATCAAAATGCAGTGCATGTATTTGTCACCTTAATAACAGGGAGATTTTTGCGAAGAGTGACCATTGGGTTTTGGGGTTCTTATCTTGGTACAATAATAATAACCAGCCCAATAATCAAATGGCGCGACCATACTGGGTATTGTGTCTGCTTACCGTATCGCTCGCAGTGACATCATTGAGAAAAATATTGGGAGGCTCTCAAAACGCAATGTTACTACCTAGTTTATTTACCGGAATATCGCAGTTGGTTTGGAAGAACGCTTTTCGAAAAACATTTAATCGTCGAGCAGTCGGAGCCCATCTGCGACATTGAATGCATTCTGCTGTTATCTGTTCAAACGTATAACGAATTAACATACTCCAGGGCGAGAAAAAAAGCAAATCAGCAATAAAAAAGATTTTGTTAACGTAACACAAGAGATCGTCAGACATTCATGATCAATAAAGAGGTTGAAGTTCAAGTTATCATCTTTTACCTTTGCAGCGCTCTCCAAATACTTTTCAGTTTGAAACTTTGCCTTTCTTTTCTTTACAATGGCATGAAGTATAACGGCATCTTTAAGGTCGGAATAAGTGCACTAGTGAGTACTTTTTGCCATGAAAGCATTCTTTTCTGACATTGAAAGAGACCGTGGTATGTGATTCTCGCGGGCCCGACTCTGGAACGGAAGTTTCTGTGCAGTTTTTGTGCAGAGTTGACTAGGCTGAAATGTCATAAAAAGCATTCAGACAGTGACAAACAAACCGTGGAAACATTTTCCTTTTTTTACAAGATACAAATTTTGTCTTGTGTAAATCCGAAACAGTGAGATAACGGAATCTCAGTTTCATGAGAAGGTATCACGAAAAAGATAAGAATTCCATGCTGCGTGATTCTCTCATCGCCTATTCTAGCGTTCTTATGCTCCCGCATGCCTTACGCTCCGCGTATTTTTCGAGAAGCCTCCACCATAATCTTTAGACAAGAGGAGAAAACTTCCCACAACCTCTTTGCAAAAATTCAGTGGCAGTTTGGGGTAGATTAGTTGGAAATGTTCACCGACGGACATGACGAAGCGTTTTAACAGGGAATTGCCTCAGGCCCAAATCGTTTCTTATTCTGGGAAGAAACCACTGAAGAAAGCGTTGAAACACCCACCCAGATTGTGGTACTCAAACCCCACAATCCACCCCGCATCAATTACATCCGTGCGTTTGAAACAAGAACATATAGCTTATTTTATGCGTCCCGGACGCGCGAATAAAGAGAACAACCTGGCAGTTATAAATGCACCCCAAAGTGTTCCAACTCATGCCCTTTCTCGTCACAGGTGAGCTGGTCAAAAAGCTCTCTGTAACCCCCCAAGTAAATGCACAATTGCCGAATATATTCAAAAATATCCGACAGAGGTAGTGATCCGTATTCCAGATCTGATTCCGACTTTGGAGTATCCCGTGTGAGAATCCGGGAGCAAATACGCAACCAGCAAACAACGAAAACGGAAGTACTGCACACATAAGTAACAGATTAGAGGAAAAAAGGGGAATAATAGGACAAAGTGGCCCTCTATAAGGGCCGCAACCTGTCCTCAAAAAGACACCCAAGCAATAATAAAACAGTCTTAGAAGCTCGACGTGCGGAGTGTTACAGATGGCCTCGGCGTTTCCAATGATACGAGTAAATGGAATCCAACAGGTTATAATTTCCACGAGGAGTCGCACCTCGACGAGGATCAGTTTAGGTAGAACCATACTAGCTTGATTTTACTTGCGACCGCGCGATCGCGAGGTCAAGCGTCCGTACATGATAATCACTACACATTTGTAGAAAAACAGAAAAGCACTAGTGAACATCTACTAAGGGCCACACACTTGTAAGTTCCAGTGTCAGGTCTACAGTAGTACTAAGAAAAATGAATGTTCGAAATCGGAGTCAAAATGTCCCATGCGTATCACGGACTACACCCGTGCAGGGCCATTCATCACCATCCAACCAGGATCATGGAGGTTCTGCGTGGACTACCGTTGGCTTACTGCTGCCACTATCCGGGATACCTACCCAATTCCTTAAATGGACGAGTGCATAGGCTCGCTTTGTAATGCTACCGTATTCACGGCTCTCGACGCTGAATGGGGCTACTGACAGGTCTCTGTCACGGGAGAAGACCGTGACAAAAAGGCGCTTGCGTTCCACTCTGGGTCCTACCGCTTCTAGTGGATGCCGTTTGGTCTGACCAATGCACCCGAAACGTTTCATATGGCTATCGATATCCTCATAAACCGATTCAAGTGGCGGACTTGCCTTGTGTACCTGAACGACATAATCATCTATTTCAAAAACTATGTCGATCATCTCATCGATGTGCGGGACGTGATGATGGTACTGCGGGACACAGGTATCACCCTTAAGCTTGGGAAGTATGAGTTTTTTACATATATTATAAAGTATACGGGTGACATTATCGGTCCCGGACGGCTTATAAGCAAAAGTGTTCGATTCAAGTTCCTCACTGAGGCGCAAGCACCCCGGAGTCAAACGGAATTCAGATCCTTCCTTGGATTATTTAACTTTTATGGAACATTCATGTCGAATTTATCGTATACCACCGCACCACTGAACGCGTTACTGCGTAAAGAGCAGCCAGCGAAGCTCTCGCCATTCACTACCGATCAGTCCGCTGCATTTTAGTCCCTCATCAGAGCAATGACGACAGCCCCAGTCATAACAATCCCCAAGTTTGGCCTCCTGTATTCCATGGATACGGCTTCCAGCAACCAAAAAATGAGGTGTGTACTGTTTCAGACAAATCCGAAAGGAAGTGCACACCAATCGGGTATTGGTCCAGCATGTGCAAGGTTCACGAGAGGAATTGTTCTGTCTCAGAGAAGGAGTGCCTCTCAGTAGTGTGGGCGCTATCTACACTACGCCCCTACCTAACTGGGGTGCACTTCACCGTATTCATGGATCATTCTGCTTTGAGGTGGGTGATGAATATATTGTATATCCATCAGGCCGCCGGATGCGGTGGAGACTCCGTCTGGCGGAATTCAGGTTCGAATTAGTTTATAAGAAGGGCGCGCAGAATGTGCAAGCCGATGCCCATTCACGTTTGCCCACAAAGCAGGAAGCCGTCAGCGACGCCGATGAGGATGAAACCCCCTGCTTCGTCATCGAAGGGACAACCCCGGAAGCTCCGCACTAAGCTTCCGATGGGGATAGCTCCGACGAAATCGAAGAGCTCCTCGCTTCTGACGACATTGGGCCCGCCTCGCAGGGGAATGATACGCCGATCAGTACAGAGAAAATAATCCGAGAACAGTTCTGGGACACATTCTGCTTGGGGTTATGTGCCCATCTGAGCGGTGCAGAAGATCTGCCTTTCGAGGTGAACGACACGGGCTAGCTGGTCCAGAAAGGAGAACGTCAAAAACAAATTGTAGTGCCCCGCTCCCTTCAGCACAGGGTCCTTCAACTCTGACACTATCCGAAGCTCAGTAGGCACCTTAGTAGGATGACAATTTATCTAACAATTTCCAGGGAATTCTATTGGCGCGCGATGGCGGTGGATGGATACGCCACTGTGCGGTGGTGCACACAGTGCACAAAGAACCGGGTCAAAGTCTGGAAGCATTCCAAAAAGTTGAAGCTTTTCCCTGCCAGTGCTCCTCTCGTGTTTGTTGCAATCGGCATTCACGCTCTGCTGTTGATGACGAAGAAAGAAAACACATTTCTGCTCGTAGTTACCTACCGCTTCTCAAAGCTGATTCAGAAAGCTTCCCTTCGGACGATCTCCGCTTTTGCGGTTGCACAAGCATTTGTAACGCATTGGGTCTTGGTTTACGGACCTCCTGTTGAGGTACTATCCGGCATCGGCAGGCAATTTGCGTCGCAATTCTTTTGAGATATCTGCAGCACATTGGATGTGAAGAACCTCTTTACCACGACCTATCACTCACTAACTAACGGGCAGGTTCAATGATTCAACCGGACACTACTAGATTTGCTGCGCAACTATGTCGCGGATCACTCCACCTCGTGGGATCTCTTCATGGATGCCGCGACATATGCGTAAAGTACGTACGTGCACCTGACTTCCGGGCTTACTCCATTAGACCTGGTCTTGTCGCGGACGCCCCCGCCCTTGGGGTTGCAACCGCATGCACACGCGGATAATTTCCTTTCAGTCGGAGACCTCCGCCTGCGGTGGAAGGATTGGCTTGCCAAGCTCGTGCCGTTGTCTCGGAAGGCTGTGGGATGCGCTCAAACTATGTACAAGTGGAACTTTGATGACCGCATGCGCGGTCACCCGCAAAAGTGTGTTAACCCTGGGACCAAGGTATTTGTCCGCAAGGAGTTTTCAACAACGCAAAGGACGCGGGTCGCCATAAGCTCTCGCCCGTGGCGGATGGTCCATTTAGGGGGGACTCCTCCGACCGCTACACGCTTGTAATCGCCGTTGGCGAGAAACAGGAGCGCCTGTCAGGCGACCACCTCATACAAGCGCCTCTTGCCTCGCATGAGGGCTCACCGGCCAACGATGCTTCTGTCCCGGAAGCCGGTCTTCCCAACACCGTGGTCTTCCGACCTCTGGTGTTTTACAACACCATGCGGGGATTTTCGGAACTTCAGAAATTCGTGGGCGTACCATCTCCGCCAGTTCTCCAGCTCACGCCACTTGGACCACCTTTTCGTGGCGTGTATGGCCACCCAGTGTTAACGGTGCACCCACAGGTTGCCGTTCCGTTTAAGGGGAGAAAAACGGGCCGCTCAATCGCGGTTAGGAGTCCCTCGCCGTGGCGACGGCAAAGCGTTGTTGCGCCACCCCGCGCTCGCTGGAACAGCGCCGGAGACCCGGAAGAGGAAACGCCAGGGGCCGCAATCGCCGACGACTTAACAGACGGATCTATGGAGCCAGATGCTGCACCCTCGCAGATGCGTTTGCATACCCCGGACGTGGATCGCGAACGAGGCCGTCTTACGGACCCGGTTCTGGGAAAGCCAAATGGCGCCCTCGATGACGCCGTGGAACCACCCGCTGAGCAGTCTCAAACCGCAATGCGGAACTCCCCGTCCGTAAGGCCAGCCGCTCGCGAGCCCGGAACCTTACCAGAGTCCATGGCGACTCGTATGTAAGATCGGAAAGACAAGGAGCCTGAACGAACGCTTTCTCCTGAAACCGTGCTGAGGAATATATGGCCTCACGAGGGGAATCAGAAGGCCCAGGGTGTGATACTAACGCCGCAGGGCCGAAAAGTTTACATCCAAGAGTACGTCCTTGACCGAGTTGCAGGACACGAAGTGGAGCTACAGGGCCGTACCGAGTCCGTTGGTACAGATATGACCCAAAGTGGGATACGATTGAGCCAATCGAGCATCTACCCCGCACAGGGGTGTTACAGTATCACCGTAAGGACAGAATTCCCCTGCCAGAGACACTGGACCAGTCCAAGGTGGGATAAGAAACCGCAAGAACGAAAGAAGCTCCACAAAACCGCGAAGGGCTAACGTTGACAGTGGAACATGACCTCAACCCCCAATCTCTTTTCCGCCCCCTTAAAAATCATGGATTTTTCACTTGGCTCGCTGGCTTCATCGCGCAATGTGGGTCGTCGTGAGCATGGTTTTCCCATCGATGAGGGCACATTTCCTGAAATGTGCCGGTGACCATCGCTCGATGCGTGCCCACGAAAGAGCAGAAAACAAGTGCAAGCAAAATAGACCGTAAGGGTTTCTACTAGAAGACGGAAGTCGCACGCTTTTTCGCTGCTTCCCAATCCGGGAAAGTCGTCATGACGCTGAGCGGTTCCCCTTGCCTCTTCGGATACCAGGTACTCTCGTCAAGGCGGTCTGCAAGGGCCTCCGGCATCGCGGCGACATCCCCCGAAATCTCGCTAGGGCAAAGCCCGACCTCTCCGAGGAACTGCGCAATGACATCGCTTCGAGACACCCAGCCTGCAGGGTACGCGAAGAAACTGGGAACTCTCGCCGTGGAGGGCAGAGTCGCCCGGTTCGCCCCGCGTGAGGGAGAAAACGGAGTAATGTCCTCAGGATCATCCACCAGGGCGGTAGCACTCCCGTCATGCAGGGCGTCTTTCTCCATCGAGGTGTACACCTGCACGAAAAGCCCTTGTCTACACCGTCGTTGGCTTCACTCGACTCGGAGATAATATCGTCAAACGCCGCAGCAGTTTGTGATCCACCATGGGTTCATCCTCTGCATAGGTGCGGTGATAACCGACGGCATCGATGTATCCACAAGGAAGGTCAGCCGAGATCCTCCAAGGCGCATTGCGATAGACCTCCGCCTATACACATTTGATCTTCGTGTACTCCCACGGATCAAAGTGTACAAAGTCGCCCTCATCTGCGGTGGAGCGCCCAAGACCGGGGCCGGAATCCGCAATGCAACTAGCTCCCCTGGGAGTTCTGTCGCGGCACCTCGTCCCATCAGACTTGGTCGATGTAACCGAGCAACTTCAGTATCTCTTCCTAGTTGATATCATCTCCGAGGGGGATCCTCAGATCCAAGCGACGGATAGATCTCCGCAACCGTAGTGGGATATACCATAGATGGTATTGGTCTTACGCCTCGGCAAAGATGTAAGCCGCAGTGCGGACCCCCACTCGGTGATGACGACCGGACAGTACCCAGAACAGGGATCGTCCGCCGTGGCAGAGCCCATGTATGTCAGGACCGAAGGGAGCTCGACGACGTACCCCCAGCACACCTCGACAGGTGCCCACCAATCCGAAATTAGGACATACAGCAACCTGCGGCAACGCGGTGCAATGCACTAGATCTCCATGTTCTGGTATGGTACAAAGAAGCCGTTCGGGCTCTCTAACGCCGCTCCTCGCGGATGAAATTCTACAAAAAGCGTGATCGGCTCTGCCGGGAAAGGTACCGAAACTCAGCTTTGATAACAGGCTGCAATCAGCACAAACCTCCCTGGCGTACCTGGACGCGACCCCGTCACTGGGCGATATCCAGTTGGTGAAGTATACCGCAGTAACCGAATTTCCCGTGCGTGCGATAGAACAGAAAGTCGAAGGACACACGGTTCTCCATCGGGTTCTCAGACGGTGACCGGAACTGCGGGAGGTGCGCAGTTCGGATTAACGCGCAGTAGGCCTCTTCCAGAGATTCACCGCGACGGCGGGTGATGGTGGCTCGTCGCAGACTGCAAACGGGTGGAACCAGGGAGCGCGCCTCAGCATCGGGGTTCCTCGCCCAGTTCTCGGGTTGGCCACCATGATGGCGTCGTAAGTTGGCCAGGGGTATACGGGCGCCCGTTTACGGAACATCGCACCAATAGGACGGTGGGGCATGACCGGGGTTCCCGTATCAGGGGAGTCAGAGTTTGGAGAGTCCGCCTGAGCGACTATCGCATCTTTGCGTCCCACGTCGGAGGCTTCCCCTTCAGGCTGAGTGCGGCTACGCCGCAAAATTGGAACCGTGCGGAAGCTCGTGAAACCCCTTGCCGGGTGGTTTGGAGTGCGTTTGGACATGTTGCGTTCCTTGGTTGCGGAGCAGAATTTGTCTGAGAGGATTCGCAAGGAGCGCGTTTTGGCCGCCGAGGCGGGGTTCCGGAAGCCGGCAAGTCGGGCGTGCTATTTTCGCTGCTTCCCGCCATGGCTCTTCCTCGTTGAGGTGTATGCTCCGTCTTAAGAGGGGGGATATGAAGTGCAAAGCCCTCCGGAGAGATTTTTCCTCGGCACTTTGTCGGTTCACCGAATTCAGGATAAGCCGCACTTTTGAGCACGGTCAATGCCGCAAGGACGATTGGCGTCCGTTTAAGCGGGGTGTTCCGTAGTAACCGGCACGGCCCGTGTCGCGCGCCGTGGCACGCGCGCGGCAGCCGCGCGCGGCCGAATGGCTACAGTATGAGTGCCTGTTGACGCCTGCTATGCACGGTTAATTTAGTATTTTTCGCAAATAAATTTTTTAGTTATTTCGGCCATTTCGGCCTTAAAGCTACAGTACTTAATGCGACAGCACTTCGGTCGTCGCGCTCAGGAAACCGCACCAAGCGGGATCTTCGGTATGTCTTGCGGGTCACGCGGGTATCTCTCTCCACCTTGGAGATGTACGCCGTGAATTACGGAAGCTAACCGATTGTGTCACCGAGAACCATTGTCTAGAATATTCTTCACTTTTATGTTTGTCCTCGTACGAGTTGATCCCCACCGGAGCTCCGGTCTACCCCCTTTGGAATACGTCCGCCACTCCCTCAACGCCGCTTGCCGGATGTCCGCGCGGCCCAATATATTACCCAGCCGCGCAGAGATAGCCCGACATACTACGAAGAATTCTCACCGTACTTACAAAAACTGTATATATCACAGGAGATGCCGGATCTTCGGTTTCTCCCTTCGTCTTCCTCCTGCACCAGTTGCGACGGCTTGGTCCGGGAGTTACGCCCGGCTGGTGTGCCTCGCCCGAGGAAGGCTCTGCCCCGCAACTACCTCGCGAGAAGGAGGTTCGAATATCTTTCGTGGTAATTTCTCCTTTGGGGCATTGCCCTACAATTACATCGCTCTTTATCTCTTTTTTGATATAAATAATTCTTTTAATCAATTTTTAAATTTATTTTCCCATAGTTTTTCATATTGCTCCAAAGATCGGTTGCGAAACTCTCCAAAGCGTTTTTAACTCCCTCTGAAATCAGAGAAGAGGACCAGCACATTCTGTCCCATGAAGTCTAAGATTGTCGATTCTAAACCAAAGCCTTATTGCTGAAAATACATAGAGATTTAATACGATAAGAAGGTTTGTAATAGTAAAGATCGTCCTGGACGAACGTCGTGACCTTTTGCAGGCAGAAAGTGCCGAAACTACCAACCCTGGGTGTGAAGATTGGTTTTTATTTCCGCTAACATTTCAGTTTTAGTCAAAAAACGTGCTTTCAACCATATGGTACTCATTTTGCATTTCCCGAAATACTTGCACTTAGTTCATAGTACTAAAAGACCGCTTTGTATTTCGGAAAAATAAAATTTCTGTTGTGATCAATATTTTTAAAAATGGAGTGCAATAGCCTGCCTGCGAGAAAAGCACACGACGACGTTCGAATCTTTCTCTACAGATATAGTTTGGCGGTAGAGCCCTCTCGATGAACCAAAATGACTATTTCGGGTGTAAAACCGAGGTTGTCCCGGCAGCACTTGGCGGGAGAGGTATGCGAAGGATCCCCACTAGGTGGGTGTATGGGTGTACGGTGCCTCCTTAGAGGAAAGAGATGGGAAGGAAAAGGGAACCGTGGGTCGAGAACTACAGTGTGGAGGATATCCCACCAAGGTGGGGAAAAGGGATGTAGCGAAAAGGCAAACAACGGCGAGCCGTAAAGATCCTTATACAACGGCGAGCACAGTGAAAATGGTAGTATACCCAATTATGGACGCTCTCAGCGAACAAGGCGGATATGCAACCGTACGCTACGATATGTCTCTCAAAAGAGGCAAATACTGACGTAGGCGGAAGACTAAGAGCTGGAACCTTGTTTACCTTTTGTTAAGGGCGGCAGAAAGAACGCTGGCGCCCTTAAGTACTGTAGTGCCAGTACTGTAGTGCTAAGTAAATAGGGAAACATCAAAATATATAAATATCCAGCCACCCGGGCCACCGTCCGTGCACTGTCCCAAGCACCGGTCCTATCCGAAGGTTTCCGTGACACGCGTGCAGGACTCGTGCCACCTGCCGCTTCTGCGGAACTTATTCATATTAACCTTCTAACCGGAGTTCCTCGGAAAAAGCCCGTACACGGGAATGACCCCGGAAAACGGGCGTGCACTACAAAGAAGTGCTGTAACATACGCAATGACCATTAACAGTCAGGCAAATGGTTGCTAACTTGCGCTTGAACCTGCGCCATGGGAATTATCGGGAAAATACAGAATGCATCGAGGCACCTGTTTGAACTTTGCGAGCCGGATTTCCAACCCGAAGAGACCGTCTTCAAGACGCAGGAAGGTCTGTTAGATTTGACCGGTGTTTCGTTACTTTCTAACGAACCGACCACCGGAGTCCACTCTATAAAATACCCCTTGCTGGTCATCGACCAACGTTGGAACGAGCAGACCCCAGGGGTGTGTGCCCGTTCTCTTGCTACCGCGCGCCCGTACTACTCTATCCCACTCTCACAGTTCTCGATCATAGGCCACGCTCGCGTGCGTAGAACCGGAAACTCGTCATCAAAAAGTTATAAATACTTGTGTCAAAAAACATGGAAGCTTATTTGCATCTAAACTGCATACTATAAAGGCTATGACGGTGATGTGTTCCCCAGAGTTTTCAGTCCACACCATAATAAAACGTTTAGTAGACGTGTAGTGTATTAAACTATTGTTAATTTATATATATATATATATATATATACATGAATAAGTATATATTTGCTATGTTTTCAGCTATTAAACTCATCTGAATTCCACTTTATGTAAAATAATAATAGTTTTGCAGCCTTTGTTTCTGTTTGTGATCGGAGCGCATATTGGCATTTAGTTTTGTATATTGCAGAAAATTCAAAAAGAAAATATTTTTGTTTTTATAAATAGTAATGAAGTTCTTGCCATGATTGATCGTTAATTCTTTCTTTCCAAAAACATTATTAATAATTTTACAGCCAGGTTAAATAGAAGGGCATGACCACGGTAAAATGCTTTCTTGATGTTCCGTTTTTTATTGACGCTGGGATGTTTGGAGCTACCAATAGAACGTTATATATTTGTATCACTGGATGATTAAGAAAAATGATAAACTAATTACGAAAGCTGCCCGGATATAGCGTATGAGATGAAATATTTCGTTTTGCGCTTTCAATCTAGAGTTAGCGTCAACTTGAGAAAGAAGGACAACGAGTTGTTGAAATAATAAGCCGCTCCTAAAATACCAAATCGCAAAATGGAAAATCCCATTTTGGGTATTGTGATGGGTTTAGGTACACGCAAATTACCGATTATGGCTGAAGGCAAGACCCACTCGCAGAGGATTTGCAACCATACGCAAATGTTCCATGGCTCAAATTTTGCGCCAAATACAAGACTTTGTGATATGAGCTTCGAAGCACGCGATCTGAACCCCCGACACGAATGCCATGTTCTCGCCTCAAGAAAAAAAGCTTCTACAGGCCAGTTCTTCTCTAGCGGACGAACAGTTTGCCCCTTACAGCCCGCCAACGTTTCGGACTTACAATGGGACATCTAACATCGCCTCAATTTCCACCGCAAACGCATTGGGTTCGTCAATGCCCATTACTCTCCCATGTAATGACAACTTACAAGCTCCAAACACCTCTCTTCTTGAATCGACAAAATTTTAGTTTGAACTATATGGTGTTGAGGAGCCTTCTTTGCACACCGGTCTTCCTCTCACATTGACGATGAAGAAAAAGGTGACAAAAAACAAGAGAGCTCTTGAAACGGAGACAACGGTAACTCCAAAGCGGGGAAGTGGATTTGATCAACAAGAAGTAGATCATCTTCTCAATCTTATTGAACATTTACAACCTCTCTGCAAGGACGAATGGGAACGTATGGCGATGAAACATGATCAAAAGCTTCCAAAAAAGGAGAGAAAGTCTGATAGTCTCCGCAAAACGTTTGCCACACTTTATAGAAAAACAATGCCTTCAGGAGATCCTCGAATGCCAGATGATGGACGTCGTGCTAAGCATATACGATCAGTTCTGACCGAAGTGAGAGAAATCAGCGATGGAAAGAACGCAGAAGGGGTTTTGGAGGAAACTTTTCTTTCTGTGGGCTGTGATCCGAATCAGTTCAATTACAGTGATGACGAAATGGTGCTAGATGGTATTCAAAGGTCACCGGATTCAATCCAGCCTTTTGCTGCGCAGAAAGCTTCAAACACAAACTCCACTGTGACCCTATGCCTTATCGTACATCTATCCGGAAGTAATTGTGTCCCAAACAGTGGCGGAGAAGATATAACCTCCATATTGTCCAAGAACAACAACGGCGCAAAGAAGACGTGCGAAGAAGAGAGGAAAAGCGTCGGGAGAAGCGAGAGAGAAAAAAAATAGGAGCGTAAAGATTATTTGAAAAGAAGGCGAGAGGATACGGCGCGGAAAGAGCGGATGATGTAAATAATGAGTTTCATGTTTGCTAAGAGTAATCGTTCTGATTTAGGTAAGCCTCGTGATAAAGAGGCATAACCATTTACAATTTTTTTCAGCAAATTAGTTTATGATGTCTTGAATGAATAAATTAGCCTCAACACTAAGACAAGGCGTATAATTTACGTTCTCAAAATCTGGTTTCTCCGCACAAGTCGTGTTCACAAATTGAAGAGATAAACAGTACAGAATGGAACAAGGCGTCGCTCACTGTTTTCTTCGTACATGAATATGTCTTTCATCCGAAGGAATGATCCCTGGAAAGCACGCATACCCCATTTCGAAGTCTGCCGTGCAGATGTTGCTTGCCGAATCATGACAATATCATGAGCATTGTTAGCACGTGACTCATCCTCCGCGCTCTCAATAAGAAAAGGATAGTCTCCTCTTTAAAAAGAACAGTCAACGATGCACCGTCCTCCGTATTTCTGATAACACTGTTCAAGTATGGCATAGAAACCGCCCCAGTCAGATACAACGGAATCGTGCATGCTACCGGGTGCATTAGTCGCGCATGAAATTATAACCCCACTGGGAGCAAATAAAAGCACGTTGCTCACGTAATGGTCATGAGTGCAGCCATTGTAGAGTCGATTCTGAATAGTATAGTCTCCACTTCGTTCGAGGTATAGTTGTAGTCCATCTACTACTGCATAGACATCCTTCAATGTATGATACTTGGAAGCAAATGCTGGCTAATATGAAATGCGCTCGGCCTCAGATGGCATCCGTACTTTAGAGAAATGATCAGCGGCTAGAATGCGTAGAACAAGGCGCCTAGCAAATCTGATAAACATAGAACACACTGTAGCTGTAGTTCCAAAGAGGAGGCAGAGCGTCATTGTCGAACCTCTTAGACGATGCCAAGCAAGCAAGAGCCCTAAGCACTGCACAGCACTTAGAGATGGTGGTCTTCCTCTTCGAGGTCGGTCACTGGGTAGAACTCTAACGACACTGTCTTGGAAATACGGAGTGTATATTTCGTAGCGGGGCTCAAATCTCGCTAAGAGGTACTGAAACGATGCATGGTCACAACCTGTGCGCGTTATCAAAGATGGATCACAGTAAAATTTAAAGAGAAACATAAACGGAGATTGGCTTGGTGGTAAAAGTGCAAGTTGCGTAATTAGACGATCTCTAAGTCTGATGGCTTTCAAAGACAGCCGTTCTCGAAAATCATCGGCAACATGTTATGGTCGACGGTGTAAAAGCGTGAGCAGTAAAACTGTAGATAAACTGGGTATGTTAGATAGATGAAAGGGGTTTATCAGAGAGGTCATAACCGAGGCGGCAAAGTCAGTCGGACTTTTGCTGATGATAAGGTGATTTTTGAAGCTGATCTTCAAGTTGATGCAAGTATGAGAGATTTACGCGTGTTTTATTCAAATTGGTTACAGGATTTCAGTGGCGTATGATACCTTTATGAACCGGTTTCAAAATGAGTACCTTGAACCCTTTTTGCGACAGTTGCAAAAAAAAAAGATTTCGGGAGCAGCCCAATTACGGGCGAGTTCGAAATGTACTATCGTTTTGTAACGCGATGTTGAACTATTTTAGAGAGGATGATGGCGACAGTAAGCAAAATTGGGCACTTTGGCGCGCTTTATGGATGTTTTATACTTTTGAAACGCACTGTATTTGGCATAGAGATGTTCGAGATGCAGATGATGTACTGAAACCTCAAATCCAAGTTCGGAACGATGAGATCATATCTGCATGAGATCCGCAGGCTGTAGCTGCTTCCGTTTCAATATCCCCGTTCCCAAAAAGTGACAGATTTGTGTCACCTTGTCTGCGGTGAAGTCAAGGTGACAAGGTCCCCAAATCACCCTGACAGGGTGACTGTCTCCCTCCGTAGCGCGAATATCACTTTAAAGAAATGTGATATCACCCATTGCATCACCTTGTGGGACCAACACTTCCCAATGTTGACGATTTTTGGAGAGTGTGCACCCTCCAACATTGACTATTTTGGAGGGTGCGGACCCTCCAACGCTGACGAATTCTGAGGGTACGGTAAGACCCCATGATCACCTCGCCGGAAGTTTGTGTAGTCTTACGAGCACCTCCGATGCATTGGCTTTGTACGCTCCGCACCCTAGATGCCCAACTGATCTCCACGCCCACTTCCGTTGCTGGTAGCTGCTCCCCTTGCGCCTCAGGGCGCGTGGTCGGCTCCCACCATCTTGAGTTTGTTCTGAATGGCGCCGTTTAGCCCTGCCGTGACGTTGATGCCGCGCAAACGCCGGCATTTACTGCACGCCAAGCGTGCCGAGAACGTCGAAAGCTCGCCACGCAAAACATGGCTAACTTTTGCGCCTTGGAGCGATAGATACCTACTCTTTTATCGCTAAGAAACCTCATTAGATTTAAGTGATGTTGCTCTGGAGCTCTGGTGCATCATTGGCCTCGTCACAACTATCTTCACATTCCGTTCTTGGATATTTGCATAACTACAATGGCCAACACACATCATTTATACATCGTCCCCAGCATCATGCCACTTATTGAAACGCCACAAAAAACCGCAGCAGATTACTAATATCCTGTAGAATCAGTTGGACATGAGTAAGACGAAGTCTTAGGGATTCGTCTCGCAATAACAGGCGCGCACACAGACCTGCGCAATGCTCTACTTTTTTGGGTGTGCCCAGCATTCACGCCAGCCACCTACACGATCCAGTGACACCCAACTAAGAACATGGTCGAATTCATTCGCTGTATATATCATCTGTAAGAAGGAAGCATTTGGTTGCTCCTCAGCCGACTTGTCAAGTTGTCGCCGACTGTCTTTCTTAGAAAAAGAGAACGGTTCATATCATACAGTCCATTAGAGATCATTTTTTTAACCGTATAAAGATGAAAGAAGGTTAATAGCAATCTACGCAACTCCCGAAGAGAGCTTTTGTAGTTCATTCTCCGGGATTGTTGCTCTTTTCAAAGTTTCTTTCGTATGCCATATGTCCCAACATTGGGTGCAAATAGCTTGTCGACAAATCACGCACCACTGCTTCTGTCTTGAACCCCCTTTCTTTCTGTAACTCTTCCCATTCTTCCTAATTGTGCAACTGTATGAACACAACGAACAGTATGTGTGCTT
>JAHNZQ020000079.1:628393-661349 GCA_019155205.2 Gracilaria vermiculophylla | reverse complement strand
TAGAATTAGCTTACGGTCCTTATACTACACATTTGTGCTTAAGAACTCGATTAACATTCGACACGATTTTTTGCAACCCATGTTCAGGCAAGGACACATTCAAAACACTCAGCTTTGTCAAACTAGTGGCAGTCAGAACTCCTTCTGTTCCTTCTTGTTGTATCTCCTTCGTGACTTTGTCCAGTATGGAATTTGTCTCACGAATGAATCGTCTTCCAAGCATCTCGTTAATGCCATCAATGTCAATCGAGAATTGCTGGAATGGAGATCCGTAATCACATTCCCTTAATCCTCCTTGTGTACTGCGCATGATGCGTTCCGCATCTTCCAAAATATTGGTTTCATCTCTTAAATTCTGCGAATCCAGACTATCATCCATCATCGTGTCAAAATTGTCGCAAAAAAGTGAAGACTAAATGTCTTCGACAGCAATTTGAAGCGCATCTTGGGCATTAGAATGAACTAATTTACCTCCTGCAGAGTACCCTTAAGAACTTTCAACAAGAAGTTGACAAAGTTATTGTTGCGACATGTGGGACACCTGGTCTGCATTTAGAGATTCCGATCCAACAATTTCTGACTGATTGAATGATTCGTAGTTACTGTCTGGAACAAAAAGACAGTCATCTTGTTCTCCCTCTGAAGCAAATGAAAGCATGTTGCTTATGTTGTTTTGAACAGGTATTGTGTTCAGAGGATCGAAATTGTCTTGTTTCAGAGTGGGTTCAATGTATGTGTGACCTCCTTGTTCTACCGGATTTGGAAAAGATGATGTAGTTTCAAGTCGTGCAGGTGAGAAAATTGGTGTATTTGCGACAGTAGAAGTAGAAAAACGTGGACCATGTGGTGTGATCTTTTTGGAGGAAGAACGTGAGTTTGAGAGGCTTAGTTGATCGCTATGGGGGTGGAATGTATCAATCTGTGGGTGTCTTGTAGTACAAGCTGATGTTGATCGGTGAGGAGAACTTGCCATAATGGCAAGTGCGCAAGAAAGGTGTGGCGCATGAATGTCTCAAGACTTCAAAGCACGAACTTGCGTCGAGGTGATGATGGGGTCCCACAAGGTGATCAGATGGGTGGTATCACATTGCTCTGAAGTGATATTCGCCCTACGGAGGGAGACGGTCACCATGTCAGGGTGATTTGGGGATCTGGTCACCTTGACTTCACCTCAGACAAGGTGACACAAATCTGTCACTTTTTGGGAACGGGGATATGTACAGTATGAAGGATGCCTCTGTTCCTATGCTGTTCCTATGCGTAAAGGGAACATATTTCGTTTTTAGCAGGAAGCACTGTTGGCACGACCGGTATGCGGGATTCTTTACCAGCTCTCCTTGTAATTGGATTTGCTCATGAGCTTGACCGAGTGTGAACCTTTTTGAAATGGGGGTCGCTGCTTTCAACTACTCACCATGCTCCTTGTTAGTGAACAAAAATCGGTTCCCTTGTTTGAGACAGGAACGAGCAGTTCGCAAGCCTATGGCAGTGATAGTGATGTCCAGCAGGAAAGAGGGCAAGGGCTTCTTCACCAGGCTAAAGGAATCCATTCTCAGACCGATTGTTTCCGTTCCTGGTGGGGGACAGGAAACCAGGGATCTGGTGGAATGCATTTTCTGTAAAGGCACGGGCATCTGCGACTGCGATGCGTGCAAGGGTTCTGGAACGGATGCGCTTGGCACTTGCTTGATGTGCAATGGGAAAACAACTCTCAAGTGTACGGTTTGTGAGGGTGTCGGAACCGTTGATCGCATTAGGCGTGGTGGTACGGACGATAAGAGTGACTATGTGGTGAAGAGAAAACCGTCGTGAAGTGAAATAGATACGTTTGAGTTGTATCCTTCGTAGACCCTCATTCTCACTCGGGGCAGAAAGTTGCTTCTTTCTCCACGGATCTACGAGGTTTGGCTGAATTTGAGTTACGTATGAGTAAAGGGGAGTGAGCTTAAACGGTACTCGTTTCGTTTTTTTTCTCTTTAAGATGGAGAAGAAGTGTGGTTACAATATAAGATTTGGTGGCGGACGATGATGTCATTTACATAGCAGCAATCGGTTAAGTTACGACTTCGGAAAAGAGTAATTATTCAGCTACTGTGGAGGTTGTGCGGATGTCGTGAGTTGTTTGCATTTCGTCTCTGACATGTCGTACGAAGAGCAACAAGTACACAGGATTGTTGAATGTGGCATCGCAAGACCTGCTCGAGCTCGAAAGTACTAGCTCATGAGCAATCCGCCGTTCTGATCTATGATTTCTCCGCAGATGAATCCCGCGAGAGGAGATATCAAAAATTTGACTGTGTGAGCAAATTCTTCGGGCTCACAAAACCGACCAACCGGAATGTACTCCAACAGCATCTTGACCATGTCCTTTGGATATGCCTCGACACCAGGTGTGCGGATGTAGGCAGGGGCAATGCCGTTGACAGTGATTCCGTCCTTTGCACACTCGCGAGCGAGAGCGAATGTGAAAGTTTGAAGGGCACCCTTTGTGGTGGAATAGGCGATTCCCGTAGTGTGGCCGCCAGTTTTTCCCGCAATGGAACAAGTATTGACGATTCTACCCCATTTCCGCTGCCGCATGTTGGGCAACAGCGCGCGAGAGATAAGGAAGGCGGAGTCCACATTTTGCGAAAAGCACCGTCGCCACGCCTCAATGTTCGTTTGGGCGATTGGGGTTCTGGCGAGAATACCATTGTTGTTGACAAGAACATACACGGGGTGGAAGTCGTTGTTGATTCTCTCTATCGCTCTGTCAATGGAATCAGAGTTGCACGGATCGAAACATATCGGGTAACACTGGGTCTCATTGACGAGTGGGCCAAGGGCTGTGAGAAGCTCGGAAAGGGCGTGCTCGTCACTGTCGTGTATGACGACGCGAAAGCCCTCCTCCAGCAGCATGCGTACCGTGGCTTGACCGAGGACGCCCGCCGAACCGGTTACCTGCAAAAGGATGGGTGAGAACAGGGGAAGGGGATGTTGACGTGGAGTGTCAGTGCATGAAAAAATGGAGCAAAAGACGATTCGTGTTGAATCGAGAAATGATGCATGGTGCGCAAACATGGGAATGTCGAAGTGGAGCATACCATAGCGGTCTTCATGTCGGGTTCGTAGGTGCGCATGAAGCTGGACATGACTGCAGAGTGGGACGGGAAAGGTTGGACGTGATGTTGTCAGGAGCGCGGGTTGGAGGCGACTCGGGGTGAGTGATATGCGGGAGCGCGAAGGCGCCTGACGCGCCAAAGCGCGACGGTGCAGAGCGCGGGTTGTGGAAGAAGTTACGAAAGGAAGGAGGCGCGGCGGGTCGGAGGTTGTGAATAGCGCCGGGGGGTGGTGGCAGCGGCGGAAGAAACTGGCGGAGGGGGGGATTTTAGGGAAGGGGGCAATGTGAGGATAAAAGAGAGGAGCGGGAGGTGGGGTGAGGGTTGAGGAGTGCAGCGACGGAAAGGGAGGCGGCTTGGGAGCGAGCGAAGCGGCGAGGGCGAGCGGCAGAATGAGCGCCGCTGAGGGTGGCGCGCGGGGCGAAGTGCCAGACAGTGGGGGCGCGATGGGCACAAGGCGCGCTGCGCAATGCGCGCAGCGCGCCGCCGTGAATTTCCGGCATCAGTCCTTCACGTGGCGGCGCACCATTGGCGCATGCCGTTGGAAGCTGCGCACAGCGCTTCCACGTGGCGCGGAGTGACTGTTCGCGGCGCGCCGCGGGTGATGCATGGCTGCTTGCGCACGGCCGCGCCGCGGAGTGGCCGTTTTTTACCTTCGTTGAAGCCCCCCAAGCCGCAGCGGTCGCGCCCTTGGCCACGATGGCGACTGCATTTCGGCGCAGCTTGTCCCAAGGCCGCCTCCGCCATTCCTACGCTGCCAAACGGCCGCCACAGTGAGCCATCCGCCGCGCGCGACGTAGTGGCGCTGTTTACACACGCGCGTCCACCGCTCGCGGTTCTCGCCCTGGCGCCGCGGGCAGCGCTCTTCCGAGCTGTTCAGCCGGATTTCGTTCCTTTACGTTTACCACAGTGGGAAAAGAGACAGACAAAAGCATCTACAACAGTCGAAGCGCGCACAAACACTTGGACGATGGCAGCACGGGTGCGAGGCAGCAACAGCGCAACAAGGCGGGCAAGCGGGTCCAAGCTAATAGTATCCGCCGGTGGCCTTGCCCGTGGCGTCCAAAACGCCTTGCCAGTAGTCCTTCTCGTAGTCGGACTTGGCGTCGACATCAAGAAGCGCCTCGATTTGTCCAGAGTTTTCACGAACGGCGTACACGGTCAGCGGGCGAGGGCCTTGCAATTTGCCGAGGAGTGGGCCGATGACTGGGGGGAACGGGCACCAATCGCCCGCCAATTCACCGCTCGTCAGGTCCCATGACGACTTGTGCTGCGTGCAGGTCAGTACGCCGTCGCCGATGCTGCCGTCGGTGAGAGGGGTTCCTAGGTGGGGGCAGATGTTGGCCGAGGCGTACACTTGACCGTCGTAGTCGCATGATACCAGGATCTGCTGCCCCGCGACAACCACACCCTTGAGCTCGCCGGGTACGATTTCCGAGGTCTCCAAAAGCGGCACCCACGCCTCCTGCTTCATGGACGGCGCCACACGCGCGGGTGCGGCGCGGCGCCGGGAGCAGACGGCCTTGTTGGAGGTGGCTGTTGTGAGCTGCACGCCCTTGAACGAAGTGGTGGGCACAAATGCGGACATCGTGGCGTGCGGGGTTCGGTAGAACGGAAGCTGAGGCGACTGCAACAGGCAAAGCGTCGGAACGCACGCGACGGGGAGGGAGGTGCCTCTGACGGAGACGCGGATGTTCTTGGGGCGGCGGCGACAAAGCACGGGAGGGCACGAGGGCGCAAGCACTTGGAGTGTAGCACACGATGGGCGGAGGCGGGGAACCCACACGTTGTGTACGCCGTATGCAGAGGCAGCAGAGTAGATACAAACGCCAAAATCCAAAGTGGACGAGTGGCGCAGGTACATTGGCGGCGCACGTGGGGATGGTTCGCGCCGCCGCGCGCTGGCCAATCGGCGAGCTCGATCCGCGAGCAGCGAGATGAGCTGCGATTTCACTGACCTGCAGACCGCCATGGCTTCCCCAATCTCGGCTGCTCGCTGGCACGTTCGTGCCCCACCTGGACGCGTGTACAGCGCGTTTACCTGGCAACGTGACAGATGCAAGAAGATTACCGTTCGTACCGCTACTGGTACGCCACACGCAGAGTGGCATTGCTGACGTCGCTGACGCGCACACCCGCCGCGAGCAACGCATTTCAATTGGCGCTATCGTATTGGGCCGCAGCGCACGCCCCCGCAACCGGCATGCGCTGTCCGCGTCCTCCATGACGCAACTTTACTGCCACCACCGACGCTTCAGCTGCAGCTACGTCACGACGCAGCCGCAGTGCACGCTGCATCCGCCCGCAACCTCCTGCAGACCCATTCCCCCTCACGCTAACCCACCTAATCCCTCTTTCCACGACGCTTCTCAAAGAATCCACAACCCGGCCCTGCCTGCATCACGCAACCTCACTAACCTTGCTTGGGGTGAAAGATCAAAACGCCTTAGACAACCACACGACCTCGGCTTTGCTCCCACGATTCCCGCTCAACAGCGCCTCTCGTACCGCTTCACAGCTTAGCGGTCCATGCGCCGCCTTCAGACACCCACCACCTCACATGCAATTCAAATCGGGCTCACATGAGCCCTTTCAGCGTCGACGCTTCTCGCGATGGGCGGCCCTCCACGCTTGGAAGCTTGCCGGCTTGACAGCCTTCGTCACCTTCACAGGCGTCTTTGTCGCTGTCTCCCTCTCTCTTCTTCTCCGACCCACGCGCTCCTATTTCTTCCCGCTCCTCTCTGATGTAGCGAAGCATCAACCCGAGGCCGCCATACTGCGCCTTGCCTTCGCCGCCACCACAGCATTATTCTTTGCCACTACCACTGCTTCTCTCCAGCACTGCCGCGCGTTGCAACTTTTTTCTACAGACCCTCACTCACACCACCCTGTCGACCACGTGCACATGAGCGATGACGATCTTTCCGAAGTCGTTGCCAAAGCCAACACCCCACGCCGTCCTCCCTCCAGAATCTTTCCTTACCCCCTGCTCCTACTCGTTCTCAGCTCTGTATTGCTTGCCTCTGCCGTGCTGTACTACTTGCGACTTTTTTCGTTTCCATCGCTCATCATTCGTCGCACCCAACTCATCACTTTCGGTGCATATATTCTATGCCTCTCGTGGTCTCTTGCCATGTGTTTCCTGATATGGTACTTTTTGAAGTTGCAACACATGCCTGATCGCATACACCGTAATCTTCCGCTTCAATTAGGAGAGGGAACCGAGTGCAGCACGCCCAGAGCGGACAAAGTGTCCACAAATACCACCAGTTCTTTCGTGAAACGTCTTAAGATATGGGCTTCACGACTCGTTGTAATTCTAAGGCCTATATGTCTCACCGGCCAGGCAGTTTGTGTGATCAAGATTGTCGGCCTTTGGTTTGCTCTGGATTCTTTCTCGATTTCTAGGATAAAGTTGGTGAAGATTGCATTGCTTGCAGCATTGGCATTTGCTGAGTACACCGCCGCATTTTTCTTCGCCTTCTTCATGACCATATTAGCTGTTGACATGCGATCCAAAGCATCTCCACCAGACATACTATTGTATGCCTAAGTTGATGTTTTTTGCATCGAAGTTTACGATGGATTTGCTTCTGGTCATTCTACCGGCTTGCTCGAGATTCTGGACAGAAGCTCTGCATAAAGTCAGTCTTTGTCGATCGAACTGAAAACATGAACCGGTTATTTCGCCCAACGGGGGTTGGAATTGCGACCAGTGCGTTGTCAACACCATAAGCGCCCTGGCACGCGTTTTTGCAAAAACCAACTAGGGAGTGCATCCGTGGTCCTTGAGAGTAGAGGCCTGGACAGAGACCAAATGCGACGGGTGGACATGCTTGAGCCGTAATAACTAGTCCTGGTTGTACACGCTGGATCGGGCAATTCGACGCATTGACTACGCGCAGCATGGTACGCGGCTTAGCAAAGACCATGTTTGAAAGGCTTCCATAGTCCAAGAGAATCGGATAGAAGGGACGAGCGGCATGGTTGAACGCTGATAAACGTTGTTGATTGTAGGCGGTGAGTCGGGGGATTCGAGAGGTTGACCACGACCAACTCAACGATTCATTGTTTCACAAATTGGCGACATAAGTCACCCATGGGGAGAGGTTACGTGACAATGCCGTCGCAGAACGGATGCGCACCATTACGATTGTCGAACTGCTTGAATGGCACTTTGAACGTATTCTGTTGCTGACGTGATGGCCAGAGTAGCCGCGGACAGCAGCATAAGAAGTCCTAGTTTGGCAAACCAAACGTCGATAGTTACGGACGCTAATAGTAGAGTGACGGACACCATTTGCATTGCGGTTTTCAGTTTACCCCAAATACTAACCTTGACTTGCGCGCTCTTATTGAGAATGGCCATCCATTCTCTGAGGGCGCTCACAAAAATCTCCCTCGAGAGAATCACTGCGGTAGATGCGACGATAAGCGGGTGCGGGATACGGGCGGTTATGACGGTTAGAGCAACGGCGACCATGAGCTTATCGGCGACAGGGTCTAAGAAGGTGCCCAGCTCGGAAACCACGCGCCATCGGCGTGCGAGATATCCGTCGAGAAAGTCGGTGAGCGATGCCAGGGCGAAAATGAGTGCAGAAACGAGACACTGATGCGGAAACGGTGGCGACAGACTCACAGTGGCAAGCACGGGCACGGCGGCGACGCGGGCGTATGTCAGAAGCATGGGCACATCGGCCCTGGTGAGGCGTGCGGATGTACAAGCAGGTGTGGCACGACGGAGAACTGGAGCGGAGGTGCGCGGGCAAAACGTGGGGCACCAAAGCCGTGGTGGGCTCAAAGCAGGTAGCGAGGACGCGAACGCAGACGCGTGAGCGACGAGGACAAAGCTGCCACCGGTCGCGGAAGCGACGGCAAGCATTGCTAAAGCACCTATGCTGCGGACGGTGAGGGCGGTGGGAGGTGATGGCTCATCATTACCTGGCCAGCGGCGGCGAGCGATGGCGAGCAGCGCTTGCGCGCGATGCGGTGGCAGGGCGTTCCAAGCGCGGCGCGCGCTGAGCCACTGGTCCCGCGGCGGGCCGCGCAGTGGACCCGAGAATGGGGGCGGCCAAAGGCCGGTCGCCAAGTCGCGCTTCCTCGCAAGCGCGCGCCGCCGCTCCGCGACTGGCTCCGCGGTGCCCTCGTCACGGCGGGGCACAGGGCGTCGCTACGGCGTTGCGAAGCGGCAGCGCTGTTGCCAATCGACATGTTTTGGCGCCGCGGCGTGTCGCGCGCGCAGCGCCACGCCCTCAGCGCCCCCACATTCCAACTCGCGCAATCAGCCACGAGACCGCACAGCCACCCTACGCCTAACGCCTATCCTCTCTTCCGCCCATAGCCGCCTTCCCGCGCTCTCACGCGCTTCACCTGTCGCCCCCTCTGCGCCCACACCCCCCTTCCCCCTGCGGTTGCTCCCTTGCAGTCCAGAGCACCGTACCACCCACCATCATCGACCCCATACACCCCCCTTTCTCCCCTCGCCACCACCCTCGGCCTGTCTAGTCCCCCCGCCCATGGCCGACACCGCCTCCGGTCCTTCTGCCTTGCGCAACTCGAGCAAGGCAGAGCTTGCCAAGCGCAAGATAGAGATTCTGTTTTCCACCCTTGCACAAGAACGCGAGGCTGCCAAGAAGCGCGCGCATGAGCTCGAACAACGCCTTGCCACCATGTCTATCAGGGACAGCGAGAAGGATCGTATGCGCAAACAGCACGCACAGCGCGAAATGGCTTTTCTTCGCGAACGCCGCCGCCCCATGTCAGAGGCCGACTTCGACATGATTAGCATCATCGGCCGCGGGGCTTTTGGCGAAGTCATTCTGGTCCAGCACAAGAAGTCGGGCAACCATTATGCCATGAAGAAGCTCCGTAAGGCAGATATGCTGCGCAAAGAACAGGTAAATCACGCCTGGTCCGAGCGTCACGTGCTTGTTGCCGCCAATCATCCATTTGTTTGTCAGCTATGTTACGCGTTTCAAAACAAGGATTATCTATACCTTGTCATGGAGTTTCTTCCAGGTGGTGATCTCATGACGTTGCTTATTGAAAGAGACACTCTCACAGAAGAAGAAGCTCGCTTCTATGTTGCCGAAATGGTTGTTGCCATTGACACAATTCACAAGTTGGGTTTTATTCACCGAGATGTGAAGCCGGATAATCTGCTCATCGACAAGGACGGCCATCTCAAACTCAGCGATTTTGGACTGTGCAAGAGCTACAACGTTGACATGGATGCCTTGCCCATGTCAAGTGTCGAAGCGTCCGGCCCCGATTCGCACTCAACTCTCAACAATCTTTCCATGACCGAAAGAGCGGCTGCTTGGAGACGAAACGCCAGAAAACAGGCATTTTCAACCGTTGGCACGTGAGTTTTTTTCCAATGGCGTACCGCCCCCAAATCAACCGCTATACGATGACATCGTACTAACCCAAACATTACTTCTTCTTCTCCTATGTTTCACGACAGACCGGATTACATTTCTTGTGAAGTTTTGATGAAGAGGGGATATAACAAGGAATGTGATTACTGGAGTCTTGGCGTTGTCTTGTACGAAATGCTTGTTGGCTATCCTCCTTTCTATGCAGAGGATGCTCTCAAGACATGTCGGAAGATTCTGAATTGGCGTGAAACCCTACGCTTCCCGCCGGAAGCAAATCTCAGCTGGGCTGCGGTAAATCTCATTCAATCTCTGGTTTGTGACGCCAAATACCGACTTGGTGCAAAGAAAGGCATTGACGATTTCCGGGATCACCCGTTCTTCGAAGGCATAGATTGGGATAATCTATCTGCAATGAAGCCCCCATTTCTTCCGGAGCTGCGCGGACCAACTGATACGCGCTACTTTGAAGATCACAAACCTTTGCCGCAAAACGGTGTCACGCAAGATAGGCAATCCTCTCGGCCATCTTACATCAAGGAACCACAAGCTGAGGAGTTCATTGGCTTCACGTTTAAGCGATATAACCCAACAGAGGCACCAGCGGGACGTCGTGGAGGTTTGTCGTCTTCATTGTTCCAAAACCCCGATGCATCCATTCAAGAATAGGCGTAATTATGTGATACTCCATACATTAGTTACCCTCCCCCTAACATTGTACAGCAACGCAGTTGTTTTTCTGCTCTGCATACAGCACCAATACCACATGCTCAGAGGTGCGACATGGGCACCACGTAGGATAGGTCCAGAATCTCATTATCTCCAACGAAGAGATACTCTTCAAACATCACCTGTGCTGCTTCAAAATGCTTGACCCTATGTGTTGCTCTCCCGCTACTTTATGGATGAGCACATAAGCCGTAAACCGTCAAACGACTCCAATAATAAAAGAACATAGTATGAAACAGTAATGCCTTCTCCGGCAGTTGCGTTATTGAACTCAAGCCACATTCGAAAATCACGAGCGAGCTACACGACGCCGTGTCACTGTCTATCACCTGAACCGGCTCGCTACCTTTTTCGTGTTACAAAGTCGTGGGCGAAAACAGATTCTGTTTCTTCAGAGCCGTTTCTACTTTTTTTTCTACGCGTCGAAGTCGCTGTCTTGCATTTTTGACGTCTGCTCGCAATCTTACCAGGCGCTTTCGTTTTCTCGAACAGTCCTCGGTCAACTGCACGACAGTTTTCTCCTCAGTTGCACAAAGGTGCCTGCATTCGTTTAGCTCAGACTGCAATGACTGAATCTGTTCTGAAGTGTGTTTTTGTTTCGCAATGGCGTGTTGCAACTGTTCAAGGCGCTCGTTTCTTTGTCGGATGGAGGGCTCCATGCGCTGTATTTGTGTCCATTCAGAGTGCAGCTTGTCCTCAACATCTCGTAATCTCGCGTTTGTGGCGTCCAAAGCACTCGAAATGTACATAGACTCGCTCTTCAAAGCACAAAGTCTACTCTGCTGAGCTGCGATGCGTTCTCTTGACAATGCCCGTTTCGACATAGCAGCAAAGACAGAATGGAAAGTGCCAGACACCCAAGACGTGCCGAGGACCAGTGCTATCAATGGTGAGCAAAGAACAGACTCGGGAGACCGAAAAAATGGTGGAGAATCACTTAAATGGAAGGGGGATCTGCCCTTGTCTTGCGCTTGCGTAGGTTGTTTGTGGTTGCGTGGAGACGATGTGTTGAGGGTGCAGGCCAGACGCCTGTAGTGTTGGAACGTGGAGCTGGTCGAAGCGGTAGTAAACGGAAAAGGGTGGCAGACACTAAAGCTGAGGACCTTTCTGTTGGCACAGCTTCTTTCGACACATAGGGGGCGTCTGTGGGCATTGGCTGTAGAGCGCATAGCGGGCCGTCTTCCGCTCTGAGCGCAAAATGAGCCTCACACACCTCTATTCCGGCAAACTCGGTAAAGTAGTTCATGAACGACTGCACTGCTCGTTTCGTGCGCCTTCCATCGCCAAACTCCAGCCGAAAGCTTGAGCATCTGTCGACGGGGAACGGTTCGGCTGGGAGCGTGCGTCTGGCAAGGGAATGCGTCGCTGATCCGGGAATGGGTGCTTTCTTCTGGTGCGGTTGTGGTTATTCGCGCAGATCGAGAAGGCTCACAAAAGCACAAATGACTGGTTTACAGTGCACCATAATTCCACCCGGCTGGCCTCGAAGTGGTGGACACTGTAAGCGCGCGCTGTGGCGCCCGTTGCTCGGAGGCGGTGTGAGGACGGGTGGCGTCACGCAGCGTGACATGCCGCCGCCCCGCTAGGGCACGGCGGCCATGACAGCGACGCGCTTGGCGCGCGCCAGTGTCAGCCGTGCAGGCGCGAGCATTCCCAAAATTCCTGGCGCCGCGCTCCCGTTTCGAACTTCAAATTCGAAACGGCGCATCGATCAAGCCCCCCGACTTCCGTCTTTCGGGTGCCGTGGCGGAATGATGCGCCACTTTGCCCAGTTGTAGGGACACCGCGCTTTCGGGAAGCGCTTCATGCCGCCCGGGTGAGATCCAGGCCAGCTCAACAATGGCCGTGTCACACGTTCAGGTCTCCCAACCCTTCAGACGTCAACAGGCTTAACAGCCCCCCGATGGTCCTTAACAAAACTAACGCTGATCCGCAACTGCCACGAAACCGTGAGATAGCACATAAATTTAGATAAGAACTCTCATCTACCACATTTAGCACCTGTTCACAACGACAAACACTCCCATGTGTTTTGTATCATGCCAACAAATGCTTCTATCCATTTTCGCCATTCATTGATCTCTACGCTGACATTCATGAACTATGTATCCAGAAAACCTTATTCTCAAGCTTTTTCAAGTTCAAAATTGTTGTTGAAGCTCATCACCGCGCAGCTGCATTCCGCGGTTCGAAAAACTGCAGTGTCTCAACAAGCAGCGCAGCGGCTTTCGAAAAATGAGTTTCACAATAATCTTGTTCTTCTATCAAAGCGTCTATCACGATTCTCCCTGCGTCGGTGAATGGGGGAGTTTCCCAATCCTCAACCCGACTGTTGAACGGGTCTTGACTCATCCGGACCCTTTCCAAAATCAGTTCCTGTGGCAAGAGATCAGAGTACATGAGAATTGTTCATCGTGTGTCAGCTACTACACATTAGGACAGCAATACACACACAATGAAACAACATGTCAGTAAACAAACATACCTGCTAGTAGAGCTTTTGGACCACCGAGCCGCATAGCAGCTCCAGTGAAACTTGACCATGTTGATCCAAGCAACACTCTCACCTTGGACAACACCAACAGATCTGCCATGGCATACTTCTCGCATTCCGTGCCCCGGTCATCACATTCCCTATCAATATACATGATGCGGTCGTCGCCGAATATTTCTTTCAGCTTCCGACACACTTTTATGGTGTCAGAAGCCACGAAGAACTTTTGCACCGTTCCGTTGTTTAACATTTGACGCATGGTGCCAACAAAATTGTCCATCTTCGTCGTCGCCCGCCACTTGTCAAGCAGAGCAGCATCATCTTTGTAGTACATACCCCTGTTGTCCACTCCGATAATGTCATCATCGAGTGAGCGATTTCTGATGTGCACGCCGCCAATGTTTGCCATGCCCTTGCTGTATATGGCGCTAGCAAGTGAAGTTATATCGTTTCGAACAGGAAGCTTTCTGATCGGTTCGTTTTCAGATTCCCAGGTCGTCACATTTGTGTTCATAATCGCAGATGACTTAAAGTATATGCTCTTGTCGGGATTGTCGACAATGAATTTGCCAACGTCCTCTTGTAGCATGTAATTATAGAAGTCAATGTCAGCCCAAACTGCATCATACTCCACATTCCCTGCCATAGGCCACGTCGGAATGAACTCATCCATGACGGGGAATTTGAGGTCAGACGTGTCGAATATGTCTGAGTATAACGCGTCAAAATGTTCGTCTTTTTCCCAAATGACAACGGGTTCCCTTCCGGTTCTCTCCGCAAACGAAATGCCGCTGCCCATTGATCGCAATCGATTTCCGAGACCATTTTGCACATGGATGAGCACAAAGCGCGGTCTCACGGCGCCGTCAATGACTTCGTCAATTCCCGACGCCTTTTTGCGCCTATTCATATTGCTCAAGAATATCTCTGCACAGCGAGTGGCCATAGATTGAATGATGCCCCATGGCATACCATAATCATCGTGCATACGGCGTCCTAAGGAAAGCCGCCGAATTTCGGTGTATTCGTCAGCGGTGACAAGCGTCTTGAGGGCAGGCGGAATGTAGTTGGCTCTAAGCAAGTCAGAATTTCCTTGCTGCTGTTCATATTGAGACCTTTGGAACGTCTTGTTCCATGGCTGCGCAATCTTTTCAAGAATGAGTCTGTTGATATCTATCTGAACTCTCGGAAACTTGACTCCTTCTTGGGCTCGGATTTTGTCCTCGTGCGAAATATGGGTGAAGTGGTCGAAACTGACATTGAGACGCTTGGCCCCGGAGGCCTCAAGACGCTCGTACAGGTCATCGTCGTCGAAACCATACGTTTGAATGCGTTCGTCGTAACCGCCTATAGACCAAAAACGAGTTTGTGTGACAACGAGCGCACCGTTCAGATGCATTTCGTTGGCGTTTCTGGAGTTCATGTAGTACCCAGTGTAAAACGAAGATTGCGATTGGTGCATGGGGTGAACGACGATGGCATCGCGGTGCATGACATAGTCACAGTCAACCTTGAACACAATTTCATTGTTGGCATGATGGACTGCAAGGTTATACGAGCGAGACAGGACCCATTTGGGCTCGTTTTCTACGCGAATGACGCGCACGGGGACGGAGGAGTTGGAGGCGGAGGTGACCTGATCGACCACAAGGCGAAGGGGGGGTTGGGAGGCCCAATCGACGATGATAATTTCGGAGGCGTGGCGCACATTCAACCAAGAAGCGAGAGCGTCGCGCAACATGGGATGGCGATTTCGGCAAGCGGCAACGATGGAGTTGGCGCTGGCGGCGCGACGAGGATTTGTAGGCATGGGGCGAAAGAAGCGAGGGAAAGACTGCAACAGAAGGGGGGTGGTGAAGAAGGCGACGGTTGTAAGAATGAAAATCAAGCAGAAAGCGTTAAGGTAGAGGCGGCGACTGGCGTAAACGCGGGGCGAGGAGACATGTTGCGGAAGTAGGGGTTCGACAAGCTGGCGAGCTGTCATGGGAGGGTCCTCTGAGAAAGAAGTAAGACTGGCAGGAGAAGGGAAGTCGTCGGTCTTTGACTTGGATATCATGAGCGCGGGAAGAGATCTGGGCGGAGGAGGTAGGCGCCGCGGCGTCGGGAAGGTGCAAAAAAGCAAGTACGGGCGGCCAGGCGCGCCGAAGAAAGCGTTTGAGTGGGTGAGTTCGTGCGGTGGACCGAAGCACGCGGGGGTATAATATACATCATTGGTTGAGGCGGGCGTCGCGTCACATGCAAGGGAGCCATTTAGAGCAGGAGCTCAATGAGGAGGCGCCGTGACAGCGTCACGCAGCGCGGCGAGCGCCCCGGGGACCAATGGCGCTTCCAGTTGGATGCCGTCCAACTTTATGCGCCGAAAAGGGGCATACCCAAACGGTGGCACGCCGCGGTTGTCCACGACGCCACGACGCCACGACGCCACGACGCCACGAGGTCACCTGTGCGCGCTTGTCGCAGTGATGATGAGACCAAAATGAGGCACGACGATGGCATGCATGCCCCAGAGGACAGCACAGCAGGGTAAAAGAAAAGTGCCGAGGGTAAACATTTTCAGTGATTTACATCTGTTGCACCTCACTCCCTTGCCCATCTTGAGATGCCAGCGACTCTGCTCATCGGAGAAACACATGAATCTCTCCAGAAACGACGCTTTACCGCTTGCTTTTGTTCGGATAAGTGTGCACGGGTACGTAGGCGTTGACAGCTTCAAGGTGTTTTCTTGACATCGTTTTGCACCACAGCACATTGCTGTCTGTTAAATTTAAAATACAACATTTATGTACAGCAATGACAGACCCCCTTCGCGCAACCTTGTTGGCACCAAGACATTTGAACCTATCTCATGCTCAATTCTCCATCATCCAAGGGGAACGTCGAGCGATATTCAGCGTGCCATCTTCGATATTTGTCTGAGCGCGACGCTTCGGCTGTCCCCGTCAACAACCTGTTCTCCTCCGACTGTCCTTTCCAACCACGATTAATTACGGCCCACGCCATGGAGGCTTCCACGTTTCGGTACTACGAACTCAAAATCGCTGCAAAGCGCCTGCCAGGCCGTTTGCGGATTGACCCTATTGCCGTGGTCTTTACGAAACATGTCTCATCTTCGGAATGGTCCGAACTAGGGCGCACTGAAAAGAGGTTGAACGAGTGGAATCCTAAATTTGCCACTCCCGTTGTGCTACCCGCTGACAACGAAAATCAGCGTCGAGTTGATCTCAAAATCGACTTTTACCACAAAGAAGTAAAAGATGTCCGATTCTTGGGTGCAGCTGAAGTTAACATATACTCTCTCATCTTCGCCAAGGGCCAGCCAGTCGAACTCGAACTAAAGACTCCGGAAGCAGCAAGGGGAAGCCCGCGCGTGTTCCTCACAGCCTTGGAAGGGTTTCGAACAGAATCAGAGGCATCTTCAGTGAAGCTTAGCTTCCAGCTTATGCAAACCAACTTCTATGGAGTTGGCATGCGAGTCTTTTACGAAATCTCCAGGGCAGGGGAAGGAACATGGCACCCGGTTTTCAAAAGCTCTCATATACTACTTGACCAACAGGGATGGGGCCAGTTCCCCACCCATGAAATTACTATGCGTGACCTTTCAATGGACGTCGAAAGCGCGGGCTTACTTATCAGCCTCTACCGCTATCGACGAATCGGAACGCGCAAGCTGCTCGGTCACTTCCAGACATCTGTCAAGGAGTTGACGAGGAAGAGTGTCGGTGATTTCATTTCATTCGCAGCAAATCCAAACGAAGACATTTTGTCCGCAGATGTGCAGGTTCTACATGCGCAGAAAAATGGCCTCCTGTATGAATTCGGCCTAAAGCTTATCAATGTTCAGTGGAATGCCACGAATCTTTTGGAAGACAAGGTCAGGTAGGCGGTTACGAGCTCAGGTGTTGCATGTGTATCCCGTAGTTTCGAATTATGTAATTATTGTCAAGCACCATAAAGATCAAACTGCCCGCTAGAGTGGTCGCTGGTGTGTGTTATGTTATTGTCCAGATGTTGCGAGTTCGGGGTCTTCTAGTTCATTTCCTGCTTCTGCCAAGATGCGTTCAACTCTTTGTTTCTTTTGTTCGTTTGAACTACTCTTGCCCGGAATATCTGAAACATCTCTCATATTTGAGTCTGTGGTAGTGTTGGCGTCCACGGAAAAGCCTGTTTCCACCAAATCTCGTGGGGGATCAGCCAAGTCCTCGTCGTATATCCTCTTGCTTCCGCTCACAGGCGGAGCAAAGAAGGGATTATCGGAGACGGCAGCAGCCGCAGCAGCTAACAATGAGGTACTAGCGTCGTCCTTTCGTTGGGCTTCTTTCAACTGGGCCAAAGACTTTTCGACTGCTCTACGTGTTTCGCCCACGTCCAAAGCATCCTTTTTCCTTCCGTTTGCAGTGGTGTAGACAGGGGTTGCGATGTAGGTGTGCGGACTCGGAAATGGCGGCATCCATGTTTCGACATAACCCTTCGTCGTTGATTCAGCGGTTTCCTCGCTATTCACGTATAAATCGTCCGGCTTGGACGTGGGTGGCACGGGAGCAGGGAAGGATGGCACTTTGTATGGAAATGGAACCTCTGTAAACATGGCATATTTAACTACATCCTTGACTCCGGAACGGGTGTGGTGAGAAAGCCATTCTATAGCGTGCAGCACATCTAATACATTAGACATAGTGCGGCCATTGTGGGCCGTGAATCTCGTTGAAGTGTTGCTTAGTCGTTCAATGAAAGCCTTCGCTATGTCGGCCAAAGAATCAGAAACGCTGTCAGTGACGGAAATCGTAGAGGCAGACACAGGTTGCCTCTTTGGAGCATGCTTGGTAAGGCTTTTCTTTGACGACACATCTTCGGCTGTCGCGTAAACGATTTGCGCACACGCCACGCGCATGAGATGGTGGGTAAATGCATCTACTCCATCGGCCATGGCTAAGAGATGGGGCTTGGATGGCCACGTCCTCCAGTGCCTACCCGGCCCGACGTCGTTTGTAGGGGCAGTTTGGGGCAGGTGCAAGGCAGAGATGCAAATCATGGCGCCCTTTCACAGAGAAACACGAAGGCAAAAAGAATTTTTGAACTTTTTCGAGGGACTAATGCCCCAACGCAACAAAAGGGCTTCACCTCGGCCCAAATCCAGGAGCTCATATCGCTTGCTCTTGAAGATAAGAGTTTCGAAGCACGAAGGAACGAGGCCTTTCAAAGGGAGATGGTTGTGCATTAAAAAAAATCAGTGCTTCACGTTGCACTCTGAACACATTTTGCCCTTGATATGATATTCCGGTTTGAGCCGAACAGTCTGCTTTGCTCCCGCGAGACGCACAGCATGCGGGATGGCCGGTAATACGGGGTCCAAACATTCTGCAATGGCCTTTGGACTTCCAGGGAGGTTAACTATGAGTGAAGCACCGCACACCCCAGCAGTCTGTCTGGAGAGAATGGCAGTGGGAACCTTTTGGACTGAAACGGCCCTCATGCGTTCACCAAAGCCAGGAAGAAGTTTTTGACACACCGCTTCCGTGGCTTCAGGGGTGACATCTCTTGGTGCCGGGCCGGTGCCGCCGGTTGTCAAAACTAGACAACATTGGCTTGCAAGCGATTTCATCGCGTTTTGAATGAGCTCGATGTCGTCCGGGACGGTTTGAGGGACGATTTTGTACGGGGTTAGAAAGTGATCGCCTATGTACGACTGAATGGCTGGACCCCCCCTGTCCTCGTACTGACCATGAAATGCTCTGTCGGAGATTGTCAGGACGCCTATGGCCAATGTTAGTGATGGTGCTTCAGTCATGGCAAATGTGTCTTGGGTACAGGTGCACGGGGGGAGGCAACTTGACAAGCAGAAATATCTGCGACGGAAGCCTTAGCACTCAGGGAAGATTGTAACTCGAGCATCTACTGCAACTTCGAACCAAAGCCGAAATCTTTTTCAATCATGGCCCAGCAATCCCATGTCGCACAAACTCCACTTGGCACAAGTGGACTGGACTGTGCAGGATACATCTCGTAAAATAAAAGAAATTTTAACGTGTGCATCATGCAGGAGCCGCTAAGATGCTTTTTTGACAGCCATCGTTGTTGGCTGCAGATTGCCCCTTTTACCTTAGCTATCTACCTTTTTTAGTCTGTTCGAGCCGCAGAGACATAGTCGGCTTCCATATTCGCCTTTCGCAGCATCCACAACTCTCGCAGCGAATCGACCATCCCAGGCAGCTCCCCTCTATTGCGCTCCGTGTTTCCGTGAACTTCCTGCGGCCGCATCTCGAGAATACCTCCCCACCATGATAGCTCGCCGCCTTCTTTCGCTGGCGCCCAACTGGCGTCGGCGCCTCTGCACAGCGGTGCAGGCGACGGCAACGGAGTCAACGGCTGCAGAGACAATCGAGTTGAACCAGAGGCCAATGGTGGTCAATCCACGTCCGATATACCTCGACATGCAGTCCACAACACCTGTAGACCCTCGTGTGGCAGATGTCATGATACCGCATTTAACTACCCATCACGGAAACCCACACTCGCGAACTCACGCGTATGGATGGGATGCAGAACGTGCTGTGGAGGTGGCGCGCAGGCAAGTGGCTGATTTAATCGGCGCTGATCCGCGCGAGATTATTTTCACGTCGGGCGCTACCGAGAGCAACAACATGGTCGTCAAGGGCGTTGCCATGTTCTACAAGTCTAGAAAGAAGCACATCGTGACCACCCAGACAGAGCACAAGTGCGTTTTAGACAGCTGTCGATGGTTACAGCAGCGTGGTTTTGAGGTCACATACCTCCCGGTCAAGGCTGATGGCCTTTTGGATTTGGATGAGCTTAAAGACGCAATTCGTCCCGATACCTCTCTTGTCAGCGTCATGGCAGTCAATAACGAGATCGGCGTTGTGCAACCGCTGCAGCAGATTGGTGAGCTATGCAGAGAAAATGGCGTTTTCTTCCATACCGATGCAGCGCAGATGGTTGGCAAATTACCAATGGACGTAAATCAAATGAACATTGACCTCATGTCTATATCTGCCCACAAGATATACGGACCAAAAGGGATTGGAGCACTGTATTTGCGTAGGAGGCCAAGGGTGCGTATTGAACCGCAGATGAGCGGTGGTGGCCAGGAACGAGGTCTAAGATCTGGGACGTTGCCCACAGCGTTAGTTGTTGGCATGGGGGAAGCGGCTAGATTAAGTCAACAAGAAATGGAATATGACTTGCAGCGAATGAAAAGTCTGGGGGATCGCCTGTACAAAGGGGTCATGAGCAGAGTTCCCAACGTCGTCTTGAATGGCAGCAAGGAATATCGCTTTCCTGGCAATCTGAACATGAGCTTTGCGTACGTTGAGGGTGAAAGTCTGTTAATGGCATTGAAAGATGTAGCAGTCAGCAGCGGAAGCGCATGTACCAGTGCAAGTTTAGAGCCTAGCTACGTACTTCGCGCTTTGGGAGTGGATGATGAAATGGCACATACAAGTATTAGGTTTGGAATCGGGAGATTTACAACGGAAAAGGAGGTAGACTACGCAGTAGATTTGGCAGAGAAGCACGTGCAGAGACTGCGAGAAATGAGCCCTCTATGGGAAATGGTACAGGAGGGAATAGACATTAAGTCGATTAACTGGACTCAAGAACATTAAGTTCTACGAAGAGGCATTACGCGATTTGTACACCACACACGCGAATGCCTCGTCGAATAGCGCAAGGTGGTAAGAAATATTCAGGCCGACTTGCGGTTGTTCACGCTAAAGTTTCACAAGTAGCTGCCCCCTATCGCCCGATGCCCTGAGTATTAAATGAGTTCTTTGAATTCCCAATCCCATGATATACGCCAGAAGGAATACAAAAATGCTGAGCTCGCATCACGAGCTACTTCTTCCCATTTCTTTTTAACGTTTGTTTCCCTGTGGCTTGGTCTTTTGATCAATTGTTAACGAGTTGCGATCGACCTTATTCTGAGTGACAACAAGGTCTTGAACGCAACTACAAGGGCTTGTAAAAGAGTTCTGTCCCTCGTTGCCAACAGTCACGCTCTACAAAACCCGGGTACCTCTCTTTCCTGATACCAGGAAATCCTTTGCCTCATTGACTTTTGTGGCAACAAATGTGCTTCCTCCATTGTCTGGATGATTGAGTCTCATTAACCTTCTATGTGCTTCGCGAATTTGTTCCTTTGACGCTCCTTCACGCAAACCTAGTATTTGGAAAGCTTCTTTTCTCGTCATCTCCCCCGCGAAACCTCCAGCCATTGAGCGTGGAAATCGAACAGCCCCCGCTGCACCCTGTCGCGCTATGAAATTCCGCCAGGATAGAAGAACGTAGCGTGAAGCCCATGCAGCTCCAGCAACAGCCATTCCAGCAATTACGGGTGTCGCCATATCAGATATATTTCAGCCGTAAAGCTACTTTCAATGCGTGGACTCTGAGACCGCTTCGTGCAGATTATGAGTGTCGTGGGGAGTGACTGTTCGGAGGCAGCCGGCAATGTCGCGGAGAACAGAATCCTCTCGTTCGTGGCGTTCAGCCGAAAACCTTGCGCCGACGTGGTCTTATGGCCTGTCCAGCCCCTCTCTTGTGTCTTTCAATTATAATAAAGCTTTTAATTTTAATTATATCTCCTCTTCGTTTATTTTATCACAAGTTTTCGAGCCTGACTTGCTGCATCACACATTCCCCGCTTCATCAACACCGATACCTTCGTGCATCGGTCAACGTTGCGATAGCACCAGACTCGCCCTTTCTTGTGAGGACATCGGCTCCCATTGTTCGCCATTGATCTGAAGAATCAATCCAAGGAAAATGCTGCGCTCTGCGGCTAGGAGCGCTATGCGTCTCGGCGCAACAAGATCCCTGCGTGCACTTTCTACCAAGACCGATCTTCTTCCTCCTCTCAAGGTTGCCGTCACTGGAGCTGCCGGACAAATTGGCTATGCTCTCGTCATGCGCATTGCGAGGTACGTGAAAATAACTTTTGAATCAAGCGAATGAAATATTGCAGCATTGAACCGACGTCGCGTTCAATAGTCACCTCGGTGATTCGTCACACAAGGGCACGCTTCACCGCTCAGTCCTTCATTTTATCGGCTGCATTTTCCGTACTCGATCGGATTTGGATTCATAACTCGCGCTCTAAATGTTGCTTTTTCATGTACACTTCAGTCCACTCGCGAACAAGTGTTTAAGAAGAAAACAGTAACTGACTCGAACTATCTCCGTGTCTCTCTGCTTTTGATTGATTTGTGCGGTCTTTCAGTGGAGAAATGCTGGGTTCAGATCAGCTTTTGGAGTTAAGCCTCATTGAAACCGAGGCGGGGATGTCTCCTCTACGCGGAGTAATGATGGAACTAGAAGACGGTGCATTTCCGTTGCTTTCAAAGGTTACTGCGACGACAGACCTTCGCGAAGGCTTTGGAGATGCATCATTTGCCATGCTTATCGGCGCTCAACCGCGCACCAAGGGTATGGAACGCTCTGACCTAATGGCAGCCAATGCAAAAATCTTTGCTGAGCAAGGAAAGGCCTTGAATGAATCCGCGGCCGAAAACGCAAAAGTTCTTGTAGTTGGTAATCCTGCCAATACCAATGCGCTCATCGCTTCCGAGAATGCCCCAGATATGTGGCCAGAGCAGTTCATTGCAATGACTCGTCTCGACCAGTCTCGGGCAAAGGCCTTGTTGGCCGAAAAAGCCGATGTGCCTGTCAAGGACGTTGACCGTGTGATTATATGGGGCAATCATTCGGCCACTCAATACCCCGATCTTTCCCATGCTCGCATCGGTGGCAAATGGGCAAAGTCAATCGTCACTGATGAGAAGTGGATCAAGGAAGACTTTATTCCGCGCGTTCAGAAACGAGGCGCTGAGGTTATCGGCGCCCGAGGTGCGTCTTCGGCAGCTTCGGCCGCCTCGGCTGCACTTGACACCGTTAGAGACTTGCACCAAGGTTCGGACGAAGAGTGGCTTTCAAATGGAGTTGTATCTGATGGAAGCTATGGAATAACAAAAGGCATCTGGTACTCGGTTCCGACTGTGTGCAAGGGAGACTCTCACTTCCGCCGTGTTCAACGTCTGCCAATTGATGCGTTTTCGGCCGAGATGATGAGCAAAACAGAGAAGGAACTGCTTGACGAGCGTGACTCTGTTCGCCATTTGTTACCGGGACACACGGCGAAACCATTGTCTTGGAACGTTTTGGAATCGCTTCAGGAGTCGTTCACTGCTGGGGATATGGCCAAAGTGGACAAGATCGCCTCAGAGCTGCCGGAATCCGTGCGAAAGAGTGTAAGCGAGGCGAAGGCTGTGGCGTAGTTCTCCGTGGTTGTGGTTCGGATTGGTCGTCGTAGTGTGCGATATGACAGGTTTATTAAAGAGGCTATTCACAGTATCATGTCATCATTACGTGCTCTTTGGCTTTGTACAAACCATACTAGCAAATGGATTAGAATCTAGATCTATGGAATGCAACGAGACGGAGAGGAAAAGGACACTTGTATGCTGTCGTAAGGAACGAAAGGTCTCATACTTTACACGGGGACAGTAATATGGTACATGTTCGAAGACTGGGACTGCTTTCCTCGTCTCCTTCCAAGAGGTCCGGTTTTCGAAAAGTAACGGTTCTTGTACACGAACGTGGTTTAGCAGCCCTTCACGAGCAGGTGACCGAAATTATATGTGAACAGAGAGATGTTGACCTCTTCGAGCTTGGGCGTTACGTGACAGAGCCCTGATTACGCAGACCGTCTGGACAAGCGGGGTTCCGACCATTAAGGGATGGGTGCGAGGGCTTCTCCATATGCGTTGAAGTGGAATTGGGATGAGGAGATAGTGGCCTGCGTTCACGAACGGCCAAACAAACTGTGGGCCTAGGGAAGCCTTTGAGCTCCACGCTGTTTTCTAATTTGTCGATATGCCACAACATAACCTGTGTGGCACTATTGCAAGTAAAGAGAAACTTATCGCTGTCTTCGATGAAGGATGCATCCCAGATCCAGCCCGGACGATCTGTGAACTCGCGGACCGGCATGACAGAGTGCTCTTCGGTCTCATTCGCCAGAACAGCTTTGCTGGGAGCTCGATCGGTGAGGATGTCAGACATCTTAAAAATTTTGATAGCTCCTAATCGCGTGGTACATGCCAGAAGCGCGACACTTGGACTAAGCTTGACTCGCGGTATATACGAGTTGCTGGCACGAATTGTTAACGGGGTGAGCGGTGGAGACAGAGAATCGGGTCGATTAACGTCGTAGGCAAGCACGTGTTGGGTATGGTAGATAAACACATGACCATCAAAATTGGCCATGACCACGGTTGTGTAGTCGCGGCTGAGTTCGATGCATTGCAGCACTCGGCGGCTTGGGTGGGGAATGTGCTCACTTCTTAGTGAGGCGGTGCGGTGATCCCACACGCGAAAACGTCCACAAAAGTCGACGGTGAAAAACACATCGAGTGGTGGATAGTAAGTGGCATCGTGAATTGCAACAATTGTGCCGTCCTCCTTTCTGTTGACGAGTTTGGATGGCAGCGAAAATGACGGAGATGCGGCAGATAGCATGGGGTGTCGAGGAGGATGCGAATGAAAGCTGGGATATGGTGACTGTGCAGGGGCAGCCAGTTTCGGAAGCCATGTCTGCAGCGTTCCGTCTTCGGAAGCTGAATAAACAAACGCGTTGTGGTCGGGCTCAAAACCGACGGCTGTCACGGCCTCAAGATGTCCTTGAAAAATGGCAAAGGTGTTGGGAGAGGTGTGGTTGGTGGAAACGTCGTACACAGCGACGCTAGGGGAGCCGGCAACAGCCAGAAACAAGGGAGATGCTTCTGAGACGGGTGCAGCACCCGAAAAGGCAACCCTGAGGACCTGCTGATCACAGAACTGTAGTACTCGGGCTGGTTGGCTATGAAGTGAGTCAAAGAGACGAATGTTGGTATCGTAGCCACCGACGGCCAGCAGGAAGGGATTCATAGCGAGGCGACATGGATCGAAGACTGTGCGATGGGGAGGGGAGCGGATGAGAGCGCGTAGGCGGCGCCCGAGGAGGGGGAGGACAGAAATGCACCATGCGGCAGAAGGGAGTGCGGCGAAGGAGGCACATTGGCATTGGGAACGCACCATCCGCCCATGGCGGAGGACACCGGTGCGGAGGTTGACCGGCGCACCGCCTGAGGACAGCGCGGCGCGCGATGTGCGGACTGTCAACTCAGTCAACTGCAGTGAAGCTGATGCGCACCGGTGCACGGCACGACAACAGTACGGCACCTGCGTCATGAGCCCCGCTTGGGGGCCGCATGGCCACCGCAGAGCACAACTGCGAAGGCGAAGGTGCTCCCGCCAAAAAGCGCTCAAAATCGGCGGCGTCCCTCGTGCACCGCTCCGCCGCGCCAGCAACGCAGCGGCCGCCAGCGCATTTCCGCCGCGTCGTTTCGTTGCGACCCCTGCGTCCCCGGCTCCTCGCACCCCTGAATCTTCCTCCCCGCCTCACTCGAAGCTTCCCCGCCCTTCCCCCCCTCCCCCACTCTCCCTCAGCCTCGCCCTCTCCCGCGCGCACCCTCCGTCTCGCTCCTCCGCCTTGCTCGCTCTCTCCCTTACTTGCTCTCCCCCACGCTCGCAACCCACTGCGCTCGTTCCGCCCGTGCCCAGCGCTGCTGCGCCCCGCGACCGGCATCCGCCCCAAACTCACGCCCTTTCGCCCGTTGTGCTCCCCGCGCTCATCTGCTACCTCCGGTTTGGGCACACAGCTCCCCTCACTCGCGCCTTGGAAGCCATGGGTGGTCGCCGAGAAGCAAACAAAAAGGCAAAGACGCACTGGCTCACAATGCTAGCCGCGGAAGAGAAGCTACGTCTGGCCACCGCTGTGCGTTCGCAGAGGCGCGAACGTCGCCGCCAAATCCGCCGGGAAGACGCCAGTCTAGCTGACGCCTTGGTAAGTTGACGCTGATCCGCACCCCAATATACCTCTTTCTCCCAGTCGCACAACATACTCGTTGCTGACCGCACAATGACCGTGCAGAACGCCGTATCGGTAGGAACCGAAGCACGAAACAACGCACCCACAGTTGGCGCCCCACTGAGGCTGACAAAGGACGTTGACATGAAGTCTGTCAAAGTGGCGCGTCCACGAATCCGCAAACGGTGCAAGAAATGCCAACAACGTCTCAACAAGATTCGCGCAAGAATGGCGAAGAGAATTAGCACCAAAATGAACATCGATTTCGAAACTAAGCGCCACAGCGAACTGAACGCCGCTGCCGCCACGTCCGCCCCTGAGGTTAAAACTACCATTAACACAGCGGCTGCCGCAACCGCCGCCATGCCAATGTAATTCTGCCCAAGAAGCTGGCCTGCCTCGTTTGGTTTCTCCTTTTTTCTTTACCACACAACAAAACTGACTAGTGATAGAGTAGAGGACTACATAGCGCAGTCGAATCTATCAACGAAATTCGAGTCGTCGGCTCTTATAAAGTGACCACTTGAATCGCTTGGTGTACAACATGAAGAAGAATAGAATGGTAAAGGCACCCATCCACTCCATGCCCATCTTCTTTCTCTCATCGTGCTCGGGCTCCGCGGCCCAGGCGAGGAAAGTAGACACGTCTTTGGCCATCTGGCTGGTGGTGGCCTCGGTGCCATCCTCGTACTCTACGGCTCCGTCGTACAAAGCCCTGGCCATTGCGATCTGGCCTCCTGGGAAGTACGGATTGTAGTAGAGACCCTCGCGGACGTTGATTCCTTCAGGGGCATCACGATAACCCGTAAGCAGTGCCCACAAGTAGTTCTCGCCGCCGTGGCGTGCCTTGGTAATGAGACTGAGATCGGGCGGTAAGGCGCCGTTGTTGGCGTAGCGAGCGGCCTCTTCGTTAGGGTAGGGGGCCGGCAGGGGGTCCGACAGCCTGCCGGGGCGAGAAAACATCAAGCCCTCGTCGTTGGGACCATCGTCGACCTCGATGTCCTCGGCCATCTCCTTGACCTCGGCCTCGGTGTAGGCTACGCCGACGAGGTTTCGGAACGCGATGCGATTCATTGAGTGGCACGAAGAACAGACATTGCGGTACACCTCGTAGCCGCGTCGAATGGCTGCGGCGTCGAAGGAGGCGAGCATGGAGGAGTGCGGCCACTTGATGTGGGGGGGATGGAGCGCTTCGTCGTCGGCGAAGGCAGCAGGCAAACGGGGGCGCGCGAGCAGCAGTGTGGCGCCAGCGGCGGCGGAGGAGGCGGCGGCAGCGGCCGCTCGTGGCAGCGAAGCCCAGAACGCGCGCGAAGCCATGATGGGAGCGCGGGCCGATCGCGGGCGGATGCGGCAGAGGAAGGAGCGCACGGGGACGTGAGGCGCGCCATGTGCGAGCGCGCAGTGCGGCGCAGCGCAATGCTCATCGCTGCGCGGCGGCTTCGTCTGTCAGCCACTGTCAGCACAGTAATTGTGCATTACGAGGCTGGCGCACCAATTAGCAATTGACTGGCATCGCGTGGTTTGTTCCGCGCGGTCGCGCGTGAACGCGGAGCGCCCCTCTCCCTTCGAGGCCCGCGATGAAGCCGCCGGCCACCGCGCCGCCGCCGCCGCCGCCGCCGCCGCCCTGGGCCGCCGCGTCGTTCCGCCGCTGGAAGTGGGACGCGTCCGTGGCCGTCGCCCCTCCCCCACCGCCGCCACCGCCAATCCACCCAGCGGACCGCCCCGCGCTGGCCACCGCCGCCGCTGCCTTCCGCGCGCTCGCCCCCTTCCTCACCGCCCCGGAGGCTGCACAGCTACAGCGCGCCTTCCGCGCTCACCCTCCCCTCCACTGCCTGCATCTTGTCGTGAGTATGACGCATGTTGCCGTCGCTAGACAGCGCGCGCAGCGCGGCGCGCTCGACGCCTCTCCCGCCTCCGTGGCAGCCGCCGTGGCAGCCGTCGCGCCGCCGCGCGCCGCGCTGCCTGGTGCGCCGCGCGTCGGCACCGGCGATGCGCTGTGGGGCAATGCATTGGGCGTGTCGCCGCCGTCTACCGTGTCGGACGGCGCCCTCCGCCCTCCCGTGTCGCACGCGCCATTCCAGCTGGTGTTAGACTCTGCCGCCGCGGCGCCAGTGTCGCCGTCGCCTCTGCCTCCGTCGTCGCCACACCATTCGCACTGGGATGCATGGTCGAGCGCGCCGCCGCTGCAAAACGGCTCTCTCTCCGCCTCCCTCGCGTCGTCGTCTGCAACCGGGACGCTCGCGCCTTTCGACGCCAGTCGCCGCCTCTAACCGGCACAGCCGATGCAGCACGCGCGCGCTGTCAGCCGCGTGCTGCCCGTCGCTGCGCGCCGCCGCTGTGCTGGGACAACTCCGCGCATTGGCTCCGCCCCCGAGCCGCCAATCAGCGCCTTGTGAAAATCCGTTTCCATTCGCGCCAACCGCCGCCATCCCGCGCGCTGTAAGCGCGTGTACAACACCCTCCCCGTTCCCCCTAAGCCTTCGCTCACTAACTCCCTCCCCTGACATCTTCACCGCCCGCACCGCTATGGGCTTCAACTTTCTCCCCCGTCCCCGGGTTCAGCCCCTCGGTCGTCTCCTCGATGCTGCCGTCTCTCGTCCGCCCTCTCGCTCTGCTTGCTTGCTTCCTTCTTCTCACCCTGCCTGCTCGCAATGAGGCTCGATACCTGGATACGCTCACCTATGAATCCTTCATCGCTTCGTTGGGCTCCAATCCGCTTCTGCTATTTCTCACCGTTTCTTGGTGCGATCACTGCCGCGCCCTGTCTTCGGAGATTAAGGCCATTGCCAAAGCCGTGCGAGACGATCCCGACCTGCTCGTCGCGCGCGCCGACGCCGATCAAGAACCGGCCATAGCCCAGAAGCTTGGCGTTCGCGGCTTCCCCACCATTCTCTTCTTCCCCCGCGGCTATGACCTGCACAACAGCGCCACGCATCCGGCGGAGTTTTCTGACTGGCGATGGGCAGAGGTCATAGCCGAATTCGTTAATAATCACACCGGCTCCCCAGTCATTCATTTCAGCCCGCGAGAGAGCTTTCTTAAGTGGCGGAAAAAGCACCCGTACAATCTGGGCTCAGCCGTTTCTAACAATCCGCAAGAAGACTTGACTGAGCAGGAACGCCAGTTTGTTTACGATGATGGCATTAGCAAAATGGGCATCCGCGAACCTACGCCGTTAACGTCTCAAAATTTTGACAAGCACATTTTTGCGAATGCTGATGATCGCTTTATTGTCTTGTTTTATGACAAAGACGACCCCTTCCTGAAGGACATCATCATCCAATGGCGACAGGCCAGTAGCGCGTTCACCGGTGCAGATAATGTCACTATTGCGTTGGCCGATGTTTCTGAGGATCAGTCTTTGCTTCGTCGTTTTGAACTGGGCGACACACCAACATGCCTTTACTTCCCGACCTGTGAGCCCGCCGATATGCCGCTTTGCAAGAAGCCCATGCCTTGTGACGACGACCTCGATGACACCGAGAACATCATCCAGTTTATTTCCGACAGGGTCATGTATGAAATTGGTATTGAGCCACACGATGTTGAAAAAGAGGGTGGCGGGACGTACACACTGTCAGAAACAGAGTACCAGCAAATGAAAGAAAGTGGTGTCCTGTTTGCAAACGAGGAAGAGCATGCTGAGCAGATTAGGCAGATTTACCAACAGCGTCGTAAGAGCAAAGACACCATGGAGACTGTCAAGGAAGAATTGTGATGGGTACGTGGTCTGCTGGTACTCACGTTTTTCTTTTGCATGTCAAGAAAAAGGCTTAAGTTTAGGTTTGGGCTATAATCACAGCTGTATTACCTCTTGTATTAAATTTAGTGTTTGGTATGATCTACTACGGTAAAAGAGCAAAATGAAAGTATCTTCTGTGTGAGTATTTGAAACAAAATGAAGCAATTCAAGTTTGTATGATAAAACTCTTATAGCGGACAAAGAATGGAAATCGGATGTATTGCGCTATGGACAATAAACTTGCCTGTGCTTAGCGCAGGAGATTCCACGCCCAAACTTTTCTTAATTCCGAAAAGCCTCGTAACGCAGAATAGGCCATTCCGTGTAGCTTTCGATGTAAACAGATGTTCCTTGAGAACGGAGAATAGATATTTCCGATGAACAAATCTGCTTGGGAACCGAGGCTCCATTCAAGTACCTTCAAAGATTCTTCAGATTTAAAAAGCGTTTTGTACTCGTCGTCATTCAACGTTCCATCTAATACATCCCTCGGAACCTCTGTGAGACAATTGTAAAACTGTGAGCAATCATGAATACTCTCGAACTCTTCTTTAAGAAGATTGATGACCTTGTTCACGTTCTTTCCTTGTTTGGCGGAGATTATGTAGAGCGTTCCACTAATGGCTTGATTGTTCCTCAGCGAATCTACAATTTGACGCGCGTATCGTTCGATTTCTTCATCTTCGCGTTCCTTTTGGTGCTCCAAAACGTCATTCACGTGCACAACCGTCAAAGGCCTATTGCTTCTCGCCAAATAGTGATTTGCTACATCCTGGAATGGCTTCCTCGGCGAAATACGATGTCGAATGGTGTACCACCATGGCATGAACTTCTCCGTGCAGAAATGAAGGAAATGAATTCGGTCAAGGAATATGAACCTGGTTTTCCCGTCACTCGACACATGGACCGTTCCCCCGTAGCGATCGCATCTCTGACTTGTATTCTCAGGATCAATCGATGGCATGGCAAGGGCAATCTGAGTTGTCTGTAAGTGTCCAAAAATTTTCAAGCGGGCCTCGTACTCCTCTTGCGAGAGTTTCGGAAAGGGAATAGATCCTGTCTTCTCCGCTTTTAGCTTTTGGTACTCTTCTGTTCCCATAAACTCTCGTAAAGTCAACACCGCCTGCAATCTCTTCACTGCTGAAATGTCATAGAAGTCACCCAGAAGAGATCTGTTGGAGCTCATGGAGTCTTCTTCCTTGGAAGGGAAGGCCGGAAGCACCGCAACTGAGGTAGTGTTCTGCGCCAAAGCTAACAAAGTAGCAATCGTTGTAAGCTGATGATCGACAGACTCCCACCAGTGCAAGTTCGTAAACATGAATGTCTTCACAGCACTTGGTGCTGTATCAAGGCCCAAGGGCTGTTGCGCTTGCGCATGTCTTATCGATAGAGATGGAAGAACAAAACCATGACACACAGAACTGGTACAAAGCCCGAGAAATACGACATAGATCAGGAATGAACCCGATTCTTGAAAGTTCTTCATACACTGATCTTTCTTACCTGAGCACAGCGGGAGACTTTGGTTAGGTGTTGTTCAAAATTACCCCTACACGCTAGTCACCAGGCATGCAGGGTTATTTCGTTTGAGAGTACATCTTTATAAATCCCGTAAACACCTCTTACACTTCAACATGCGAGCTCGGTGTGATGAAAGTATCGCATCATCTGTATGCATTTCGACTTACGTGTTTTGCAGCTATCAAACGTATTTCAGTCTGAATGCAGTCCTGATCATTTCAGTTGAAGGGAGAGCTGATTGCAGCAAAACATTTAATAAGCTTCAAGTACAAAACTATTAGTTTTCTTACAAGGTGAATAGAATTTATCTCGCTAAGATTATAAATAGAAAAACAGAATGAAGTAAAACAACTTTTAACTTTTTCAAGTCAAAAACAAAGGTGGCCACGTGGGCAAATGTAAGAGACACACGTGGCCATTGGGAGCTTGCACGGCGCCGGCACTGGCGTGGGCAAGTGAAAAGGGTGCACATCAGCAAAACGATCAAGAACAGGTACCGGTAGACAAGAGAGAAGAGAAGAACCGATAGTAAAAAGGTATGTTTGCCCAGAAATTCAAGCTTTTATGGTACCACATTCAATATCTTCTTCTCAATTGAAGATGACTGGGTCGAATCCATCCTCCCGTAATGTGTTTAATAGGTCTCTCAGCGCTAACGTTGCGCGATTCTTTTTGCTTGTGCAAACGTCGCAATGCGTGTAGTACAGTGGATCTTAAGGTGATATTTTCATGTGTCTTTACCACAGGATATTTCTAAAAAGGGTTCTAATTTTATTAACTCAGCCGCGTTGTACAATATTCGGCCTACGTGTGCTACATTACCCTTGAAAAACAGAAAAATCTAGATTAGTTATGGTACTTGGTGCATGCAATCACTACAATAGTAAGACCTTTCGAGGCAGGCTCTCAGTACGTTTCTTAATCTGCCAGATGATTCCCATCACTAGGGAAAGCAAACTAAGCACCATTGCGTTTTCTACAAATTCCGGATGGAGAATCTTGTCGATTGCCTTTAGGTTTTGAAGCTATTAATGCCCAGGCTGCCTCATAGCAGACCCTTTAAGAGAATTGTCCACCCAATAAATTTCGTTCTCCGCTTAGTGCTTATGGACCCTCCTTTAGAATTCTCCCGGTTCATGACCGTAATTACCGGAAAACATCTATAGAATCTCGCTTCTTTGGAGTCACCCAGTACTACTAACGAAAGTTGTGCGCTATCACTTCAAAAAAAGAACTGAATGTACCACAACTGGTCTCCCGACTTAGAAGGTCAGCTAGAAGAATCGCAAAAGTCGCGACAGAACAGCATTTCTAGTTTGAAACGATCGAAACCTAACAGTGGAGTTCTTTCTTAAGGTCTTTCGGAAGTGGAAGGAAATCACCCCCGACCTACTCCTATGTAGACCCCTCAGAACCTTCATTGGAAACTCCCCTACAGGACCCTCAAGCAACCAACTATGTGGGTGTGTGCAGCATGCGCAGCACTCCCAAGGATATGGCCGCCAGACTGGAGGACTCTGAAAGTCTGCTTAGGAATCCTGGCTCCTCTGTGCTGCGTTTCAGGAATCGCCTTAGAAGAATGCACGATCGGAGGCAAGCGAAATCCCCCGCAACACCTCTGGAGAACGCCAATGTGGAGGTTGAAGAACCGCACGCGGCATCTCAGTCGCCACTTCAGGAGCTGCAAAAACGGGAGACCCGGAGGCTAACTCCCTCCTGGAGTCACTGGCCCCAAGCCTTACGGATTGGCTCTCACAAGAGCTGGTCGGAAGAATACCTGCAGGTGTTGGAGCTCACTTCAAAGTGCGCCGCTACGTCCATGTGAAGGTAATCACACCGGTGAGCGCTCACCGTGCTGTGGGTATTTTGCTGGATTCCGACCCCTTCCTTGAGTTGATCTCAGATGTGATCCGTGCGGAGGTACGATTTCAAACCGCGCAGCTGCTCCATGTGGTACTGTCAGCCCTCCTGTCGAGGTAGTAAAGCACAACGTCCGTTAGGAGTTTTTGGTGACTCCAAAGGCGCGTGTTCCTAAAGGTGGTCTCCGGTATCCGCTGTCGCGAGCCGGGGGAATTC
>JAHNZQ020000079.1:585641-628293 GCA_019155205.2 Gracilaria vermiculophylla | reverse complement strand
TAAATATCTAGCCGGGAGCCCACCTCGGCAGGTCGCACTACTGTGCTAATTACCTGCATAAAATATCTAAAATAAATAATAAATTCTACCGTACCTTAAGGATACTGTAGCGCACGCAGGCAATATTTTGCACCACGTGGCCCAGCTAATAAATTACGAACCCTCCTTAGGAATATTATGCCATAAGGCCAAACCACCATAATTCCGTAGGAGCCACTGTACTACACTCCATGCAGCGACATTGCAACTTTCTTCTTTCGTACAGGAGAGGTTCCCTCTATCAACATCTAATGTGACCCCAGGCAGAGAAGGACAGGATACTGCCACCTTCCTACGCCAGAGAAGGAAAGGATACTGCCGTAGGGAAACTGTAAAACCTCAGGAATCTTTCTTTGCGCCGTCCGGACCTGACGCCTCACGGAAGAGGACAAGATGCCGGTCGCGAAGGAATTCACCCAAGGAGAGAAGGACTGATTACTCCTCGAGTGGATCGAAATAACGTGGGTATCGTCAGCAACCAACACCACCTCAAGAAAAGAGGCCGAAAGAAACGGAGGGAGAAAAGAAGAAAGTGAGACAATGATTCGGAGAGAAGCTCAGACTCCAAATCCATAAACAGCTCCAGCTCGAAGGACAGTATACCTCCCAACGAGAAAAGCAGAAGGGTCAGGAAAGTGGTCCCACTTAAGGACTTCTTCGCCAAAGTGGTGGATTATGACACCTGCAGGTTGAATTATCGCTCCAGTCTTTACGAAGCGTTGGTCGCTAAACGACTCACGAAGATCCAGCGCCGCATGTATATTCCAATTAATTAGCACTCCCTCTTGTAGTACAGTGGCTCCTACGGAAATATGGTGGTTTGGCCTTAAGGCATAATATTCCTAAGGAGGGGTCGTAATTTATTAGCTGGGCCATGTGGTGCATAATATTGCCCGCGTGCGCTACAGTATCCTTAAGGTACGGTAGAATTTATTATTTATTTTACATATTTTATGCAGGTAATTAGCACAGTAGTGCGACCTGCAGAGGCGGGCTCCCGGCTAGATATTTAAGCTGCCGGTTGAGCTCCACCTCTGGGGAAGTAAAGACAAGCACCCTTGACTCTTCTTCTATATTTTTCGGTTGGAGTCTCTTGTCTATTCGCGCAGGTTTCTAAGCCGCCGATCCCCAGGTCGCATCATAGCAGCGCCTGTAGGAGCATTGTCCGCCCAGTGAACCTCCCTCTCCGCTTGGTGTTTGCGGATCCCTTTCAGGACTCCCCCGGCTCGCGACAGCGGATACCGGAGACCACCTTAGGAATACGCGCCTTTGGAGTCAACAAAAACTCCTAACGGACTTTGTGCTTTACTACCTCGACTGGAGGGCTGACAGTACCACACTTCTCAGGCGAAGACCCCATCTCGGTTTTGAATTTTCTCACACGCTTCCGTCCAGCGTGTAATGCCCATGGTGTCCATCAAGGTGCCGCCGTAGGGTGCTTTCAGTTCTACCTCACAGGCCAAGTGCACTAGCTGGTGCATCTGTGCCTCACGGGGGAGAGCACTATTGTGGATGACGCTGTAACGGAGATCTGGACGACGGTCCCGGAGGTGGTGAATTTTCTCCTGAAAAGGTACGCCGCAGACGATGTAATAGCCGATGCTGACGCTGAAGTCATCTCCTATAAGCAGAACAGGTGAATGACGGAGACGAAGTTTTCACAGAAGCTGTGGACGAAGGCCTTACGGTGTGGGAACGTGTATTCCGAATGACGGTTGAAGTCGTTGTTTGTCGAGGAACTCCTTTCCTCGATACGCGCAAGGGTGCGTAATCACCTGAAAACGCACCCAAAGTCCATCTATACGGAGTTAGCGCGTTTCGCGGAATCCTATGGGGATACCCACTGTGCCGCTCGTCGTAGCCATGCTCCATTTTTGCACAAACCGACGGCTTCAAGGAACCTTCGCGCCCTGACGTTGGACTCCAGCACCTCGGAGGAGGTTGACGAGCTCACGCTCGTAGGAGAGCAAGAGGCCCTGTCGCATACGCCTCATCTCAGGTAGCACCGCCTAGGACGAGGACACCCTCTTTCTCCACTTCGTACCACTCAGCAGGATCTTACAGGAGTGTCCGACTTGCAAACCCTCGAGTCTATCCATCGCTTTGCAGTATTTGCTTGTCTCGAGAGCCAGTACACTGTATGACTCTCACACTGGCAATGAGGGCTGGCATAATTCAGGAACGGGAGAAGAATTTCCAGGACCTGAAGGACACATCAACGGAGAGCGGAAGTTATCGAAGCGCACATCGCCACATCCGCTCCCCTCAAGGAAAGTACGGATACCGCGCATCACTGGAGGTACAGCCTGTCCCACTGTCACTTGCACCCGCAACGCAAGTGCCGGTGTCCAAGCCGGTTGCACCTCAAGGGAACACGTCGCATCTCAATGCGCAACTGCAGCAGCCATCCCCGACTGAATCCCAGCCCCTCTCCAACCAGTAAAACTCTCAGGGCCCTGCGTAGAGGCTCCGCGTGGCTCCTTACCATCGAACCCCAGCTCCACGAAGGTCGCCTTTAGGAAAGAGGGAGAAGTCGTCTGCTCCATCGACGCAAAATGGGCGGGCCTCCCATTCCCATTGGACCCCTTCGACGCCTTTGAGGATTCTGTTTGCACGCTCCAACGTGAGATCTACAAATTGTTCGCCTCTATAAGATGTTCCCCACTCGCCTCCAACGCGGTGCGCTTTATCCTCGATACCGAAGCTGGCCCCAATCTGGTGCACGCCGATGTGTTCTCGCGGGCTGCTCTCGGCTCTTTGAGCACTGTCAAGCTCTCTACGGTGGGCGAGGCGTCGCGTCGAGCATTGACCATCCTCGGCGCAATCCCCTTGTACCTCCGGTTGGACTCCTTACAGGTGAAAGTGTGGTTCCTCGTGGCGGCCAACTTGGCCACACAGTGCATATTGGGCACTTTCTTTTTGGATCGGTATGTACGTGCAATCTACCCGCGCCTACGGAAGGTGACGTTTCACGACGCCGCCCCTGTAGGTATTGTGTCCGCATCTCTAGGACCGGTGGGGAATGGTGCTATAGAAATAATACTGAACATTCCCTTCAGGGTTGTGCTCGCCATCCTTAAGGAGTCGCCGCTATGGCTCCAGAGAGGAATTGTCGTCGGACTTTAACTACCCTCCCCTGCAGAACTGGCTCGCCTTCCTCGATTAGAAGACCTTGCGGACCGCGATTCTATCGCCACCATGGAAGTGGAAGCGACTTCAACGGCTCCAGAGGAAGAGAATCCTGCCACCTGGCAGGAGAAGCTCCAAATTGGCGATGAATTCGAAGCGTATCGCCATAGGGTAGTGGAGATGCTATCCGCCGTTGAGTACATGTGGTCTGGTCGCCTAGGTCAAGTCAGCCTGGCCAAGCACAGGATCCAGCTCACACACGATGCGAAGCCGATACATGAACTCCCGAGGAGGACCGGACCCCATGCGGGCGATTTCGAACGCGGTGAGGTCCACCGGATGCTGGAGAAGGACGTTATAGAGCCTTCCATTTCCAAATGGGCCTCCCCGGTGGTGTTTTTCAAGGAGAAAGATGCCTCCTTAAGGTTCTGTATTTACTACAGACGCCTCAACGACGTGACGGTACGCGATTCGTACCGATACCCCGTATGGATGAATGCATCGACTCCTTAGGTCCTGCGTTCATCTTCTGCACGCAGGATTCCAACAGCGACTACTGGCAGATTGAGATGGACGACTCCGGTAAGGATAAGACAACATTCAGCTCGCACTGCGGGATCTTCAGATTCCTAAGGATGCCATTTGGATGGAAGAATGCACCCGCTACGTTCCAACGAGCGGTGGACATATTTCTGTCAAAGGTGAAGTGGCGGTACGCCTTGGTGCATATCGATAACGTCATCATATACTGCCGCAGCGTCGAGGAGCACCTCATTCATGTGAAGCACGTGCTCCAACTCCTAAAGGATGCTGGACTCACCTTGAAGCTGGAGAAATATTTCTTTTTCAAGTCTTCGCTGGACTATCTGAGGCACGTTGTGCTCCCGGGCCGCCTACAGGTTTCCAGGAAATCTCAGGATGCCATCATGGAAGCTCGCCCTCCCACAAACCAGAGGGAGCTCCGCTCCTTCCTTGGGTTGTGCAACTTCTTCCGGCGGTTTGTCCCTTATTTCTCCCGTATATCGATGCCGTTAAATCGCCTCTTGGAGAAGGCCAAGCCGACGCAATTGGCTATCTTGACGGATGAGGAGTTTGAAGCCTTCGACAACCTGAAGAAAAGAGTAATAGAACCATCAATTTTGGGACTTCCGAGGCGGCACGGTCGAATGGTGCTGGACACTAACGCCTGTAAATATCAAGTCTGATTTGCCCTCCTACAGGAGCAACCGGAATGTGGACATCAACTCATCGGATATTGAAGTCGCAGCCTCACCCCTACGAAACGGAACTTCTCCACCTTGGAACGCGAATTCCTTGCCATCTTGTGGGCGGTTTCGCTTTTACGCCCGTACATAGAAGGCGTTCATTTCACCTTGAGGATAGACCACGCCCCACTGAAGTGGATACTGTCCTTGACGGATGCTTCCCGTCGCCTGGAAGGGTGAAGATTACGCCTCCTGGAGTTCGAGTTCAACATCATCCACCGCCCTGGCATTAAACACCAGGCAGCGGACGCGCCCTCGCGAATCTACACCAAGGGAGAAGATGAAACACCTCGGGAGGACAACATTACGTGTCTGGTCATCCAAGACGCCGACTAGAAAGACGGATCAGATGGAGAATGTTTGGAATGCTGTGAACCTGGAGGAAAGTATAGTGGACTCCCTGAGGTGATGGCTCTTGTTGAGGAGGAGAAAGAAGTTCTCCCCATTACCGTAGCGGAGTTCCTGAAGAAACAAAGTAGAGATGCATACTGGAAGAAGTGTCTCGCCACTGTCGGGAGTTTGACATCGTCATTCGACGTTGACCAAGACGGCGTGCTCGTACGCTGGGGCCCCCTGGATGGAGCTCTCCAGAAGGTGGTCCCCACGAAACTACGGGCGAAATTGTTGTATCTCTCGCACTATACTCGCCTCGTAAAGCACCCCGGTGGATCCCGGATGTATTTCACCATGCGAATGGAGTTCCACATGCCAAACATGGCTAGTAACGCCTTCCAAACGGTGGCGGATTGTTATTCCAGCGCCACCACTAGGGGAAATATACGGAAGCACCGGACGCCTCTCACGCTGATCCCACCTTCAGGATCGCTGGAAATTGTGGCCATGGATATTTTGGGTCCTCTCCGCAAGACGGAGCGAGGGCACCGATTTATCCTCGTGGGAACGGACCGTTTCTCCAAGATCACGCGTGCAACACCCCTCCAGAGTACCACTGCAGCAGTGATTGTCGACGCCTTTCTGGAGCATTGGGTTTACCACCACAGTATACCATTATACCTCCTTACGGAAAATAGCCCCCAGTTTGCGTCAAAACTCTTCAGCGCCGTCTCCGGAATACTGGAGATGAACCAGTCGTTTACAATTGCGTATTACCCCCAGACCAGCGGACAGGCAGAGAGGTTCAACGAGACCATCTCCTCGAGGCTGAAGTACTACGTCGCAGACCACCCGAAGGAATGGGACGCATATCTGGGCCCCCTCACACATGCATACAACCTGCAGGTGCACCGCTCCACGGGGACCACTTCTTTCCATCTGTTGCTCTCGCGCATCCCACCAAGTGCCGTCATTCCGGCCCACGCCATGGCGCACCCGGCGGATGGGCACCAGGCTCCAACAGCGGCGCAAGCCAAACGCTCCATCCTAAGGCTGTATGAGAACGCAGTCTCCCTCACAAAGGAGAGACTCAACGCCTCGCAGAGGAGATACAAACAGGACTTTGGCCGAAAGGTTATGGAAGGCCCTCATCCGAAGGATGGCGACGAGGTTTTCCGTGACAAACCCGGGGAAACATCCGACGAACCGCCGGACGTCACGCGCAAGTTAGCGCCGACCACTTCAGGGCCCTACAAAGTCCTGGCTACCTATAGGGAAACTGTCGCCATTGAGGTGAACGGGCTCAGGGATCTCGTCTCCTGTGATAGAGTGACGAAATTTCCAACATCCGGCCTCTCAGGAATGCCCGTCACCCCACCTCAGGGACAACGCGCGGAATTTTCTCATCCGACCACCTCAGGCGCGACGCCTCCACGGGATACTGGGAACCGCATCACCGCTCTCCATGAACCATTTCAGGAGGCTCCCAATGCCATCCTGACCCATGAAGGTCACGTCCTCTACGCGGTGGACCATATCGTTTCCCATCGACAAACCCCTGCAGGAGTACTGTACTATGTCCGCTGGTATGGGTACAACTTGAAGGACGACACGGAAGAACCCCCAGAACTATCCCGGAGAGCTTCCTCAGGCGGTACCACGCCAATCTGGTGCGGAAACGCCTCTACACAGATGCGCTTACCATTAGGAAAGGGGGAGGTGGCCACCCTCCGGAGTTGTTTTCGCCTCCGCAGTCTATCCCCTACCCGGAGTTCTCTTTTTTGTTTCAAGAATGCCATCGACCACTTTTTGCATGATCCCACGGCTGCACTTCATGTCGTTGAGCACGCGGGCACGGCCTATGCATATTGGAACTACCGTTTGTAGAGCTTCTGCTCCATCCGAAAGATCTTTTATTTTTCAGGGTCCTATCACCTAAATGTCACCAAATCGTATTGAATACTACGCTTCGAGGCGCGCTTTTGCCGTGAGCGCTTGGCTATCGAAGAACTCTGACAGGCCTCCGTTGAGGGCCGCCATCGAGGCTCGGCCTGTCCGGGCCATGTGGAGCTCTAAGACCCAAACACGCGCCTCGCACAGAGCCTCTACAGGAGACGCCGGAGCAGGACGATCTGTCACCAGGCACGCCTGCACCACCTCCTGGAAGGCAACCTCCAGAGCCCCTGAAGAGACTCTTCCTGACGGTGTACCCGATGCCGCCACCTCCGTTGACGGTGCAACAACCGCCACGGAACGAGCCGCGGACATCGGACCAGCTGGGACAGGGGCTTTCTGACGTGATCCTATAGGCTCCGCAGTGGAGGTCGGCAAAGCCTAGGACGGAGTCGGTGACACCGGAGATGACCACAGTGTGGGAACTGGAATCCTCCTCAGGCGATGTTGAAGAACAGGCGCAGGGACGCTCCGCAGGCGGGGGTGCACCACTGGTACCGAAGGTACCCGGACGGGAGCAATCTCGTCCTCCTCCATGGGAGACATGGCGGCCACCACAGTGGGAGAACTGGGCACTGCGGCGAGCCGCGGAGTTATCACCTCAGGAGGTGCGCCCATATCCAGGGATGGATCCCGTAACCGACGGGGCGCATCATGTGCCAGGCTCTCCAACAAGGGGTCGTAGTCAGGCACTTGGAGCCGTGGCACCTGAGGAACTTGAGAAAGCACCAGACGGCGAAAGACAGGGTATGATCACCAGTCATCGTCCCCATTCGGACTCCTCACAATGGGGTGGAACTTGTCCTCGCCGTAATCGTACCAGAGAAAACCCGGCGTATCACTCCACGCCACCTGAGGTTGTAACCCAACAGCGTCTCCGCCTCGGACCCACTCTATGCGGTGCCCTTAAGCAGGTTTTAAATACCAAAGAAGCGCAGGACCCGTATGATAGACACCGACAAGGGCAGCAAATGCCCTACGGTTGCCTGATATGACGAGTATTAGAAGAGGCGGTCGTCGCGGCATCGAGTATAGGAGGTTACCCCTTCGTCCGCCGCTTGAAGATACGCCATCAGGGTGCCGACAGCGAACTTCGTCGAGACTGCCAACATGGCAAGCCGCCCTAGGGAGTCATGGGGATCCAGGACCTGGGAGGTGTGATACGCGAAGGATACGGGTGTCGGCACGCAGAAGTGCGGGGATACACAGTGGTCCCTCTAGGAGTCATTCACCTTGAGGTAGTACTTCGGACGCCGCCCGGAAGGCATGTCATGGAATTCCGTGTCATGCCAACCATAGAAATATCCGAAAGCGGTGCGTACCCGAGTCTCGTCCGCAATGTGTGCCCTCCAACGATTTCGGTTGAGCCAGTAGAGGTGGTCGTATGGTAGACCGAAGGGCAACACCACGATGGCAGAGCGCCCGTCGGAAATGCTTCCGGGTCACCTCGCTCTCTGGTGCGAGGTCTCTCTGTGGAGCAAAACCTGGAGTCAAGCCTGGACCTCTCATTCCTCAGCGCACCTCAGATACAGAGTATCGCAGTGTCCCACCGTGGTTGGAGCATTTTCACCGTACACCGAAGTATGAAGCGAGTGAGCGTGCGTGATATGCATCCAGGCGGTTCCGCTTCTGGTTGTTCCACGAAACCTTCGGTACGGCGCAGAATCGCATCGCCTGGAAGTATGGGCCGAGGTGGTGAGTGTAATCCTCCAAGGGACACGGAAGACTAATGCGCCTATTTTGGAACGGGATGAAGAATCGCGGGGCGCGATGATCGAAATGCTCTCCTGGACGGAACAGTGCACCGGTCGAGGTGTTATACACCCCAGAATTTGAAGGAGACGGAGGTGCCGGAGTTAGAGAAGGCATGCCGAAGGTGTAAGAATCTGGATGAATGGCAACCGAATGCGTGGTAGTACCTGAGGAGAGATATATGACACCACTTGGGGAACGATTCGTAGTTATATGCATCACCGAGGAGGGAGCCGCGTCAAGCCGCCATCTTCGAATTCGAGGAGAAGCCGGGCGACCGGAGTCCGCTGAGATATGGAGCACCATAGCGAGCCGCGTGTTCATATCCAACGGAAAACGACAGGGATACGGACGAGAGTATCATGAGTTTTGCAAATGCACGGAGATTGGATGAGCGTACGTGAGGAAGCGGGTGTTTCCAAAAGAAGAAGCCTCAACTAGATTGGAAGGACGAGTGCCTCCAGGGGGTCGGTATCCCCTTGGGACTCACCGATGCTCCGTCCACGGAAGTTGCGCGCTTGCATCACGCACGGCACGCCGGAAGACGTGGACACTCGCCCCGCCAATTGGCGCGGCAGCACCAATGGGCGACACCAAGAAGAAGGAGATGCAGTCTGGTTAAGGAGTAGCACGGCCCACAAACGCGGCAAGGACAAAAAGCGAGCCCGCGGCAATACGACGCGCAGGAGTATGAAGGAAATAAGGAACGCCTGAAGGAGAGAATGTGCCAATCGCCGGAGGCCGCGCTGGCCGCAACACCGATAAGAGCCACCCCGGGGATTACGAAATAGGAAGATGCACCTCGAGGACGTGGCGCAATTTAGGAAAGGGGGAATGTAGTACAGTGCCTCATACGGGAAAAACGGTGGTATGGCCTTATGGTAAAGTATTCCTAAGGAGGGCTCGTATTTTATTAGCTAGGCCACCTCGTGCATAATTCCGCTTGAGTGCGCTACAGTATCCTTAAGGGACGGTAGAAATATTATTTATTTTAGTTATTTTTTCCAGGTTTTTAGTACAATAGCGAGACCTGCCGAGGCGGGCTCCCGGGTTGATACTTAATCTGTCGATAGAGGTCCACGTCTGGGGAAGTAAAGCAAGCACCCTTGAGCTTTCATCTACTTTTCCGGTTGGAGTCTCTCGTCGATCAACTCAAGTTTCTAAGCCGTCCATCCTCAGGTCGCACCATAGCAGCGCCTGTAGGAGCATTGTCTGCCCAGTGAACCTCCCCGTCCGCTTGGTGTTTGCTAAAAATTCCCCCGGCTCGCGACAGCGGATGCTGAAGACCCACTTTAGGAACACACACCTTTAGAGTCAACAAAAACTCCTAATTGACGTTGTGCTCTACTACCTTGAAAGAAGAACTGAAAGTACAACAGATCTTTCCAGTTCAATTGTACTCTCTCTTTGTGCAGGATCTTTTCGATTTCTATTTTTTTTCCTCACCGCTACCTCCCGTTCTGCGCACCTTGATGGTACATTCTCCACCTTGTGAATATAACGATTCCCGCTCCCCCTTTATTTACCATCTTGATCCTCCCCAAAGGCATTACACACACGTATACGCTCCTAATGGGGACCGTTCTTATACCTCATACATCTCCCGCCAAGTGCTGCGAAGTCAATTTCGGTTCTGCAGCCGATGTTGATGTGTTGTTCTCTCGAGAGGGCCCTACCGCCGAACTACATCTGCGGAGAAAAAGTCGGACGTCCTCGTTTGGTTTCCGGTTTGCAGGCTATTGCACTACAAGAGGTCTCCAGGTTTAAAAGGCATAATTTGAATTTTTTTCTCCTCATGAGGACTTATTTCCTAAATATCTAATGATTTTCCCGCCTCTACGGTTTCAATATGCCGAATACGCCATCCAGGGCGTAACCTGTTATCACCTGCAATCGCTTCCACTTAAGTGGTGATCAACCGGGCAATCAACGTTTTTCTCGGATCCCGATACGGTCTGGATCGAGTCTAGCCGCAAAGAGTCCCGATCTTTAGGCCATGATTCGAAAGACCTAGTTTTCTCTTTAGCTCTCCAGGATAATCTGACACACTGTGCTGGACTGTCTACGGCGATTCTCGCCAAAGCAGTTTCCCAAATAGCACCTGGTACTGTTGGAATTGCTCAGGTTGAGGACCTGATAGGGCGGTTCCGCGCTTTGCGAGCTGCCCAGAAAACCATTTTGAGGGAGTTACACAACGCACGGGTGGTTGTCGAGGCAAACCCCGTGAGGGCAGTGGTCGAGGACGTACGTCTTCCGAGTTCGAATGCCAGTACCATACTTTAGTATTTCGGTGGACCGGCTGCCTCCGTAGAAAAAGTTGAGATCCGGTTCAGCTGTGTCCGGTCCTGTCTTAAGACGGTGCAAAAAGGCACTCCTCAGGGACCCGCCAATCGTGGCTAAGCCACCCGCAGCCTACCAAGGAGATGATCAGAAAGAGATGCGGAAGGACCACCGTAGGCGGAAGTCCAAAAGGCACAAGAATTCCTAATATGATGACGTAACAACTTCGTCCAGATCTTCATCCAGTGATATGAGAGGTTCTGAGAGCTCGGAGTCTGGTAATGAGGACTTGAAAGGGCGCTTCTTTCGCTCCGAGGAGTCGTTGGCGACTACCAGTGCCATTCGGGCACACAAAAAGGGTAGGAGGCAGCTTGGTCTCAAGGAGTTGAAGCCAGCGAACCTAATGTATCGTAAGCTCTTGTCTAACCATTACTACCGGCTGGAGGATTCATCGATGGAAAAAAGACACCGTGACACAGGAAGAGTATGGGATTGTATGAAGAGAATGCAATTCACACTAAGTTTCCAGGCCTCTTCTGGAGCAGACCCGATAATGGTTTTTGGGTTTCTACGACAACTTGACGCCGAAGTTGATGTACTCCTAGTGCACGAGGGACATTCCTGTGTTATTCTGTTTGATTTCTTACGTGGGGTGTCTGAAGACCAACACAGCTCTTTCTGAGGTTCAAGCCAAGTCTTCGAAGAAGAGATAGGTTACCGATCGGAAGCAGTACAGTACCCGCTGTGTTTCTATGCCACGAATCAGGCGATTCCGTCCGCAATCCTCGGTCTGTGAGTCACCCGTCAGATGTACTGAGAGACGGAAAACGACTATTTCTTACACCTTAACAAGTCTTTCCACCTTTATGGTAATGTACCTCCCGTAGCTGAGCAGAGTTCCATGTTCAATAACAGGCTGAATCCTGCGATCAAAACTTTGGTCGCTCAATATCGGAAAGATAAGCCAAGACTCACTTACTCGGAATTCATACAACACGCGGGAGCCAGAATTGCTGCGCATCATGCTCGTAACCCTCATGAGAGGCCAAGATTCGCCAAGGAACTGGTTATGGAGAACATGTCTCCATCCCTTATTCTCATGAATGACAGGCAGCCTTAGCGGGGGTAGGACACTGTTCACTGCATTCAAAGCGATCCTTTGTCAGCCTCTACTTCAGAGCTCCCATCTACAATGGACGGGACGTACGAGACCGCGCGGGATGATATAGCAATATACGTTGGTGCGGGACGCATTTCGGCCCATTTGTTCCGTTTCAAAACGGTTATAGCCGTATTTAAGGTCCTTGGTAATCGAACTTTGGAGCACAGGGACGAGTCCCTGATACTCGAAATGCTGCTTCACGTCGCGTCGTTGGAGAAATCTGCCATCTAATCAATCCCCACGGTCAAATTTCCCGGTGGTGTCTCCTCTCGATCCAAGAATCGCATTCGATCACGTCCAATTACAAGTCCCTCACTCGTAACGAAAACGCATCGATCCCTATCGCGGCACATCTTCATGCCGAAACGGACTTTAGCGCAGTTCCACCAAATTAATTCATGCAGCACAAGCTGCTGAAACCGCTACGGCCTTCGCGGAAAGAAGCCGAAACAAACTCCGCTTCGACGGGATACCGTTGCCGCCATGGCAAAGCCTTTGTCACAGAGGAAACTCAGCGATCCCTTTAAGACGTTATGAACGAGGTCAACTAACCACAGGAGTATCCGATTTGGGAGAGGCGTCTACAATACCAAAACTTGTGACGCCAGAGGCACCGCAGCCTCTCTCTCTGGTGAAAATCCTAAGAAGGAAGGACGAAGAAGACGCAGACTCGGAATACTTCGCTGTTCTTCGTCGACCGTGGACACCGGTTGAACCATCACGGGTTCCCGGACAGAGTCCTGAAAACGGCTGAGCGTTATTATAAGGTCTACGCCAAACATGGACTAAGCACTCGGTTTATGGTACGGTATCTCACTGTGCTAGATACCGGTGCAAGCCCCAAGTTTGTTTTTGAATCTGTATTGCACCCACAATTGCGGTCTCGAATCCCCCATAGAGTTGCGCTTTACATCGCGAATGCTTAATAATAGGCCGTTGAAAGCGATGAAAATCATCGACTAAGTAGTACGTCAAGAAAGCTGGATAATGAAGCTCAAATTTGTTGTTTGCCAGTCGTTGGCAGCTCCAGTGATACTGGGATGTGACTACAGTGACCATGTCATCGATCCAAAAGCGAGTAGAATTGCATGATGGTCCTCCGTTCCGATAGTTCGTCGTCTCTAGAAGAATACCTCCCAAAATTCGGAACCGCTCTCTGCTGTACAGGATCATCCACATGCCCGCGGTAATCTAAAAATCTCCGAGTACCTTCTCTGATCGGGATCCCGGCAGGAACCCAAGTTATTGTAAATGCACACTCTCGTCAACATGGCGTAAGTGTTGTTCAACCATTTCTTTCGTTATACGATAAGCATCAATTAGGCGTTGTAAATGGGACTGGTCAAATGAAACCGGATACTTATTTCCGCATCCGTGTTCCAAACAGTGGTAAAACTTCGCGGTATCTGGCGAAAACCATTTCATTGGCTTAGCCACGCCACAGGCATTGGCAGTTATCAGATCCAAGACGACCACGGCCGAGGTCCTTTGAATCGGTCTCGATGAAAATGCCCCAAAGAAGATTAATGCCCAGCATCTGGGTGAGAGGATGTCATCTCAAATCCACGAGTGCGAAAATTTGTCTGAGAAGGGTATGGGAGAGGCCAGTGGGAGAGAAAGCTGCAGGCCGACAAGCTTCGACGCAGTGGACGTTCAGAAGTCACTCGAATATCTTGACCATGGGTACCTTCCAGAGTCGTACCGTCAGCGCCTCCGCAATATGGCTCGGAAATTTACCACGATGTTGGACTGTTCCCGTGGGGACGTTTCGGCAATGGAACACCGTATTGATCTGCCCCCGAACGCAAAGCCGGTGGTAGCCCAGCATCCTCACAGGGCCGGAACAAAGGCTTGCAAGGCGGAACATTTCGAAGTGTACAAGATGCTCCACGCAGGTATAATTGATCCTGCTCAGTCCCCTTGAGCATCTTGGGTGGTACTAGTACTGACGTCCGATTTAACCCTGGTGGTTTAACGTCTACCATCCTCAGCTCATTGCCATGATGATACCCAATTAGTACCCCATCCCCCATATGAATCAGTGTATCGACTCCCTATCGAGTGCAAGTCTGTTTACCGCGTTTGATTCGAGTTCGAACTACTGGCATGTCTCAGTTTGAGAAGAAGACCACTACAAGACCTCGTTCGTTTGCGATCCTGGCTCCTGCTGCTTCAAACTGATGATCGTTGGGCTAGACCATGCCCTCACCCCCTTTTAGCTTGCCATTGACATCCTGTGGAGCCACTTCAAGTACCGGACGTGTCTTGTGTATCAGGATGACATCTTCGTCTTCTCAAATAATCTGGATGCACATCCCACCAATATGAAAAAGGATATGACCATCTACAGCATGTAAAGATGTACTTCAAACTGAGGAAGTACGAGATTTGCACAGATTCAGTGAATTATCTATGGCACACCATCAGCCCTGGACGGCTATAAATCGAAGGAGCTCGTTTCGAATCCCTCACTAGAGCAAAGGAATTCAGAACGCTGACAGAGCTAAGCTCCTTCTTGAGGCTGGTCAACGTCTACAAACAGTTCATATCCAGTTTTTCGGTTATTGCCGCGCCGCTCAACGCGCTGTTAAAAAAGTGTTATCCAACCAAATCGGAACCTTTTCAATCCGCTCAAAAGTATGCATATATCTCCCTTGAGGAGGCGGTCATTACAGCACGGATCTCTCCGTCACCCAAACTAGGTCTTCTATACACCGTTGAAACAGACTACAGCGACTACCAAGTTGGATGCGCGATCTTTCAAACGATCTCGAAAGAAAAACGACATCCTATGGGCTACTGGTCAAGCTCGCTCAATGAACACGAACGGGATTACTCCTTCTCAGAGAACAAGTGTCTTGCGGTCGTGTGGGCATTATCCACCCCTCACCTATAGCTTGTGGGCGAGCATATTATCGTTTACATGGACCATTCCTCACGGAGGTGGTTGATGAACATTTCGGATCAATCAAAGATCCTCATGCAATAAAGACTCAGCCTAGTGGAATACGACTTCCACTACGTTTACGAAAAGAGTGCACAAAGCCCCCAGGCAGTTTTTCGTGAAAGCCCACTACCGGGGAGCCACTTCCTTCAGAAGAAAATGAAATCCTGTGTTTAACGGCAGTGTCCTCCAATCCGGAGGGGGTAGACCCAGTGGAGCCGGAAAGGCAATTCGACTGGGTCTGTGAAGCTGATGTTAACAATATGCTCGCCGAAGGCATGGGTAGCAATGAGAAACTCGTGCCGGGATGTTTTGTACAGGTACAATCGGAGGAAATGATCCAAGAGCATTTTGCCGATTCGTTTTGCACGGAGGCGCTAGCCCGTATCAACGATGGTAGACTTCTCCCTTTCAGGATTACTGACATCGGATATCTTGTACGCACTCTTGAAGCCACCCCAAAGATCGTGGTTTTCCACTCCTTGTAAGCGCGGGCGTCGCACCTTTGGAACTACGCGGAGGTCAGAGGCCATCTCGGTGGTAGACAGCTCTACCTGACCCTCAGGAGTGATTCGTACTGGCTCTGCATAGCGCTAGACTGTTACACAACTGTTTTTATTTCTACACAAAGTGCGCAGAGACCCGGGTGAAACTCCGCAAGCATACAACGAAACTATTGCTCTTCCCTACATCGGCACTACGTTAGTTGGTTACCATCAACATCCTCGGTCCCCTATTAAAGACCCAGAAAGGTAAAAATTTCCTTCTCGTTATCACAGACCATCTCTCAAAACTGATTTGAACAGTCTCTCTACGGAGGATTACAGCCTTTGCGGTTCTCAATGCTTTCTTCACGCATTGGAAATCCAGATATAGCCCTCCGGTGGAGTTACTATCCGAAAACGGAAAATAATTCACGTCCAAGTTCTTCCAGTATGTCTGTTTTATCCTGGACGTAAACAACATGTTCACTGTTACATTTCATCCCCAATGTAAGGGCAAGCTGAACGGTCTATCCTTACTATCCTAGATTTTCCGTCATCACATGTTGCTGACATCCGAAAGACCTAGAACCTGTACACGGACGTGCTGACGTCCGCGCACAACACGCTATCACACATAAATACCGGCGTGTCCCCATTTCAGATGGTGCTGTCGCGGAATACACCTTTGGTGGCTTTTGGACCCCAGGCTGCGCTTGGTCTTTTCCCATCACTGGTTGACTAGCGCCATTAGTGGAAGGACTGATTGGTAAAACTAGTCCCCGCTACGCGACAGTCGATTGCATGCTCCCACCCCGCTTACAAGCGAGATTTCGACGCTCGCTTGCAGCGAGAATGTGAAAGACACATTGAAGCCGGCGAATTGGTGTTCATCCGGAAGTAGTTCTTTACGTCCAACGGGTACAAGCGCCACAAAAACCCTCTGGTGGCAGACGGACCGTCGAAGGTCATCTGGCTAGAAACTAATACTGTCGTTGTCACCATGAACGACAAACACGAACTTCCAACCCGTGATTGAGTCACCCCGGACCCTCCTCCCTCCTTGGAGGTAATCATTTATTGCCTGATTCTACGGGACGCAATTGCCTCGCATCCGCAACTAACATCCGTTATACTGGCATAAATATGGCTTGCAGTATTGCCTAATTCATTCCGGGGTCTCTCAGATCTACCCCACGTGTCGGGAGACAATCTGGCTTTGTCGGACGGGCCTGGTTCACATGACCGACCCACAACAATTCCAGTTCACACTGCAATACGTACCCGCAAGCCATACAGTCGGAGTCTCCCGCCGCGCATTCTCAGGGGGGGGGAGAGGACCACTTTTTCGCGTCCTTTGAAAAGCTTGTCTGCTTCCGTCCCTACGGTAAACATGCCGTTTCCCACGGGTAAATCACACTGTACCGCTGCCTATAGGGAAAAACTTCCCGGAGACAACACCGTCTCTGACGGAGGTAAACGCCAAAACAGCAGGGAATCGGACCACAAACATCGCAGCGCGCGCTCTGGAGAACCCGGTCGCGGTGGATATGAGACTCGATCAAGGTGAATACAACGAATACGTCGGAGGTGGGAATCTCCATGTGCCGGCCTCCGAAAAGAATTCGCACGTGAATTACGGAGGTGTGGCCCAAAGAAGGGGATTTGTTTCGTGAACTACACGCAATCTCGCTGAACGCAGCCGCGACGTCGCCGATCGCCAGCATCAACCTCGCGGAAGCGAGCCTCAACCTGGCGAGACACGAGCCTCTCACGCGTATACAGCGGCCTGCCCAAGCCCGGAAATGGCATTAGGTTTCATGCCACAGTATCCATCGAACGAAAGCCACGCAGGCTCGCAGAAAGACCAAAAAATCGAGAGGCAGAGGCCAATGGTTGTACAAGGGATTCTAAGGTGATATTTTCTTGTAGTTTACAACAAGAAACTCTTAAGGATGGTTCATAGTCTAATAACTAAGCCGTATGTTACATTCTTTGTCCAACTTGTGTCACAGTACTCTTGAGGAATTGTAGAATTCAGACATACTTGCCTTAGGTGATGTTAATAATTGGACTAGTGTGCAGTAGAGAGACCTATCAAAGAGTGCTACTGGCACTATACGTAGCTTACCGCCTGAGCCCTATCTTTGAGCGAAAGAAACCAAGCACCATTTAGATTTCTTCTACGGTCTCCGGTTAGAGACCCTTGTCTAACGATTTCAGGTTTCTAAGCCGTCCATCCCCAAATTTTCTCATGGCAGCGCCTGGAGGAGCATTTTCCGTCCAGTTATCCTCCGTCTACGTTTGGTGCTTTTGGACCACCTTTCCAGAATCCCTCCGCTCGTGACCGTGACTTAACTCGCGCTTTTGAAGTCATAAAAAAATCCTAACGAACGTAGTGCGCTATCACCTCGAGAGAAAAATGGAGGATACTACAACTGGTCTCCCGCCTTAGAGGGTCTGCTACCTAAACGAATCACTAGATTCGCGACAGAACAAATATTCTAGATTGCACCGATTGGAACCCAACCGTAAAATTCTTCTTTAAGGTGATTCGGAAGTGGAAAGAAATCACTCCCAAGCTACTTCTACGTAGACCTCTCGGAACTTCCAATAAAATCTTACTTACAGGACCCTAAGGTAATCGACTCCATTAAAGGGTGCAGCCCGTGCAGGGCTCCCCAGGAGATGGCCGTAAGACTGGAGGACCCTGAAAGTCTTTAAGAATCCTGGCTCCTCTGTGGAGCTTTTTTAGAAATTGCCTTACGAGAGGGCACGATCAGAGACAAGTGGAACCTCCGCGACACCTCTTGAGAACGCCAACTTGGAGGTTTAAGAACTGCACGCAGTATCGCAGGTGCCATTGCAGTTGCTGAATAGATGGAAACACACGGAGGCTAACTCCCTTTTTGGACTCACTGGCTTCGCGCCTTACGGATTCGCTCTCACATTAGACGGTCGAAGGAACTCCAGCAGGTGTTTAGGCAAGTTTTGAGGCTTCGCGCTACGTTCTTGTGCAGTAGAACGCAACGCAGCGTGCTCATAATGCCGTGGATGCCTTGTTGGATTTGGACCCATTTGTAGAAGTGATCTTGGATGTTATCTATGTGGAGGTTCGTTTGCGAACCGCGCAGCTGCTCCCAGCAGCGGCGTTACCAAATTATCTTTCCGCACAGAAAGGCTTACATCTATGAACACCTAAGCGGACTCCGGGCAAAAAAGAACAAGATACTTCCACTCCAAACGCCATATGAGGAATAAATACTACCGTAAGGAAACTGGAACACATCAGGAATATTGCTATGATCCGTCCAGACTTGGCGCCTCTTGTAGGCGGACAAGATACCGCTCATAAACTATTTCACCCAAGAAAAGAAGGACAGGATACTTCTCAGGTGAATAGCAATAGCGGGGATATCTTCAGGCACACATACAACCTACTGCAAAGACGCCAAAAGAAACGAAAGGAGAAAAGCAGAAAATAAAACAACGATTTGTTGAGAGCCTCGGATTATGAATCCGCGGACAGCTCCAGCTCAGAGAAAAGTATACCTTCTAAGCAGGAAATCAGAATGGTTAAGAAGGGTTTCCTGCATAATGACCTCATAGTTAAAGTGCTTGGGTACGAAACCTGCCGGTTGAATGATCACTCCACTGCTTACGACGCAAAACGCGCTAAACGACTCACGATGGAACAGCCCCAAATGGATATTCAGTTGAAGAAGCACTATTTCCGAGGTGTAAACCCCATCTCGATGATAAAGTTTCTAATACGCTTCCATTGCGCTTGTAATACCAATATAGTACATGATGCGGCCGTCGTCTGGTGCTTTCAGTTCTGCCTCACATGTCAAACATACTTGCTCGTGCCGCCACGCCTCACGAAGAAGAGCACCATTTTTGACGATATGGGGTCGGATCTCTTGGCATAGTACCCAAAAGTGGTCAATTTCCTCCGTGAAAGGTACGTAACGGATAATATGATGGACGATGGTGATGCTGAAATCATCTCTTATAGGCCGATTATTGGAACAATTGAAACGTGGTTCAAATAGATTTTGTGCATGAAGCTATTAACGTGCGGGAACGTGTAATCCGAACGACGGGTGAAGTCCTTGATTTATTAGGTACTCATTCCCTCTATCTGGGCCAGGGTGCGTTATCACTTAACGACGAATCCGAAGACCACCTAAATGGAGCTAACATGTTTCGCGGAGTCCTACCAGGATACCCGTCGTGCTGATCGCCGCCAAGATTCACTTTCTGGATTACGCAGCTTCCCTAGGCAACCGTCTGGCTTCCGCCCTGACGTTGAGCTACAGCACCTCAGGGGAGGTATACGAGCTCATCCTCAATGAAGAGCAAAAGTTCTTTGATCTCACATACGCCTCATCTCAGGGAGCACCGTCAAAAACGAGAACACCCTGGTTCCTGACGATGGACGCTTCGGTAGGAACCTAAAAGACTGTCCAATTTGCAAACCCTTCCGGGGCTTCCTATCGCCCTGCACTATTTTCTGGGCTCGGGAGCCAATACAATGTACTAATCTCACCCTTGCAATAAAGCCCGCCATCCTTCAGTTAAGGGAGAATAATTTCCAAAACCTGAAGGACGCAACAACAAAAAGTGGAAGTTATCGAACCGCGCATCACGATATCTACTCCTGTCAACGAAACAACGGTTACCGCGTTTCAGGTACAGTGCAGCCTGTCCCACTCGCACATTCATCACCGCTGCAGGGTCCCGTACCCGAACCACTTGCACCTCAGGGGAACCCAGCGTATCCCAACGAACAACCACACCAGCCGCCCATAACAGGATCTCCGATCTCCTCCAGCCAGGAAACCCCTCAGGTTCATGCAGAAAGTCTCTGAGTGGGTCCTTTCCTTCGAACCTCTACCCAACGGATGTCTCTCCTAGGAAAGAGGGTGAAGCCATCTGCACAGTCTGGGCCAGATCGGCGGACACCCAAATCAATTCGGACCCATTACACCCCGCTGAGGACTTTGTCTGCATGCTCTGCAATGAGAATTATAAGGTGTGTGTCTCAAGAGAAATTTCCTCACTCGCCTCCACAAACGTGTGTGCTATACTCGACTCCAGAATTTGCCCCAACGTGGTGCACGCTGACGTACTCTCGCGGACTGCTTTCGACTCTTTGAGGACTTGCAAGATTTCTATTGTGTGAGACGCGTTGCTTTGAGCATTGAAAATCCTCGGAGCGTTACAGTTGTATCTCTGAATGGCTTTCTTATACGTGAAAGTGTGGTTTCTAGTGACGATCATCTTGGTAGCAGATCGCATATTTGGCACTTCTTTTGTGGATCGGTTTGTGCGTGCGATATACCAACGCCTGCGAAAGTTAACGTTTCACGACGCTGTCTCTAAAGGTATCGTGTTAGCATCTATGGGACCGGACGCAAATGCGCGTCACGTGGGTAATATTTCAAAGAAGGCGCAGCCGAGAAAGCTCCGCCTGGTAAAGAGTACCGAAATACACGCAAGGAGTCAGGCCGAATTTTGGGTGCAGACATCTGCATCTGGCCTTTCATTCCTACAGAGAAATCCACATAGTACTACTAAGCAGCACTCCATGACGGCAAATGGCGTTTTGAAATTAGTGGAGAACATTCCTTTCAGAGTCGTTCTTGCTAACCTGAAGGAATCGCCTTTTTGGATTCAGAAAGGGTCTGTCGTCGGATTGGCACTACCAGAACCTGTAGGTCTGTCTCATCTTCCTCATACGGCCGGTCAGGATGAAAACGATGCTATCGCCACCAGAGATCCCGGAGCGGCATCAATGACTCCAGAGGAAGAGAAACCTGCCACCTGACAGAAGAAGCATCAAAATTGGCAAAGTTTTTGAATAGTATAGCCATATTATAGTGGAGATGCTGTCCGTCTTTGAAGACACCTGGTCTGCTCGCTTGGGTCATGTGAGCCTGGCTGAGCACCGCATCCAGTTCACACCGGATAGGAAATAGGTACACCAATTCCCGAGGCAGACCAAGCCTCATGTGCGTGATTTTGAACGATATGAGGTCCATAGAATGCTGGATAAAGGCGTTATCAAGGTCCCCAATTCCAAAAGAGCCACTCCAGTGGTGTTTGCGAAAAACGAAGATGGTTCTGTGATATACTGTATTGACTATTGACGTCTCAACAAGGTGATGGTACGCGATGCGTATCTGATATTCCGTATGGATGAATGTATTGACTCCTTAGGTGACACATCTGTTCTCTCCACGCTGGGGACCAATAGTGAATAATGGCAAATTGAGATGGACGACCCCGATAAAGATAAGACAACAATCACCTTCCACTGAGGAACTTTCAGGCTCCTAAGGATGCCATATGGATTTAAAATGCACCCGCTACGTTCCAACGAGCGATGGAATTAATCTAGTCGACATTGAAATGGCACTAGGTTTTGATGTACACTGACGATATCATTTTATACTCCTGCATCCTGGAGGGGGGCTTTATACATGTGAAGCACGTGCTCCAACTCCTGAAGGATACTGGACTCACCTTAGAAGTGGAGAAATATATTCAGTTTTGAAGTAATTGGTGGATTACGTGGGGCATGTTGTGCTCCACAACCACGTACAGGTATCCATAAAGACTCAAAATTCCATCAAGAAAGCTCACACACCCACACACCAGATGGAGCCTTGCTTCTCCTCGGGGTTGTGTAAGGTCTTTCGGAAGTTTGCTCCAAATTTTTCCCGTATCGCGACGCCCTTAGTTCGCCTCTTGGATGAATAAAACTTGGCACAATTAGATCCTTTCAGGGACGAAGATTTTGAAGCCTTTCACACCTTGAGGAGGATACCAACAGAGCCACCGATCTTAGTTCTTTCGAAGCGGGAAGACCGAATGGTACTGGATACAAACGCCTGTAAGTATCAAAATGGATGTGCCCTCCTACCGGAAGAAAGATAAAGAGGACTTCAACCTATATCTTACTAGAGTTGCAATCTTTCACTTAGGGAGCGGAATTATTTCACACCGGAGCGCGAATGTCTCGCCATTCTATGGGCGGGGATGCTTTTACGCCCATACCTAGAAGGCGCGCGTTTCACCTCGAGAACGCACCATCCACCACTAAAGTAGATACTGTGCTCGACAGATGCTTCCGGCCGCCTGGAGAGGTAGAGACTACGCCTTCTAGAGTACAAGTTTGACTTCTTTTGCCATGCTCGCATAAAACACCAGGCGGCGAATGAGCTGGCGCGCATCTCTACAGAGAGAGAAGATGAAACAAATTTAAAAGGACACTGTCACATGGCTAGTCATTGATAGCGCCGACAGGAAAGAAGGATCTGAAGGAAAATGCTTGGAATGCTGTGAATCTGGAGGCACGTTTACCGGACTCCTTGAGGTGATGGCCCTCGTCGTGGAGGAAAAAGAAGTCCTCCCCATCATCATAACGGAGTTCCTGAAGAAGCAGAGTACGAATCCATACTGCAAGGAGTGCTTCGCCACTACGGGGAGTCTAACATCGTTATTAGATGTCGAGCGAGATGGCGTACTTGTACGACACGCTCCCCTGCACAATGTTCTTCAACTCATTGCCATGACGCTCCTACAGCCGATTGTGCTGTATCTTCTGTACTACTCCCGCCTAGAAGGGCACTACGGGAGGTTGTGGGTTTATTTTACCATAATGAAAGAGTTTTGTCTGACACTCATGGCTAATGAGGCTTTCCAAACGGTGGCGGAATTTCACTCGCGTGCCGGCACTCGGGGAAATATTTACAAACAGTGGACGCCACTCACACTATTGCGACCTTCAAGACCCTTGGAGTTGGTAGCCATGGATGTTTGGGGCTTTCTCTCGAAATCAGACAACAGACACCGATTTATCTGCGTGGTCACCTGCTCTCAAAGATCACGCGTGCCATCCTCCTTAGGGATATCACGGAAGCATTAGTTGCCGATACCTTTTTGGAGATTTGGTCTTATTCATATAGTATCCTAGTTTAACTCCTTACCAATAACAGACCCAAAGTTTGGACGAAGCAATTCAGCGCCATTTCATAAATACTGGAGATGAAGCAATTGTTTACCATTGCATATCACCCCCAGACCCGTAGACAGGCGGGGAGGTTTAACAAAAAGAATTGCCTCAATGTTGAAACAATACCTTGCGAATTACCAAGAAGATTAGGATGCGTATGGGAGCAGGCTCATATATGCATACAACCTGCAGATGCACCACTCCACGGAGACCGATCCATTCAATCTGGTGCTCTCATTCGTCCCGCTTAGTGCACTAATAATGGTACGCCCCAAGGCGCACCCGGCAGATGGGCCACAAGAAGCAACAGAGGCTCAGTCAAAACATTCCGTTCTGAGGAGTTATGAAGACGCACTCTTCTCGCAAATGAGAGACCCAACGCCTCAGATAGGAGATTTAAACGGGATTTTGAACTGAATGTGAAAGACGGCCATCACCGAAAAGAAGGCGACGAGGCTTTCGTCGACAAACCTCCGGAGACGTCCGATGAACCGTCGGACGTCACGCACATGGAAGAGCCAAACCCCTAACCCTTTAAAAAATATTAAGGACAGGTTCACTATCGTAATCTAAGTAAGCGGGATCCAAGACATCATCTCCCGTGATGGGGTGACGAAATTCACGACTTCTTTCCTTTCCGTGATGCCAACCACCCCCCCTTGGGGCCACACGCGGAAAGTTTTGCGCCTCCCACCTTAGAGGCGACGATACTGACGGATGTTTGAATTCCCGCCACACCTCTCCGTGAACAATTGATGAAGCTCCAGAGCCCATCATAAGCCCTCACGGTGATATCGTCTATGTTGTGGCTTTAATTGTATCCCACCCACAAACCGCTGCAGGACTACTGTACCGGGTAAGATGGCACGAGTACACCTCAAAGTATGGCGCGGAAAAACCCCCGGAACACATTTCGGAGAATTTCTTCAGGAGATACCGCGCCAATCTGGAGCCAAAACGCATTTTAGTATAGTCGTTTCCGTTTAGAAAACGACGGGCACCAAGACGGAGCTCTTTTTCCTTCGCGAATTTTCTTTATCGCCTTTAGGTTGCTGTTGCCCGTTTTGTATACGCCCCTGTAAAGAAAAATTATAGCAAAAACCCGTCGGTCAGCCGCTGCTGTACCGCAAAGGTATTTTTTTCTATCGCTGTGTGTAATAACTACCTTAACCAGGGTCTTAACGCCTATAAATTACCAAACAGCGTTGCGTACTCTGCATCCAGAAGAGCCTTCGCTGATGGAGTTTGTCTCTCAAAGAACTCCTTCAGAATCTCTTTGATGGCAACCATCAAATCTCGATCCACCTGGCCCTTATGAATCTCTAGGACCCAGCTACCAGCCTCGCACAGGACCTCTACAGGAAAAGCTGGATCAGGGCGGCCTGTCTTCAGACAAGTCTGCACCTACTCTTGAAAGACAGTCCCACGAGTCCCAGAAGACGAACCACCCCAGTATGTGCCAGAAGCAGCAATCTCTGCCGAGGGAAAAACAGCCGCCACTGAAGGAGTCGCGGACAGCGGAACAACATTACAGTGAGCTCCTAAGCGAATGCTGCTGGCACTGCTGCAGGGATAGACCCATAAAAGGGCGGAGTGGTGAGCCGGTGGAGGTGTAATACACCTCGGGATCAGACGGTAAAGCAGGATTTGGGCCGGAGCCGTCATCCCAAAGGTGTACTTCGTCAGGGAAACGAAGACAGAATGATTGGTAGCTTCAGAATAATTACTTACAACATTTGCTCTGCATGCGACTCAATACGCATCAAATGCGACGTATACTTTCCCCCCGGCGCAGTCGAATTTCAAGAGCATCAAAGAACATGATCAATGCGCGAGTTGTCCCTTTTTCTCCCAAGGGGTCGTTTTCGTCGTCAGATATGAATAGCGACCCATTACTATTCTTGATAGAAGATAGTGAGGCCTTGTGTCTACAGTTTTATCACTATGAAGCCCCACAAACGTAGCCAAGACGAAGGTGGCAAAAATACCGCGCAATTCATTCGTGCAAAAGGCGGCCATGACTGGAACAAATTCTCTACGTTGCATCCGATTTTGTAGTCGCTCCCAGGCTTCATATGGACGAGAAAAGCGCGGTGAGAATGCAAAACCGAACATATCTTTGAGGAAACTCTTTCTCCTTCCACCGCTAGTGTGACCATATGAAGTTCGTTTTAAAGGGCCAGCTCGGAATCGGATTACGAAAGGTAATCCCATGCCATTGTACGGTCTGCCAAGGCTGTTTGCCTTCCCAAGCGTTTTTGTACACCAAGTTTACTTTGAAAAGCCGCGAGCTTCAGTATGGAATCATCTTCTGGTATCCAACTCACATGGTTTGCGATAGAGTACGTAGAATTTTGGCACGGGAAGCCGTTCGAAGTCCATCTCGACACCATGCTTGAAACGGCAAATAAAATATAAGCATTATCGCCGGGGTGGCTGTCGTCTTAAACTAGAACATTATGGCCTTAAAGGATTTACTGCAAAGCAGTGCAGAAGGACCTTCTCCATGTCCCCTTCCGATGCAAGCTCTGTATTTATTTGACGACGAAAGACTTATGGGTGGTCTTTTCTTGGACGGTATGGAGAAACGGTCAGCGGTGCTCACATACCAGCCATGATGGAACGCCTCAGCTACTGCTTGACGTGCAAGTGGTCTTGACAAGACCGGTGCGTTAGACCATCTGCGACTGTTTTTGCCACTGAAGGGACTCTTTTCGTGCAAAAAAGGGGACTGGTTGTTGCGAAGACGAATGTAAGCTTCCGCAGTTTTTTTATTATGGCTCCAGAAGCCGTTAATTAAGAGTTTGGAATGTTCCTAACCGCCTGTTTCTTGATATGAAGGAGCAGATTGCGATATTGCTCAATAAAGATCATGCATTCGAAAAATTCTGATAGCAATGAGCAAACGGCTGTCAACTTGTGATGGCTGATGGACTCCGCTCGACTCTTTATGCTCTACACCTCTTATCCCTTACACGCTCCATCGAATCTTGGACGGCGGTCTGGGACGTTGAAGGTAACCTAATAGCCTACACCTGCAGGGTCAGTAGGCAGGGCTGCAGAAAACGCAAGGGGTTACAGTGGGCGTCTACTCTTGTCTTGGAAGCTGAGTTGCTTCCACCGCCAAAGATCCCTTGTAAGTCTGTACCTTAGGCGAATTCGGTCGCCGCTGTATACCGCATTTGTCGCTGACATTTCTCAATGCAGAAGCCTAGTGTAGAATTTAGCCCAGGACATGGCCATCGAGAGCGCAACGCAAACTGTGCAAAACTGTTTCGGCTTTCTTTTGCTAACCCAACTCCGCTTCAAACATATTTATTTCAAGGTACAGATTTATAAGGTCTATACTATCTCCAACTTTTGAGATGCTACAAAGATTTTTTTTTGAGACTATCCATAATGATATTGATATAATCTGTATTCGTGGAGACTTCCCAGCAGCCCTTTGAAATGTTCCGGTGCAATTTCAAGCCGCGCAAGATGGTATAAATATTTTTTTTGCTTTTTGGAAACTAATCTTGCCTGCTAAGGCTGCAAAGACGAAAAAAGCAATAAGAACGTCATCGTGATAGACCAACACACTGAACCCATGTTATAGCAAGCAGTGTACCAACGGAAAAGCTATGTGAGTGAACCAGAGAAGAGAGGTCCCCCACCCAAATGGCAGTGGGATGCTCTGGTATTATTTTTGTCGTATCCTAGGAAGACCTAACCTCGAACTTCTGCATGGAACCGTAAGTGCAGATACATTTCTTGCAGATCAACCGAGGTGAAAAGATCCCTTCGCTGTATTTGCATTTTAAACTTCGTCCGGGATTCCATCTCTATTGTTCCTTCCATGCATTGCTTTGAATATGCCAAAAACGTAACAAAAAGTCTTCCTATTTTCTCTTTGACTATTCTGCCACACAGTGAAGGCTGAGAATATTACTGCTACATTCGCATGGTCCTTGATTGACTGCACCTGTCATACCTTGCGATGTATTCCGTCTGTGCAGGTTACCTTCAAGTCCGCTGCAGGGCCCTGTTTGTCCTCCACAGATTCGGGGAAGCTTGCAAGTTTCGTTCGCAGCTCTTTCTCGAGGGGCATCGACTGCGTCTAGTGCACGCTTGCGGCCAACGAGATATAGTCCTCTTCAAAAGTCCATTGGTAGTGTTTTTTATCGCTCTAGTTGAAGAAGAAATGAAAGAGAGTTTAACACGACGGAAAGTGTGCCTAGGGCACTAATGGGTGTTCCAAGCAACAATTGTGGTCCACAATCGCGTCTTGCGGAGTTATATTTAATTACTGTTTCAGTGCATAATCATTACATGGTACAGAGAAATTATCACATGTCCTACAAAGATTCTTTGTACAAAGATTTTGTTTTAAGGAGTCGATCACGGGGATACATAACTAGTGCAAAAGTATTTCGACACATGTTTTAAATTTTAAACCGCAAGTCGTTTGGTAGGATCCCAATATTTTTACGAGAACTATTTATCTTCACAAGACCATACATACCCTGTTTTAGACCAGAGTTATACCAAAACCTACCTCAGATAGCTGGCCGTGTATAAGAACATATGGCATGATACATGCAGGCGTAATACGGGAAAACATGTGTTCTGAAGCCTAAAAAGAGGGAGGATAACTTTTTTTTTTTACCTTTAAATTTGAAACCTAGCACATCCTGCGATCCGCTAACAGACGCCAGTGAGCTGAATGCTGTGCAACCAAATGTACCATACTTAAAGGAGAAATACACAAACGGAATCGACGAAGTACCACAAATTAAATGGTCATGTTGCCAGCCGTCTCTGGTGCAAGGATTAGAGTTTTGCGTTTGCTGAGCACGACTAGGTTCAGGAAACGCCACACTGCCTGATTGGGACCATTCATTGCGATCGGTGGCGAGGTCATTGCTGTAAAAAAAGCACAGTGTACGACAGGTTGGAAGATAGAACAGCAACCTGCGAGCCGTTTGCTTTTATCCAATGAAGAGTTCATGTTAGAGACTCTTAACCAGATGGTACACTTCCTTCTGAGGCCGGGGAGTAGCTTTCTGCTAGTATCCAGTTGGACGCCAGCCTTTCATTCACAATAAAAAAGACGACACGACCATGTGGCCTACCCCAGTGGGCGTCACAAATCTTTTGATCGTATAGAGCTAGTGCTTTGTAGCCCAGTTGGCAATACGTTTTCAAAGAATTGTAAACATACATCCTGATTGCCTTGTTCACGTTTTTGGCGCATACTACTTAAAGACAAGAGGTAATAGAGTCATTTCATCTACAAATGGCCGTAGAAAAAATGCCTTTGAAAATTAAAACTCGGTCTGCCCGGAAAGTTGAAGACAATGCAATACTTCCGGTTTGGCTTTTTTAAAGACGTAATCGAGAACGTATGTTTGCAGAAAATAATTCGCTACATGGCAATAGGCGCGAAGCATCTCCAAGGCACTTTTTTGTATCACCATGGAATTTCACCGCATCCGGCTCTGTAGCAAATTACCTGCCTGTATATTAACGTGAATATGAAATGAACCACTTTGTAGCACCTTTTCTAAAACTATTGTGCTTATATGCCTACTTCCAACTTTGAAAGAAATCGAAAATTGCGATGGCCTTATAATAATAAATTGTTTTACACCCCATTTGAAAATGAGGCAATGCAGTGGCTTAGTAATCTTCATTTTTAACTTTAAACGTGATCGAAGCGTCACCATTGGTCAACACATGGATTTTGTACTCGATATCTTTTGTCAACAAGTACTTATTTAGCTGCGATACCTGCAGATACTTATCAATAACAGGATTCGACAAAACATGGCACTAAATCTTAGCTTCCATCCACATCTTTCCTTACTTCAGAGGTTCTTGCGCTTTTTTCGTCCTCATTCTCTCGGCTGATCTTTGGAGAGGTCCCTTTTGGTTTCGGAAAAAGAAATCTCGGAACCAGGTTTTGGAAGAGCGTGTCATCTTCCATTGGGATTTTGTGGTACCATTAGTTCTGCTTTCGAGTTGAAAGCGCACAACGTTCATTAAAAGTTTTTGGTGACCCCTAGGAGGCGCGCTACTGAACGTGGTCTGCGGTAATCACGGTCACGAGCCGGGGATTCCTGAAAGGAGGTCAGCAAGCCCCAACCGGAGATAGGGTTTCACTGGGCAGATAATGCTCGTACAGGCGCTGCTTTGTGGGAACCTAAGAATTGGCGGCTAAGAAACCCCACCCAAAGGCCTCGTACATATCTGAAGGCGTTGGAAGAGTTATCAACCTGAAAATGTAGAAGAAAACGCAAGGGTGCTTGGTTTACTCCCGTCGGAGGTGGAGCTCCAATGCCTGATTACGTACAGTGTCGAGGGCTCTCCTTGACAGGTTTTACTACTGTACACTATTCAAATTACCTACACTAATTATTTAGAGTACATTTAAATTCTACAACTCTTCAGGATTACCTTAGCATATGTGGGCCAAGGAGTGCACCACGTGGTTCAGCTAATGAAATACAAACACTCCATAGGAATACCCCGTTGTAAATGCACAAGACAATTTCATCATAGGATTCACTGTACTACATAAATTCTTTCCTGAATTGCACCACGTCACCGAAGTGCATCTTTTCATAGATTGTTCCTTGAGCGTCTCCTAACGGCGGCGACGTCACAAGGGGCTCCCACATTGCGACAAATCCTCTCCTTCAGAGATTAATTTTCAGAAAATGGCCGAGTCGTCACGTTCGCTCGTTCATGCCCATTGGAGACGATTCAACTCATGCTCTTTCCTTCTGCTCTGCCGTCTTTCTCCGTTTCATATGGCCTCGTTCCCCGCTAAGGTGCTCATCTCCCCGTGGCACCCACTTGTCCGTGCTCTCCGCGTATTTCTCGACGCCGTTCGGATTGGGCGCCTTCCTCCGACGACCGTATAGCGACGTTTTTCTCTTCTAGTGGTCTCTCGCCATATTCTTCTAGAGCTACCAATCATTTAGTCTTCGTTTCCCTGATTACATACACCTTCGGGATGACGTCTCCGGCCCAAACTTTTGCTTCCCTGTCTGATCTTGAGGTGTATCACACCTCCACCGGTTCACCGCTCCGCCCTTGTCTGGTCTCCCCTCTGCGACAGTGCCTGCAGCATCCGCTCGGAAGCTCTCCGTCCCGGCTGGTCTGCCGTCCGCGACTACTTCTGTAGCGGCTATTGTTGTGTCAGCAAAGATTGCCACTTATAGCACATTCTTGGGTGGTTCGTCCTCTGGGACGCATGGTGTTGCCTTTCAGTGGTTGATTCAGGCATGTATGATTACAGGCCGCCCTGCTGCACCTTCTCCTATAGATGCTCTGCGCCAGGCTCGTAAATAGGTCTTGGAGCTTCAAATGGCCCGCGCGGATAGAGCCACGATAGGTACCAACACAGAGTGCCTCGAGAACATCTTTAAGAGACAAACTCTATCAGCGATGGTTCGTCTGGTTGCACAGCGTGCGAAGCGGTTTGGTAATCTAAAGGCAGTAATAACCAGATTATGGTAGATATTCCACAAAGGGACAGAAGAAAATACCTTATAGGTAGAGCAGCGGCTGATTGCTGGGTGTTTGCTGTAAGAGTTCGTCCAAGGGGCGTAAGCCAAACGAGAAACAGCAACTTGGAGGCTATGAAGAAAACTCGCGAACGAAAAGCATCTACGTCTTGGGGTCTGTCCTCGTTTCCTACAACAAAAACCTCTATACGGAAAAGCGTTCCCGCTCCATAATGGCGTGGCATCTTCTAAGGAAATTCTCCGGGATGCGTTGCGGGGGTTCTTCCGTGTCATCCTTTGTAGCGTTTTCGTACCATCGTACGCGGTAAAGTAGTCCTGCATGGGTCTGGCGGTGAGATACAATATGATCCCCCGCATAGAGTATATCAACGTGAGGGTTTTTATTTGGTCTTGAGCCTCCATCAATTTTTCACCGAAAGGTGTGACGAGATTTCCGACATCCATCGGTGTCGTCGCCTCTGAGGTGGGAGGAGCAGGAATTTCCGTGTGTGGCTCACAAGGTAGAGTAGTGGGCGTTCGTGAAAGGCTATGGGTCCGGAATTTCGTCAACCAATCGCGGGAGACGACGTTTTGGAGCCCTTCTATCTCGATGGTAACAGTGTCTCTGTAGGTGTGCAAGTTTTTGTAAGGCCCTTAGGTGTTTGGCGCTGAAACGGGCGTGACGTCCGGCGGGTCATTGGACATCTTCCAGGTTTGTCGAGGAAATTCTCGTCACCGTCCTTAAGATGAGGGATTTCTGTGACCTGCAGGTTAAAATCCTGTTTATATCTCCTCTGCAAGGCATTACGTCTCTATTTTGAGAGGGAGGGTGGGTACTCAGAGCGCCTTAAAATGGAGCGCTTTGATTGAATTGCTGTTGGTGTCTGTGGCCTGTCCGCCGCATGCACTGTGGAGCTTACCTCTATATAGGCATTATCCGAGACGTGGGAAAGCACTAGATTGAAAGGAGGGGTCCTCGTGGAGCAGTGCACCTTCAGGTTGGTACGCATATATCAGCGGGCACAGTTGCGCGTCCCAATCACTGTGGTGATCCACGACGTAGTATTTCAACCTTAAGGTAATCGTTTTGTTAAATCTTTCCCTCTATCTGCTGGTTTGGTGGTAGTATGCAGTGAAAAACCATTGCTTTAACCCCAGCATTCTTGAGATGGCACTGAATAGCTTTTCCTCCTACTGGGGTTTGTTATCTGTAAGGAGGTAAACTGGGGTCCCATATGGATAAGCTCAAATCCCCAGAAAGGTGTCGGCAATTAATGCTGTTGTGATGCCCTTGGGAAGGATTGTAGGCGTGATTTTTGAGAACCGATCGGTAATCAAGAGGATAAATTGGTATCCTTTGTCCGACTTGGAGAGAGGGCCCAAAATATCCGTGGCTTCGAACTCCAGGGGTCTTGAAGACGGTAACAGGGTGAATGACGTCCGGTGCTTGTGGACATTTCCCGGAGTAAGGGCGCACATGAGACCATCTGCAACCGCTCAGAAATCCTCATTAGCCATAAGTGGCCAACAAAACTCCCTTTTCATGGTGAAATATATCCACGATCCACCCTACTGCCCTCTAAGGCGAAAATTGCATGAAAGATACAGCACAATCCCCCATAGGATCGTCGGAACCATGTTTTGGAAAGCATCGTGCAGGCGAGCGCGGCGTACGAGTACGCCGTTGCTGTCAACATCAAAGGATGATATTGAGCTTCTCACAGTGGCGAGGCAGGCTTTGCAGTACGTATCCATACTATGCTCCATAAGGATCTCCACTATGGTGATGGGGAGATCTGTATTCTTTTCCTAGACGAGGGCCATCACCTCGTGGATCCCACTAAACGTGCGTACAGGTCCCCAACATCCCCAAAATTCTCCTTTGAAAGACACGGAATAGTTTCCTCCATCGCTTTTCTATCTTCTCCCGCGATGGAAATAAGCGACAGAACGTCCTTTGCCTGATGTTTTTTGCCAGGGCGGTGGACAACGCCAAACGCGTACTTCAGGAGGCGTGTTCTTTACCTCTTTAGGGCAGCGGAAGTATCCATCAAGTACAGTATTATTTTCAGTGGTGCATGTTGCGACCTTAAGGTGAAACGTGCACCTTCCAGGTTTGGGCGTAAAAGCAACACCGTCCATATAATAGCGAAACATTCGCGCTCCGAGGTGGAATAATTCCGCTGTGACGGTGAAAGGCTGCGATTCTAGGACAGAATAGGTTAAAAGGCCACCTTCAGTTTGTTCTTGTAGGAAAGCATATCCAACCTAATGTTTACTGGCGTCTTTGTACAGCACCATTCGGGCGTTCCGCTTCGGGAGCACCGAGACTGGTGGCTGTATTAGTCTCCTCTTCAAGGTTTGAAATGCTTCAAACTCTTCATACTTCAAGAGGTTTGAATGCCTCGGTTTATGGTTCTCTAAGAGGCAGTTTAACACCACCGCAATACAGGATAAATTCGGAACAAAATTCCGAAAGCCATTACACAACCCCAGAAAAGAGCAAATCTCCAGCTGGTTTGTGGGCTGGTGAACTTCCTTGATGGCGTTTTGAATCTTTGTGGAACGCGTAGGTGGCTTGGGAGCATAACGTGCCGCAAGTATTCAACTGAGTACTTCAAAAATAAATATTTCTCCATTTTGAAGGTGAGTCCAGCATCCTTCAGGAGATGGAGCAGTGCTTCACACGCATAAAGGGCTCCTCCACTTTGCGGGAGTATATAATGGCATGTTCAATATAACTCAGAGTGTACTGCTGTTTAACAGTCGACAGGATTATGTCCACCGCTCGTTGCAATGTAGCGGGTGCATTTTTCAATCCAAATTGCATCCTTAGCAGTCTGAAAATCGCACAGTGGGAAGTTAACGTTGCCTTATCTTTATCGGCGTCATTCTTCCCAATTTTCCAGTAGCCAGTGTTGGCATTCATCTTGAAGAAAACGGGCGCATTACCTAAGGAGTCAATACATTCATCCATACGGGGTATCGGGTACGAATCACTCTCCGTCACCGGGTTGCGGCGTCTTTCGTCCTTACGGAACCTCAAAAATCTATCTTCCTTCTTCGCAAACACCACCGAAGAGACCTCTTCCGGATTAAAGGGCTCCATAACGCTCTTATTCAACACTCACTGGACCTCATCGCGTTCCAATTTACGCGCATGAGGCCCGGCTCTTCTTGGGAGTTGGTGTACCGGTTTCACCTTAGGTGTAATCTGGATCCGCTGTTTGCTCACACTGTCCTGTACAAGGCGACAGGTGAACACGTCTTCAAAGCCGGATAGCATTTCCACTTCCCGATGACCATACTCTTTAAACTTTTCGCCAATTTGGAACTTCTTCTGCCAAGTGGTAGGTTTCTCTGCCTTTGGAGTCGTCGGTGCCGCTTCGGCTTCCGCGGTGGCGATTGAATCGCACTCGGCAAGGTCTTGCATGTTCCGAACAGGAGTGAGTCCTGCAGGGGCGGGTAGTGCCGAGCCGAAGACTGGTTTCTTAATGAGCCGCAAAGGCAACTCCTTCAGATTAGTAAAACCGACCCTGAAGGGAGTATTCGGCATTATTTCCATAATACAGTTCGCGACCTTGGAGTGCTGCCTAGTCAATAGATATTGATTCCCGTATATTCCCGTATAGAAATGACAGGCCGGATGCAAAGTTCTGCACCCAAAATTTGTTTTGACTCCTCGCAGGTATTTCGATACTCTTCCCCAACCGAGGCTTATTCGATTGCGTCTCCATTGGAATATAACCCACTCGAAGCGCATTGGCGTCTGGTCCTGGATATGCGGACACGATACGTACTGGAGAGGCATCGTGAAACGTCATCTTCCGCAGGCATGAGTATATTGCACGTACATACCCAACCTGGACTGTGCTGCCAAGTTGGTAGCCACGAGGAACAACATCTTCACCAGTAAGGCGCACAACTGGAGATACAAAGGTGATGCTCAAAGAATTTTCAAGGCTCCACGCGACGCTTGTATCACCGTAAGGAGCTTGATAGTCCGCAAGGAGTCGAGAGCAAACCGCAGAAGCACATCAGCGTGCACCAGGTTTGGGCCAGCTCTTGTGTCGAGTATAGCGCACACCATTGAGAAGGCGAGTGAGAAATATGTTATAAAGACAAAAAACTTATAGTTCTCATGGCCGAGCGTATAGACAAAGTCCTCAGAGGTAGCGACTGGGTCCATAAGTATGGGGGGGGTTCCGCCGATTCTGCATCGACCGTGCAAAATGGCTTCTCGCTCTTTCCTTTAGGCGACCTTTGTTGGGCCCAGGCTCATCGGGAAGGAACCACGCGGAGCCTCTACGCGTGATCCTGAGAGATGTTCTGGTTGGAGGGGATCCGAGTTCCAGTGGGGCACGCCTACTGCGGTTGCGGACCGAGATGCGCCATGTTTTCCTGAGTTGCAACCAGTTTGGGTGCTAGCCCTTGCACTGGTGGCATACGTATGATTTGGACAGGCTGTGGACTCCAACGGTAACCGTAGTTTCCTTGAGGGGAGCGGATATCATTACAAGCGGTTCGATAACTTTCATTCTCCAATGGTGTGCACTTCAGGTGCTGGAAAGTATTCTCCCATTCGGGCAGGATGGCGACTCGAATTGCTGGGGTGAGAGTAGTACAGTGTACTGGCTTTCTTGACAAGCAAACTTCGCAAAGCGGTGGATGGCCCCGTAGGTTTGGGAATCGGACAGTTCAGTAGAATCCTGCAAAAGCGTACCAGGTGGAGGACGAGGGTGTCCTCGCCCTACACGGTGCTCCCTGAGATGAGGCGTATATGAGAGCAAGGGTTTTTTGCTCCCCGTCAATTGGTGTTACATGCCGAACGGAAGCGTGTTGGAAACTTCAACACCGAGGCGGGGTTCTCACCCGAGAAGAAGTTCTTCTTCATCTGAATATCCATCCGGCGCTGGATGTTCGTAAGTCGATTAGTGACCGACGCGTCGTAAAGATTGGAGCGATCATTCACTCGGTAGATGTCATAATCCACCACCTTAGGCGAGGAAGTCATCAAGAGGAACGACCTTTTTGAACCTTCCGCTTTTCTGCTTAGACGGTATACTTTCCTCCGAGCTGGAGCTGTTCCCGCATTTAAAATCTGAGGTTCTTCACAAATCGGTGATTTACTTTCTGCATTTCTCCTTTTATTTCTTTCGGCGTCTCTCCTATAGGTTTTCTGAATGCCTGAAGATATCACCGCTATCGCGAATCACCTGAGGAGTATCCTGTTCTTCTCTCCTCGCATGGAGTAGTTCGTGACCAATATACTGTCCTTCTCCGTGAGGCGATAGGTCCAAACGGGTCGTAGCATTGTTCTTGAGGTGTTCCCATTTTCCTACGGCAGTGTCCTTACCTAATGTGGCTTAGAGGACGGCAGTATCCTGTGTTTCTCTGCCCGATGTCAGCTTAGATGTCAACAGAGGGAACTTCTCCTGTACGGAAGAATGACTTTGAAATGCCGCTGCGGGGAGCGCCTAAGCGGTTTTGGGAACGAACTTCCGCACGGGTAACATCTGAAATGACGTACAGGAAGGTGTTGCATTTTAGCCAGACATCCAAGGCTCGATGAGCATCATCCATTGCTATGTATTCCACATGAGCGTGGCGGCGCGCCCCGAAATGTGCCTCAACACCTGCAGGAATTTCTTCAACCAGCTCATACGAGAGTCAATTTGTGAGGCACGAAGCCAGGGACTCTAAAAGGGAGCCAGCTTTCGGGTGTTCCCATCCGTGCAATTCCTGAGATGGGGGCTGCGATTTCATGTGCAGTTTTTCAACATTCACGTCGGCGGTCTCCGGAGGTGTCACGAGGGGTTCCGCTTGCCTTCGATCGTGCACTTTCCAAAGGCAAATCCTGAAACGCTCTACAGAGGAGCCAGGATTCCTAAGGAGACTTCCATGGTCCTCCTGTCTGACGGCCATCTCCTGGGAAGCACTGCGCGTGCTACGCCCACCAACGGAGTCGATGCGTAAAGGTCCTGTAAGGGGGTTTCCATTGAGGATTCCGGGGGGTCTATATAGGAGTAAGTCGGGGGCAATTTCCTTCCATTTTCGCATCCCCTCATGGAAGAATTCCACTGTTGTTTTCCAATCGGTGCAAACTAGACACTTTGTTCTGTAGCGACTCATGGGATTCCTTTCGGATACTGGCCTTCTAAGTCTGGAGACCTGTTGTGGTATGCTCAGTTCTTCTTTCCAGATGATAGCACGTAACGTCCGCTAGGAGTTTTTGGTGACTCCAAAGGCGCGAGTTCCTAAAGGTTGTCTCCGGTAGTCACGGTCAATATCCGGGAGAATCCTGAAAGGGGTCCGCAAGCACCAAGCGTAGAAGGGGATTCGTTTGGCAGAAAAGGCTTCCACAGGCGCTGCTATGAGGCAAAATGGGGATCGGTGGCTTAGAAAACTCACCTAAAAGAATCGTAAGTACCTGAATGCGTTGGACAAGAGCCTCCACCAGGAAAAAGTAGAAGAAGACTCAAGGGTGCTTGGTTTTCTTCCCCCGGAGGTGGAGCGCAACTGGCATATTAAGTACAGTCTCAGGAGCTCTCCTCTATAGGTATTACTACTGTACACTTGTCTAATTACCTACACTAATTAATTAAAAGAAATCTAAATTCTACAATTTATCAGGAGTACCGTAGCACGCGTGGGCCGAGTGGTGCACCACGTTACTGAGTGAAAAAATACAAATACTCCATAAAAATAACTCATTGTAAAATCACAAGAAAAAATCACCTTAGTATCCACTGTACTAAATTCAGTGCGGAGTTTACAGCACAAATTCTTGGCCCACTGGAAGAAGAGGGTTTGAGTTCGAAGTCCAACATCCACGCGCATTATTCAGTAGACTACTCTATAGCACTACAGGTATTCCATGAACTGGCCAGTCTAGAGATTGAGTGCAGTAAAAAGAATTTGTTTCCCCAACGTATCTCCTCATTTTATGGTTCTGTACTTTATAAGGGTGCTAATTTTTGTTCCAGGTAGAACATCGGGGCCGTTTTACTTAATTTTTGAAAGTAATCGTATTATCACTGGTCTCTTAGCGATCGCATGTCGGTCTGTTACGACATACAGTGCGTTTCAAAAACATATTGCACCTCAAAATTGCGCCAAAACTGTACTGTAGGCTAGATTTTGCACATAGTCTACGTAGAAGTGTTTCAAAAAGATATGTACACCGCCTTCTTTCTAATAAAAATGGCACGAGGTCCACCACTTTCGAAGCAAAGACAGCTTCTAATCGTTAAACGTAACGCCGAGAAACATTCTACCAGTGCTATCGATAAAAAACTGAAGCTATCTAGGGTCACAATAGCTGCTTTTCTCCAAAATCCGACTCTCTATGGATTAAAACGATCTCCTGGACGCCCTAAAAAGCTCAGCCCAGCAAAAAAAAGAAGAATTAAAAGAGATTTATGCAAAGGAAAAGTATCGTGCAAAAAAAATGGAATTAATCTCAATCTTAACGTTTCTAAATCAACTATATGGAGGCAGATAAACAGCACAAATTTATTTAAATATAAAAAAAATGAAGAAAACTTTCTTTCTTCAAGACCATTACAATCAAGAGCGAATAGACCGGTGTGCTGGAAAAGCCTACTGGAAAAAGGAATGGGAAAATGTTATTTTTATCAATGAAAAAAAACTCAACTTGGACGGACCAGATTGCTATAAATTTTATTGGCACGATCTTTCTAAGGAAAGTCATGAATTTTATACCAGGCACTCTGGTGGAGGCTTTGTAATAATCTGGGCCGGCATTTCTAAAAAAGGTCTAACGGAAAATGCATTTATTGAAACGAATATGAATGCAGAAAAATATCAAGAAGTTCTATACAATTATTTGCTACCTTTGGTTTATGTTTCCATGAAGAAAATTTCATTTTTTAGCAGGATAATGCGCCTGTACACATTGCATCTTTAATCAAAAATTGGCTACACTAGTCTGAAGTATCTGTTTTAGAGTGGCCGGCGCGCTCACCAGATTTGAACCCAATTGAAAACGTTTGGGGACTGCTGGCGAGGATGGTTTATGCGCATGGAAGACAATTTCAGACAGTTAGTTTTTGAACTCAAAAACTGTATTAAAAATTGCTGGAAATCCATAACAGTTTCAAATGTGGAAAAGTATATCAATTCGATGTCGAAACGCTGCATTAGCGTTATACAGCAAAAAGGATGCAAAATAAACTATTGAGCGTCGCGCAGTAAAGATTTGTTATTGATAATCATATGTTTTTGAAACGTTTTTTTGACTTTACTTTTTTCTGAAACAAATTTTTGTAGGCGCACAGTATACATTTGTTCGTTTTTTTGAGACTTCACAGCATGTCGTAAGGTTTTGAAACAGTCTGTACATGTCGCATCAGTCAGGAGCTATCAGATAGTTTGATATTACTGATAATGACCGTAAGGATAAAGACGATACAGATCTCAAAAACTTGATACGTATTAATGAACATCTATGCCCAATTATTCCTTAATTGTAAGTGTTTTTTGTTTAACCAATTGAAAACATGAATACTTATTGTAGTTTTTGGCATATAAAAGCCCTATTGCATAATTCGCTACATTTATGACAACCTCGGTACACTACTCCCTCTATCTACTTCTATATGTTTTTAACTGCGATTCTACAAGGAAGTTTGTTTACATGCCAATACAATATTGTGCATGTATTTAATTTGTACAACAAATCCTCCAAAATTCATGTTGTATAGAAAAAATTCAGAAACACTTTTACAAGTAAACTTATGTTAAACTATAGCGATATATGTTCAAAACGTTCCAATAACTTTTCTGTCCTTGAATTGAGAACAAACAGTGTACTTGCCGGATCCAGGAACTAGTTCAACAAAAACATTGATGTACCACGTTTATTAAAAATAAATTGTATTTGCAAATTTTCAGGAAGCTTTCAAATGCAATGATACCTAGTCCGAAGCAACACAAAAAGAACATAAATAGAATCGGTGTAAACATTTATAAACTTTCTTTTTCACGCAAAGTGCGATATTAAATCTTTGCATTAGGTTTATCATGGTTCGAAAATTACGATGAAAGCCAAATGTATCTTGATTACAGATTTGGTTTACTTTAATATAATATAACCATAGCATTATGTACGAGAAGAATGAGAGATTTTCGTTCTGCTGCAAATCTCGATACTAACGAAAGGCATAAATTAATTTATATAACTCAATTTAAACGTTAGCAACAATACCAAAAAACTACTGTTGAAGTATTATACTGATGAAAGTTAATTTTACTAAATTCTGTTTTCGCTGTAAAACTTGGGTACGTTCTAAATATCTATTTGAAGTTTGCTCTGAAAACTTCCATTTTCAGGTAAAACGTAAATATTATTTTATGAAATTAAAGACATGTAATCCGCATTAAAACTTATATGGATTGCAAATATAGTATATGTATTTTCCTATAAATAAATCTTTTTGATAGCAGAAAACTGAACACGGCCGGGTCTCAAAATAATGAAAAACGTACGGACAATAGAAACATTTCGAAGTCATTTAGTCATTCAATTGAAGTATGAAACTATGAATGTAGTATAAATTGCTTGGATTCACCAATACATATAAAAAATATTATGTCGTTTATTGAGCTATACAGGGAAGCAATATGTTTCTTTGAAAGCGATAATATGCGTCAAATATTTCAGTAATGTAAATATCATTATTTTATGATTACATTGATATTTCTTTGTTTTTGTGAGCAGAACAAATATTCTTGGGGTGTTTTGTACTCCTGATCTAAAGTTTGGAGGTCAAAATTCTATTAAAACGTTCTACCTGCTCTGAGAAATGTATTTTAAGCTACAAAAATTTCATGCATAAACTTGCCTTTTTTAATAAATGAAAAATCATTGCTTAATAACATTGCTTAATTCTTGCCCCAGTAACATGTCGCACTGATGCATCAAATACACACATTCCGAACATCCTTGACATTGTCCACATGTAGTACTAGCATGTGAATAACAACTTCGTGATCGTGACTGAGTCGGTCGAGAAGGAGCGGCAGTAGGTGCGGGACCAGCAACTTTCGGCCTCGAGGCAATCAAGTTTTGCGGGGTCCAACCTCCATTGCTAGTCTCACTTAGGAATATGTCAGCTTGTTCCCCTTGGACGTTGAGCAGATGCATAAAGCTTTTTTTGATGACGAAAACCCTGCTTCCATCATCTTTTACCTTCAAAGCGCGTCTGATCTTTTCGTTGAGATCAAGCTCAAGGTCTTTTCCATACTCTGAGGCCTTCTTTCGTGCAAAATAATTTCCTGCTACGGACAAAAGTTGCCACATTGCCCTCTCCAGAGGCGCTGGAAGCGAACCAGTGCCGAGCACAATCGCTGATCCTATGTCCCACTTCAAGTTTGTTTCAAGCACATCTGAAATACTTTTTCCATTCAAGGCAGCATCAACTAGCTGCTTCGTTGTTGATGCTAGGCCGACAATTGAATTCCATACGGCTGCAATGGGACTTACACCGTGTGCGCGGAGTTTAATATCTGTACTTTCCAGAGTAGTCATAGCCCGGATGATTGGGTGAATGACCACTGCATAATCACCTGCATCAGTGGTTCCCAGTGAGGGTTTCAAGTAGAAACCAAGTGCAATGTTCGCATTCGTATTCAGAGAGCCCTTCAAAGAATAAGAATCGCTTCCATAGTTTTGGCACCTCGTCTTAATTTTAAATCCTGAAATCTTCGGCACTTTGACCCCGAAACGCTGTTTCACATCTACTTTCCCATTGAGCGAAACTGGTACTTTTAGGCGAAGAATGAACGGTTCCGTCAAAGAATTACCTGATAAACGTAATTTAGTGGATGACTTGATTCGTGCTTCCAGATGAAGATGCTTCTGTTCAGCTGTAACAGTGCAGCTCTTTCCAGTATCGATGGGTCGGTCAGTGGGATCGTCATGTACAAAAAGAAGTCCGTTGCTGTCTATGCTGATGCCTGCTGCTTCAAGTTCAGCGTTGACTTTCTTCAATGCTTCCTGGCAGAGAGCGCGGTGAACGAGGTTTGCAGAATCACATTTGAATAGATTCTGCGAGAGTTGAGATGATTTGACTGGAACATAAAGTTCTGGCGAAGTAATACTTCCCGATACAGGAAATGCATTGCACAATGCGAGAAATAGCAAGCCTGCGGCCGCTGTGGATAGTATATTTTTTGCAAACATATGATCAGCCTTCTTGACAATATTGTTTGGTTTGGTCTCAGCAAAAATGTGCAAGAAAAATGTTTGGAGCTGTTTGATCCTGTCAACTTGTGTTTATATAGGAGAGAATAACCTGGGAAACATTAGAGATCATGCCAAGTTGTCTCTGAAATCATCGTGCTGGATGTTTTTGAAAGGGAGAGAGAATTTTATGAGCATAATATGCCGCATACATGAAGCCTATTGTTGTTTCGTGTAGAAGCCAGTTTCTTGAACATGGAGTTCCATGCAGAACTATGAAACAGATACTGCGAGTTTTTAATTTGTGAACATTGGAATTATTGCTGTTGAAGTTGTATATGGAAGCAGATTTTGATTCGCTGTAGATTATCAATGCACACCAGGTTTACCTGATGTGTTAATGAACAGTTGTCATGGAAACGTATCATGTAGTTGAGGATGGCACGCAGTTAGCGTTAGAGTTTTTTCGGGCGGGGCGATTCGCTGGAAATCCAAATTGATTCCATGTGATTCTTCGATTGCAACAAACAGATGCACGAGAGACGGTGTCAAAACATGTCTTTGGCATATTGCTGCGCCATGATAGGATAT
>JAHNZQ020000079.1:549419-585541 GCA_019155205.2 Gracilaria vermiculophylla | reverse complement strand
ACTTTCGTGTGTTCGTGAGCCCACACCTCCACTTTTCCCCGGTTGTTGTATCTCTTAGTGGGTGCAGGCGGCTAGCTAGATGTGCATCATTGATGTAGACAAGAGTAGCCACGAGGCTCATGGCCAACAGGAGAGACTGATTACAGCAAGGCGTTACTTCGATTTGTGTGTACGATTGTGTTGAATAGTCCCAACATGTTTAGCCTAAGTTTCCGCATGCGTATGGCAACGTGAGAAATGAGAGCCCCCTACAATCGGTTTCATTTGCAAGATTGGCGCTCATTAAGTGCAATGTGGAATTGAAATTGATATACCGCGCAGATCAAGGCTCGAAAAGAGCAGGACTCTGCATCTAAGGCAGTGCACCGAACTTGGAAACAAAAGGGCAAAGAGGCATACGCAGCGATAGAGCTGACATGTCTTTGATGAACAAGAGACAGTGAGATCCTAACACGTCTCGAATTAAAGGGCTTTCCCGTTAGAGAAAGAACCTCAAAGAAAAGACGCGAGTCATCTGTCTTTATCTGGTCGTGAGAGCAACCCTGGTCTTCCTTGCACTTCGCCTTTTGTCCTTCGCGCCCGCCGCTTGTCCATTCCAAGCGCCGAGGCTCCGTTGCGTTCTTCCCATGAAGCAATCACCCATCAACTTTTCCGCTTTTGTGTTGGGTTGTCTACAGCATCTAGTATCCTTTATAGTCGTGGCTTTTTCTGCTTTATTTTCAAGCGTGCTGCAAACAGCTCAACATCTTTCGCTCCCAAGCGACGAGGCGGGCCATCTCACATACAAAGTAAACAATTTTGGCTACTACAAGAGGGCACACTCTTGCTTGAGACGGATAATAGTTTTAGGCTCTGAGGTTTAGGTTTTATCTTAGAGAATTACAATATTGCAATTGCATGTTGTATTAAATTGTATATCAAGAAGAATAGGTTTTTATCCCTTTTTGCAGGTTTTTTTATTAATAAATGTTTTTGTCAATAGAGTGTTTACGCAGAGAAAATTCGGCAATGGGTTTTGAGTATTTCTGCAATACGTACGACACATGTGATAACAATTACGGAAATATTCGATCAGTGAGAGGCTATGTTTGCTGAAATATGAGTAGTTGCAGAAATCATTTGTTCAACTGAGGGCTCGATAAGACAGACTACTCTACCCAGATCTCTTCCCCACCATGGAGACAGAATCGTACAACACTCGCACCATAGAAAAAGCAAAAGAGATTGGCGCTGTCGTTGTTGGATCTGACAACGGATGTGAAAAAGATCCTAAGCCCAAATCCAAGCCAGGGCGCAGATCCAAGTTCTCAACAGCAGAAAACCTCATCATCATTCAAGAGGTGGCTGCCTCGAAGGCACATATTGCCCCACATGGTGGGACAATGGCGCGGTTCAAGGAAGCAGCCATTAAGGCAAGTGCTAACCCGAGCTTTACGCATTCTGTGAATGGTAAGAGTATTCAAGACTGCTTTCTGCGTCTGGTCGAAGATTTTGAGACAAGAGATGCGTAAGACAAAGTGATGTCTGGAATGGGTGGGGAAATAGGGGAGGTAGAGGCGTTACTGGGGGACATTGTAGAGTGACGGAAGGATCTGGCTACGAAAAAGAAGTGAGACACGGATGTTAAGAGTGACCAGGAGCAGGAAAAGCTGGCAGCTGGGCGGGAGATAATATTGCAGTTGCTCAAGAACAAGGTTAAGATGTGAAAGGAAACGTCATCGGACACAGATTCACACACCCCAAAGGCGGTGACGCCGAAGAAGCGTAGAGTTGGAAGAAAAGATGATGAGGACAAGATGGCTGCTTTTGGGGAAGCACTTGAGGCGTCAGATTTAGCGCGTTGTGAGGTGGGTTGGGCGCGCCTTAACTTACGAGTCAGAAAATTCAAGCAAAAAGAACTTGAACGGAATGCTGAAAGAGCTGAGAGAGCGCTGGAGTGAAAGGAAAAGAAGGAAGAGGCGAACGCGCAGCGTTAGTTCATCCATCAAAGGAGGGAGGACTCTACCAAACAGCTCAACGCCGTTCTTGCTCTAGTTGGAAATATATTAGAAGCACAAAAGTAAAGAGAGAGGCTAAAAGGCCGTTTACTACCGTCTGTTGAACCTTTTGGTATGTAAAAAAGGCAGAACAGCGCTTTCAAAGTCCAAAATCGCTTGCTCCCGCTATACCTCGGGGCTGTAAGTCCGCTTTTTCGGCTCTCGCTTCGCTCGGGACACGAACTTTGTTCCCCGAGATGGGCATTACAAGACGCGCCTATACAGGCGGTGGTTCATGTATTCTTCGAGTGAGGGAGGGGAGCACTCAAAGTACTGGAATATGCGGTTCGGGTAGAAACAACTACGCATGTTCGTGAGTAAAACAGCAGCAATGTAGATAGTTCAAACTGCATGCTCCTTCGTTCTCATTTTTCGCTTAAAGTCCACATTAGTCCAATACTGCTTCACTTCTTTGAAAAACCACTCAACCGTCACTCTACTACTTGCCATGGCCTTATTAATAGCCTTCTCAATATCGGATAGGTTCGAACCGGAGAACGGAGTATCCAATTATAGGCGTGTGCTGTAGCCGGAATCCCCATACAACACATACTGCAAACGATCAACGCACAACAACAGCCCCATGTACTCGTCAATTCCACTCTGTAGAAACAGCGTCTAGTCGTGTCTCCGACCCTCCATGGGTCCATGTAGGTGCATTGCTAGTCCAAAAAGAGTAGTGACAGCCTGAAACGTAATTCCGTGTTTACGTTTATGACCACTGTAGGTCTCTCTTTGCAGAATCGCTTGCCTTCCCGGTCGGGCAACAGCAATTACGGTCCCATAGATAAATCCCACAGTATTATCAAGCCCATCGTTTTTTCTTTTCACGGCTTCTGCGTACCTCGCGAGTCGCGGACGCCAGAAAGATGCTTGACACTCACTCATTAATAGATCTGCGGTTCCTCCAACAAAGTAGTGAAGTGACTCCCAAAACATTTCAGACATCTATGAACCATGACGCCCAAACAACATTTCTACATCCTTTAATCTACAAGGCGTTGCAAACCGCCGAAGTAACACGGATGCAGCCAATAAAGGACAGACAGAATACCTATTACGGGTAGTGTAGAACTTGGTAACCGGCCATTTGAAGAAAGGGAGTATTTGCGTGATATCTTGTCTTGTAAGACAAAAAAGAGACAGGCATGTGTTATCTGAAAGCATCCAAAAGTGCTTAACGAAATGTGTGAAACCGATCTGAGCCATTCGAAGGGCGTAACGCATACTCTCGTTCATATGCTTCTTTGTCTGGAAAAGCCACATACATATAGTAGATGCTTTGTTAACACATGAGCTTTAGCATAAGCGCCGTCAATGAAACAAAGGAAGGGACGCTCGTTGCCATTTGGCGACTCTTTTGTTGGCTTTAGTGGGTGTGTGGTCTCGTAGTCGACCATTAGTACCCATGTTGTGGCAGAGAGAAGATTGACGAGGACACGGGTAGATATTTGATGCAATTTACATTGGATAACGGCCCATATATTGAGTTTGTCTGCTTTACAGAAATGTCTACAACGGAAATGAAGCGTAAACAAGTCTCTGAAATTTTCAGTTACGCATATAGGAAAACGAAATTGAGAGGCTCTGCAGTAACATATCTCACAAATCAATTGAAGAAATGTCATAGCGAAAACCTGAAAATGAGCCTTGTTTCCTAAAAGAAAACAATGACTTAGTGACCAGGTATGCTTGGGTTGGTCAAGTAATGAACCTGTGATGTAGATCTGCGAGAAAAAAGCTTAATTTATCGCACAAGAGTGGCGACTCTGGCTTTCATGGTATGTAGGCTGTGACGTTCGGTGTGTTTGATAGTGTCGTAAAACACCGCCCGTGAATTGAGTGAGGCATTTAGAATGGTACAGTGATACTAAACCGCTCAGCTAGAGGCTTTTACTGCGTATTATGCTGAACCACATGACAACCCTCAGTAAGAGACGGAGCGACCCATATCGCGCATCACGCCCTGTGTAATGGAAATGGATGCTATAGAGCTTCTTGGGCTAAAATCTTCTCTGCAAGCCACCACTGTCTGACGGTGAGCTCGCGGGCCGAGGCGTAAGGCAAAGACCGTTAAAAGCACCCAAGGAGGGGAAGAACATGGCAGAGGTGCTCAACTACTTTTCCAGGAAGCCGATCCTGTTGTCTCTTAACGAACGGCGACGCGCCACAGCTGTGTGATGTGACACTGTAAAAGGGTCAGAAGGACAGTACAGAATGTACTCCTGAGACCCCTGACCGTTACCAGCGGTAGCGTTGCCTCTCCATTAAATCGAAAATAAAGTGGAAAAAAAAAAGATACTGTAAAAGTAGAATTCAAGCACATCTTTTAATACGCTCAACTTCCTTATCAATCCTTACTCCTTCGCAAGTCTCATTGAGCGACATGTTATGACCATATTGACCTTCAGATTCCGTAATACACATAATGAGACTGATGAAATGAGTATGAATTCCGATATAATCTAAAGTTTTGAATAATGCAAAATAACGTGATCAATAAATGAGAGTTCCCGCCCAGTTTTATTTGCTTTCTATATAATTTCCATTTTGCTGCAACCTTCCTTATGTTTTTGCCCTACAGCCAAAGTCTTGAAAACGAATGGGTAGCCCGAAATATAATTTGTCTCTATCGTATCCAATATTTTAGGTTAAGTGTAGTACAGATATTTGGAAAGATTCATATTAACGCAATGTTGCTTTTTATAGAGAACTCGGCTCGTCTTCAATCATTTATGGAGTCTGGTTTATAACTCCTTCTTATCTATTTCTCCATTAAAGCCTATAATCTACTGGACCATTTAACAATTTCTATCGTAATGCATAAAAACATTTTTAAAAATACTCCAAACAAACATTCTAGAATCATCTAAAATTTTTCTAGTTTACAGTTGCCTCTAAGAAGAACACTATTGCTTTTACAAATTCTTCTCTCAATCAGATTAATTCTAAAGACTACAAGTATATGTTTCGAAAAGATATAATGCTTACTTCTGAGCACAGATTTTGTGAAATTATCTGCAATCGTATTCTCCGTAGTACAGTTTCGATATTCACTCCATTTTTGTTCAATTTTGGTGCACTTAAATTAATTTTCTTCAGATATGTTCTTAAACCACATTTTTTCTTGCTATGAATGACTATCAAAGAGACCGCACTAGAAACGGCAAACAGTGGTCTCATATATGACAGCGTAGGAAGCTTTCGTCATGAATAACTTTTTATACTGAAATTGATATGCAAAAAGATTTATATATAAATGTTCGAAATAATGTAAAAGATACGACTGTAGATTGGTAAGCAGCGTGACTCAGTCCGTAACGACCACAACACGAACATCTCTCCTCGATTGCTTGGAGAGAAGCTAATGGAGCATTTGGATAAGTGATAATAAGATTTCCTGTCAATGTTTTTGTCATTATATCAACATACGTTTTGTTTCGGAGAGAAAGAATCAATGACTAGAATTGTGTTTTTGTCGGCTCCCAGCACATGGTTGTAGCAAATATGTATATTTTTGACTCTCCTCATTCCGAGACTTTCATTCGTCTATTGATTAGAACATGAGCTATCCTGTTGGACGAATAATTATGTTCATGTAGAGGCATAGACGCCTTTTCCAATGTATTTTGAATTCATTGCATTTGAAGAATATATTCAGGCAGAACGAACAATTCTGCTTGGGAAATAGACAAAGAAGTTCATGTTTTCGGTTTAGGACTCCGAATAGCAGAAACTCTACCAAAGGTGATATTTTGGCCTCTTGTACACCCACATTTCTCGAGATTTGTGCCCCAATTCGCATAATATCGAGCTTTAAGCTTTAAGCTTCAATCCTAATCTTTCCATCTTCTGGGTACTCCCATGTGTAAATTAAAGTATCTTGAGAATTTGTGCCAGCACTTCCCAAGCGTTTCCAATGTTTTGATGCACGCGAATATGCATGCGTACCAAGTTCTTAAGGCACAGAGACAGGATCAGCATATCCTCGTACAGTGACAAGCCGCCAAAATCCTAAAGCTTCTATATCCGGTACATTTTCCATTTGAAGTGATTTCTTTTCTGCCGGCCGTGCACCTTCCCTTATACAGACTTCTAATTTTGGCAGCCCGCCAATGGCGGATGGAAAACCGATTATTTAGCCCATGACACTCGCAGAGTACAAGTGCGTTTCAAAAATATAGGACAGTGCAAAAGCGCCCCAAAACATGGATTTTTGCCTACTGTAGCCACCCCCCTTCGTTAAAACCCTCAAAAACGCGTTTCAAAAGTATAGGACACTTCCAACTCGTGCGTGATTATTTCCACATCATGTTGCTTTCTTTCCTCAAAAAAGCACAAGATCTTATGAAGTAAAGGATTACAACAAAGTACTTCAAATAGTACCTTAGATCTAGGCCATTGTTCTCATTTTTGTACCAGTTTATTCAATATTTACTGTAATGTAAACATAAAGTTTTATTGATAGCTTATTATTGCTCATCTAAAACAATGAGTATAACTTTTTGCAAGAATATTGTCTTGATAATGTGTTTTGCACTCAAAAACCCATGAAAAGAACGAATCGTTTACAAAAAATGAATAAAATGGTAATGAAAAACGCTTCAAAGTTCTTTCGGTTTATAAAACTGAACAACGTTTCCTTTTGAAAGCTGCAAATAAATAAATATTGGTGCCACAGTATGCAATGAGCACTGAAAATAACGTCAGCTGCAAAATTAATGCATTTGAAAATGAGTAAAGCTTTGATTAGGATGAACAACAGTGTTTTACATATTGTTATCATAAACAACAAACATCAAATAAAGTTTGAACACAGATAAGATTTATTAGAGCTCATATTATGCTATGTACTGGATTCTAGATGAAAGCAACTACATATAAAGCCTTCTCAGTAAGCATTACAGACTTAAGAAGGCTTTCAAATGCTTTAAAACAACGTTTTATAAACGTTTACATATCTTATCAGAAATGTAAACTGTTTTTTCACCAAGATAGCGCCGCCGCTTAGTAGTTTATAGCAATGCAAAACGTTCATCGCTTGCTATAGACTAATGCCACGTAGATACTCACGCGTTAGATTTACTTCAACCCTCTTGAAACCGAATAATCTGTACTCATTGGAATGATTTATGGCCATTACAGGCCATTCTGAAGAGGTTTTGATTAAAAGAAAAGTATTGGAAATAGCGCAAAAACTATGAATATTTTAAGTATGGGACGTTAGAAAAACGCGATGCAAAAGCGTTGAATTAGTATTGTTTGGTACACAAAAGCGAGAATCATCTACTGAAGAAGGCAAAATGAAGGTTGAGAGGGAAATGTCCTATGATTTTGAAACGGTTTTTTAACTTGAGGTTTTTTGAAAACTAATTTTGGTAGCACTACAGTACTAAAAACGATGATTTGCATCAAAACGCCAGGTGTACTATAATTTTGAAACAGACTTTATGTACTGCATTCTTCTGTCAAGCGGGACGGCTATTATGGAAACCTCGTTCATAAACCAACGGTATAAGTTACATAATCCAATAAGAGATGGAATATCTATCTAGAATACTGAGAGCCTCACTATCCGTACCGCTTGGATGGTGTTGTCGTTCACTTGCAAGCGCCCTGGACTTGCAATGTACGCCAAGTACTCCACGTTCTTGTCCAAAAATATACAGTACTTCAGCTTCAGAGTCACTCTCGCCTGTTCCAGCAAGCTAAGTATAGTTTCCAAATGGTTAAAGTGATCTCTGAAGATACGAAAGTAGATTATGACATCGTCGATGTATACGTGTGCGGTTCTCATTTCATTTTTTGATAGGATAATCTCAAAAGCTCTTTAAAAAGTGGCTAGTGCGTTGATGTAGTGGATGCTCAGAAAGCATCCACGCAAGGCAGCCACGCAACACCGGTAGATAGGATTAATTTTTATCCGCCATAACATTCATCGTCAACCACAACATCCAAGAATTGCACCCGCCCAGGCATTGTTTCCGCATAGGGAAACAAATTAGTAGTATATAAGATTCTGACACAACCCAACCAAGTAAACAAGAGGGCCATCGAACAGAGAAGCCTCCATGTATCCGAATAACCTTGCGCCTTCCTACCATATAGCGCAAAGTGATCACTGCCAATACACGGTATCGCATTCGTTCGATCCACAATGGCGTCCGCATCGCCGCTAATATCAGATTATGCTGACGCCGAGAGCGAGCTCGCCCTGAAGCAGCCATCTTCGGTCTCATTCTCAACAAGCCAACCGAAACTCTCTCTGACCGACCCCCGATCTATTCGATTTTTTCTTCGCAGATACGACCAGTATGTCAAAGAAGTAATCTGTCGTGCTCTTCAATTAGCTGTGGTAGATTCAACTTCTACGGAACCAGCGCGCCCGGTTAACTTAACATACTACGTAGACTTAGAGTGGTTGGAGTCCACAATTGCGTTTGATGGTATATCTGGGGTGACGTCAATTTCTCATTTTACAGACGAACTGCTACGTATGTAGCTGGGATCAGAAGTCATAGAAGAGAAGTCATCTGCATCCATTGCCTCGATAGACGTTATCATCAAGAAAGAACTGTATATGGACATAAATGACTCCTCTTCGCGCTCGAGAATGAAACGTTTATTTACGTCCTACGTTTCTGTTCTCCGATCTAATGGACTGAGTAGGATAATGAGGGAACAGCAGAAACGTGCAGTCAAACAGCTTCTTGGGGCCATCAAGCCAAGAGCACTCCAGCAACGGCTTGACAACGATCTCGAACTTGCTCACATAAGCTCAGTAATGACTTGAAGGGTTTTATGAAGCACGCACTAGCAGCAGCAGACGCATTTCAATTTATAGACAACGGCCCGCCTACGAAATCTAAGCAGACGAAACCTCGCAAGCCCTCAAGCAAAGCAACAGCAAGTGCTCCACAGGGAGACAGCAAGAAAGAGTCAGATTCCTCTACAGCATCTACACCGTCTCGGAAAGGGTCGCGTCATGGACCTCCCCGTTGCCCACACCCGCCTTGCATAGGAAAACAAGCCCGACAGTGGATAGACGACTGCGATTGAGCTACTGAAAAGAAAAAAGAACAGATGAATGCAGAACGTGCTGCCAAGAAAGGCGCAGACGGTCCTGCCAAGTCGACGAAATCACAGAGTAAGGCAGCGGAAGAAGATTTTGGCGCAGTTGGACGATTACGGCACATGGCTACAAAGAACTCTCTTCTCTGCTCTGTCACAGTTTCTGATCGACAACAAACGTCGATTGATTCAACCGGCCGATGTGATGATGGAAGCAATGACATTCTGGTGTCGCCTTATCTGGCAGAAAAGGCCGCAATACGGGGCATCGGGAAAATAGCAGCCATCAAAACTGTAACATTGGCAGTCACACTTAAGAAAGACAAGAATGACACCGCCAAACAGTTTACATTTCCCGGTACGTGGATGGCATCCCGAACAATTCTACACCATGCACCAGGAAGCTTAGCGCTCATGAACATAACGTTCCTCGTCGGCGATGACGAACTAGCCTGCGAAGACCTTGTTATAGGTCTCCCTGTGCTCGAACATCTTTGCGTCGATACGCACACATTGCTAGACAATAATCGATTTGCTTTGAACGGGTAGATTGCTCCGGAATCGGAAACCCAAGCACCCTGGGCTACGTCAGTCGCATCATGTTTACTCGAACCAACGGACACAATGACTCCTCCGGTGAAAAAACTGAATAACGAAGACAGACCGCGTATTAACTACTACAATTCTCGGAAGGCAGAAAACCACTTTCCAGACCATTTGCTCCTGGACCCAGTCCACAGCACGCAACACGATGAAATACTTCATTCCGTGGACGAAATGATCCAAAAAGCAAAAGCCAACGGCATGAAAAATCAGGATGTGTCTCGCCTGACGGACGTTGTACACGAGCACGTCAACATCTTCCGCACCTCTCTATCATCAGGGCCTCCAGCGAAGGTCAAACCGCTTCAGATCGTCCTCAAAAAAGACGTCAAACCAATACGTGTCCGCCTACGCCGGTACTCTCAAGACCAACGCGCATTTTTGAATAAGTTTGTCTCTGACTTAATTCGTACAGGAATGGTTTACGCAAACCCAACATCCGCAGGGGCCTCAGCACCGCTTATGGTGCCGAAACTTGGACCAACGAAATTTCGTTTGACTGTGGATCTACGACTGATCAATAAGTAAACCGTCAGAAATCAACACCCCATGCCAAACATTGAACAAGAACTACTCAAACTGGTCGTATCAAAACGATTCGCAACATTTGATCTCTCACATGGTTACTGGCAGCTTTCGCTGGATGAAGACTCGCAAGAGCTCCAATCCTCCATCACACCCAATGGTGTGTTCTCACCAACGAGAGTATTGCACGGGACAATGAACGCAACAACGCACATGCAGTCAGTCCTCGCGGAAACGTTTCCAAATGACTTGCTCAAACATATGCTGTACGGGCTAGATGACACTCTGCTTCACAACTGCGCCGTCAACGGTTAATTGAAAACATTCGGAAACTCTTTCATACTTTCGCACAGTTCTGAATTCGATTGCATTTTGGAAAGTGTGTACTTTCCGCGAAATCCAGTCGCTGGAGCGGCAGGATAGTGTCGGCAGATGGATTAAGATACGACCCCAAACAACTAGAGGGATTGGTATCCATGGAGCCACCTAGCACCGGAGCCCACCTCTAACAATTTGTCTGTGCCATGCAATGGGTGAGGACGGGGATCTCAGACTTTGCGCACATCAACTCGCGGCTACAAGAATTCCTGGAACTTGTATATGAAAAAGCTGGCAAGCGAACCAAACGTGCGGTACGCGCCATATCTTGAGATTCTATCGGTTGGGGACAAAACGAACTAGACGCCTTTAAGCGTTGCAAAAACTCTTTGGTGAACACCGTAACTTGAGCACATCGCGACGAACGTCAACCTTTTTGCATCTACACAGACGCCACGGACATTTGCTGGTCAGGCATTGTAACTTAAGTACCTTTCAAAAACCTGTCACTATCGCACAAGTAACATCGCCATGGGACCCTCGCTTTCTGTTCTGGACGATTCAAATCAACGCAATTGGCCTGGTCAACGCTGGAGAAGGAAGGATATGCCATCATGGCTACTGTAGAGCGCATGCATTGGCTCGCGGCCACTGCGGCATGTTTCGACCTTCACACTGACCACAACAACCTCACCTTCGTCTTGGACCCACTTTCTCTTGCTTCCGATCTCAGACAGTCGTCTACGCGTAAAGCGTTGCGCTGGGCCCTCCGTCTGAGCATTTATTCGTAAAAATGCTATCTGATCAATGGAGTTGACAATGTGTGGGCAGATCTTTTGACGCGCTAGTCCGCGTCAAAGACGGTTGGTCGGCTGATCAAGATTCCCGTGCAGCCGACGACTAACACAGGAACATTCGACTGCCCATCCCTTACAGAACTAGTCGAAGTTCAGAAGAAACACATCAACAGCTGATCTCCCCGAATACTTCGATCCGGTGGACTTTGGAAAACGCTCGACGGTGCAGTATCGATACCTGAGGCAGCTCATAACCTACGACTACGATTATATATCATCGTTCATACTGGCTCTTCAGGACACAGAGAGCAGCAGAAAACCACAAGGACTCTAAAACACCATTCCTATTGGAATAAGTTTTCAGATGACGTACAGGCATTTGTTAAATCCTGCATCAACTGTATCTCTACACTTGGAGGTGAGAAAGTTCCCAGACCAATTGGACCCCGCTTTACGTGGAACGAAACCCAATGATCATCTTCAATTTGACGTCGTCGACATAGGAAAGAGCCACAGGGTTCAAAATACATCTTAATCCTATGCGACCATAACTCCGACTACAACTGGTTTTTTGCAACAACAGGAACAACCGCAGACAATGCAGCAATAGCAATCATCGACTGCTGCGCAACTTATGGAGTTTCTCAAGGCCTTATGTCAGATGGACTATCCCATTTTCAAAACGAAACTCTTCGTCTAGTTTGCAAAGGCCTTCGTGTACCCCATCACTTCACGCTCCCGTATACACCTTGGAGTAATGGCGCCGTTGAACGTCTTGAAAAAGAAGTTTTTTGTACGTTTCGCGCGCTCGTGTCAAAACATCAAATGGAAATCAAGGCATGGCCGGATCTTCTCCCAATTATTCAGATTATTTTAAACAACTCTACGTCTCCAAATCGTGGCAAAGTTCCTCCCGTGACAGCATTCACTGGCATTGAAGCGTCCCCATCGATCGCCACCTTTCTGAGGACAAGTACTATAGCAGCAATGAATATCAGCGACACACAGCTTGAACGCTCTGTGACTTTCAAGGCTGTGAAAGACAGACTTGCCAAACTACACCCTCTGATTCCAAACGCTGTGGCAAAAAACCGCGCCATGTCTCTTGCACGAGCTTCAAAGGGGCATCTTCCTAATTTTGTCTAGGGGTGGCTTCGTTCTAGTTGTTCGAGAAGATTTTCAAACAGGAGAAAAGCGTGCACTTCGTTGGCGGGGACCACAAAGGATCATCAAAGCACTTTCAGATTATTTGTATCCAGATGGAGACCTTCGGATTGAAGTACTGGAGAACACCCATGGCTCTCGACTTAAGTTCTACCAAGACCACTTCCTGGATAAGAGAGCAATCTTACCTCACGTCATATCTTCCCAGACCGGAATGCCCGTGTCACGCCTTCTGAAACTGGTTGACTCTAAAGTTGGCCTTTTTGTTCTGGTACGGTAGAAGGGGATGGACAAAAAGGAAGATTCACTGAAACCATTGGAACAGATCTATTCTGAAGTCCCCGAAATGTTCCTGATGCTACTTCGTCGAAAGTCCACCCCTATCTCACTTACAAGAAAAGCTTAAATACAACTTTGTCTCTGAAGAAGGGGAGTGTAGTTGATGCCCAGCAAGCAACCACGCAAGGCAGCTACGCAAAACCGGTATATAGGTTTAATTTTAATCCGCCATACCATTCATCTTCGACTACGACATCCAAGAATGGCATGCGTCCAGGCATTGTTTCAGCATAGGGAAACACATTGGTAGTATTTAATATTCTGACACAACCCCACCAGGTAAGCAAGGTAAGCGAACAGAGAGGCCCTCATCTCCCCAAAAACCTTGCGCCTTCCTACCGTAAAGCGCACAGTTGAGCAAACCAAATGGCATTCTTCTAAAACATTAGAGATCAACATGGCACGTAAACGTCGTTTTAGTTTTGTCTAATTTCGTAATAACCACTTACCTGTAGCCATAATTAGCATCCAAGGCGGTTAATACTTTTGCATCTGCTTGTGAGGCAATGTACTCTTATATTGGGGTCATAGGTTATGAATCCCGCATCGACACGATATTGAACTCTTGATAATCAAAACAAAAATTCGATTATAGTGTCTCTCTTCCCCTGTATCAAAGTCATGGGGCTGGTCCATTTTGACCTAGCGCGCTCTGTCATACCTTCTTTGGGCATATATTTCATTTCTTGGAATCATACATCTCGGGACCATCATCCCGCACTATACGGAGCCTTGTAGGGTGGATGCGCTTCTGAGGTCAGATCAAGCTGGTCCTTTGTAGCTTTGATTGAGCCCAAGGTTCAGTATCACATGGAGGTGAGTGGTTACAATAGGTTGCAATTTTTTCCCTCAGGACATCTTCTTCGAGTACAAGGTTCCCACTTTCCTTCCGAGCAGCAGTCTGGTCCTTTTGGTAAGTAGGAGTGACGTCTGTCCCCCCTCCTTAGAGTCTTTGGCCTCGTTGACCAATTTGCCGAAAATAGCAAATAGTACGCTTGAAGCCGGGAGCGCCCAGCTGACAAAATTCCATTTGGAAAGCTTTCCCGCGCGGTCACTGACGTTTGCAAAAAGCATTCAAGACGATGTGTTCCGAATTTTATCCCCGATTTTATTGGCCATCAAATGAGATGATGTTCCAACTGGCCGGAGTCATTTTGTGAGCGAGAATACTCCGGCTTGGTCACAGGTCATTTACACAAGTACATTTTGTGATGGCTGTAGCATTACATCTGGGGTAAAGCATTTCTTTCAGGACGTGCTACCTGAAGATGTCGGTTTCTCATTATCCTTTGGTTGTTTGTGCCAAAGATATCGGCCCAAAATAGCGATGCAGACTCCATTGCGGAGATAATTCGTCCCTTTACGCCAGGAAATAGACGTGACGTGGTGGTCAATGACGGAATTTCTCAGGTTACAGTCCATCGCCAAGTAAGTGAGCACGGTAAACTGCGCGCGGACATTTAGACTCTCTAGGGGTATTTGAAGTAATTTCGAGCCCATGGTGGAAAATGGCAGTTGATTGGCATCTACCAGAGGATTTTGCAGGGACACAAGGTGAATCTGTTGAAGAATTCTAGTTGGCAGCAGATTTTCGGCTGCCAGATTAGGTCCAGCGCCGGTGCTTGGGAAAGCTACACATGGTGCTCGTTATGTTCTTGAGACCCTAATGGTGATAGAAAACCCGTAGTTGTTATATTGTATTTAGAAAACGGAATTCTTTTGATCACAACCCCATGTTTCTTTGCCAGCTATTTAGTTTCTATCTCTCTGAGGTTTCTGTGGGTCTGTGTTGCCGCAATTCGTTGTTCAGTTGGGGTCGGCCGCATGTCTGATCGCTTTTAGTTTTCCTTACGTGAGACGTCCTGTGGGTTTGGCGTCCCAGAGTCAGGGGTTGTGACCAGATTGTTATTCAGTGACTAATTCTGCAGCGTTCCCTGTTAGTTGGCTCCTATTCTAAATGGGCGCGTACTGAGTCCCTTTTGAATCCGCATCACCCCCTGCTTGTTTCGTGATTAAGCCTGCAGAAGAGTTGGGCATGATTGCGGGGTCCTAAATGTAACAAAGGGGTGTTGGAAGAAGTCTGGCCAGGCCCACGCTCTTGTCCAGGGTGGGTCTGGCTTTGTTTTATAGTGATTCTTGGAACCAGACGTTAAGCGTATTACATTCTACTTTATCTACTTGTACGTTCGTAGAGAACGGCGTTCTGTCGTCGGGCGCTTGAACTGTTCGATGCGTGCTTGAAGTGCTTGAAGCACACGGCGCAATGTTGCGCAGTGGCTTGAACCAAACGTCGTGCTGACAAACTGCAATGTTCTTGTGCGCCGCGTGGCGGCGTGCAGGGACAAGGCTTGCAGTTTGAAGCGCGACTCGCTTGCATCGCTAGGGTATATGGCTGGATTCGTTACACTCTTCTCCTTTTTAGACGAAACTGTCCTCAGTGAGGTTTCTGCTGCAGGTTGAATCCGATGACTTTCGCGCAACAGTTCCGAAGCGCCGCGCGTGGTAGCCAAACGGCATCGGATTCGCTATCGCCGCAGAACTGCGTGAGGTAGGAAACGAGCCGATTGGCACGTCGCTTGTCCAGAATGCGGTCCACTTCCTGTTCCACGACGCCGTCATTATTGATAACGATATCAAGAGGGCCTGATGGCTCTCCGTAAAAGCGGCGTAGCTTTGATATGTAGTACACTTCGTGTGTGTATTGGCGGGAGCTCCAGGCGATACGTGACTGGCCCCAGGTTCTTGAGGACGCGAAAGGGTCCTTTGAAGCGGGGCTGCCACTTTCGTGGGATTGTAGCTCGTCGCGCTGTCGTGAGCCGGTTGCCGCGCAGAAGGACGAGGTCTTCCTGTTCCAGGTGTAGTTTGGAGCGGTGGCGGTCGGCGTAATGCTTCCGTCGGGTGACAGCGATGGCTAAGTTGTCACTTGCCAGGGCTGTGAGTGACTGGCGCCGAGAATCAGAGTCGAGTGCAGCCTGCGTTATTTTGTTTTCCAGAGCGTGGGTGGCCGGCGAGTGCGGGATGTAGCCAAGACTGACTTCAAAAGGGGAAAGACGGGTGCAGCCATGACCGGAGGAGTTGTATTCGAACTCCAGTGTTGGAAGAGCGAGGTGCCAATCGGCTGGCGCTGCTTGTATGGAGGAACGTAGCATCGATGAGAGCGTCCGGATTAGATTTTCGGACTGTCCATCTTTCTCAGGGTGGTCAGCGGACATGATTTTGTTCCGGATACGCAACAGCCGCGTAAAGGATCGCCAGATGTGAGAAGTGACCTTGGGGTCGCGGTCTGAGATCATCGTGGTTGGTGTTCCATACTTGGAAAACAAGTGTGTGTCGAGTAGCCCAAAAGTCCCCTGCGCAGATGCGGCCTTGGAGGTTGGGATAATAAGGGCTCGCTTTGAGAGTTTGTCCACGATCACAAGGATGGTATCCTGGCCGTTACTGTTGCGGGGGAAGCTCCGTGAGGAAATCGAAGGAGATGATGTCCCAACATCGTTGAGGGATCGGGAGTGGCTGTAGGCGTCCTGGAGGAGCGAAGTTGGGTTTCTTGTTCACCTGATATGAACGGCATTTGCGCACGAAATTAAAGATATCCCGGTACATCTGGGGCTAATACGCGTGGCGCATAACTGTGCAATACGTCTTATCAGCTCCGAGATGCCCGAGTCCATGAAAGTGCTGCATTAGCTCCGTGCGTAAGGGCCCTTCGGGGATGTACATGCGTGCTGGGAGAGTGGCAGTCCAGTAGATGGCTCCCTCATTGAATTTGAAGTTGTTTGGTAGGTGTGTGGTGGATGGGCCCGGAGAAGTGTCGCAGTTGAGTAGTTTTGAAGCAAGAGCATCCGTAGCATACGCAGCCCGTACACGGTTCCGGAGGTCGTCGAACTGTGCCATGAGAGCGCACAGACGCGGAAGTTCGTGGTCAGGACGGCGGCCGAGGGCATCGGGGGCGACATTCTTGGTCCTAGCGACATGCTTAATGTCGAAGGAGAATTCCTGGATCACGTCCAACCAGCGACACTGGCAACCGGACAGCTTGGGTTTTGTTTGGAGGTACGTCATCGGATCATGATCCGTCAAGAGCGTAAAATGCCGTCCGCGGAGATAAGGGCTCCCCGTGCGAAGAGCAATCATTGCAGCAAGGAGTTCCTGATCGCCGGTATCCCACCAGGTCTCAGTGGGTGAGAGGCGGTTGGATAAGAATGCGATGGGATGCCTCGCCTGCGACAGCGTGGCACTGACGGCGCATTGGGAAGCGTCGGTAGCCAAAAAAACTCTTTTGAGGCGTCCGCGTGTGCCAAAACTGGCGCTGATGTCAAAGAGTCCTTAATGATGGTGAAGGCATTGGCCTGCTCTGAGCCCCATTCGAAAACGCGTGAGCCCAGTAGATACGAGATCGGGCGCAGTATGTGTGCATAGCCTTTGACAAAACGCCGATGAAAGTTGGCGAGGCCCAGAAACTGCTGAACATGGCGGATATTCCGGGGTGTTGGCCAGTCACCAACTGCAGTAACAAGATGATCCTGCTTGGCGATTCCCTGGGCAGGTATTCTAAAGCAAAGGAAGTCCCCTTCGCGAACACCAAAAGCACAGTTGCTCAATTTTGCGAACAGCTGGTTTTTGCGAAGTGCCTCGAGGACGGCATGCAAATGCAACTTGTGTTCCTCCAGTGAACGACTGTAGACGAGGATATCATCCAAATACAGTACAAGACAATGGCCATTCAAGTGACGTGGGACGGAGACGATCAGTCGTGAGAAGGCGGCTGGCGCGTTAGTGAGTCCAAAGCACAGGACGCGCCACTCGAAAGACCCAAATCGCGTCCTTATGGATGTCTTATGGCAGTCACTCTCCTTGATGCGCATTTGTTGGTAGGCGCCCACTATGTCGATCAGAGAGAAGAACTTCGCGCCCGCCACCTGATCCAAATCTTCATCGATGAGGGGAAGTGGAGTAGAGTCCGAGATGGTTTTGCGGTTGAGGCCGCGATAGTCGCAGACCATACGGAGCTCGCCGGATTTCTTTTTCACGAAGAAGACGGGTGCTCCGTAAGGAGAGGCTGAAGGACGACGGAGGCCTTTTCGGAGTGGGCATCCAATGTGTTGCGGAGGACGAGAAGTTCCTGTGCAGAGAGCCGAATGACGGGTCGCACAGGGGGCGGTTCGTCGCTTCTAAGGTTGATTTTTAAAATCGAACTCGCGAGACGGCGGTAGAGTATCGGGGAGCTCTTCCCGAAAAACATCTTGAAACTCGTCAATAACTTCCGTTAGATCGGGATGGCAGTTGACGGAGGAAGCCGGGATGAGTCGAATAGCATACAGCTCGCAGGATTGCTTCTTGGCCAATCTGCGAAGTCGTTTGAAGGGTATCGTCGGTATCGTGTCCGTGTTCGACAGTGTTTTAGGGGATACGGAGCGACGAGGGTGTATGGTGAAGCTCGATCCATCTGCGTGCTTGATGGAGAGCGGATGTAACGACCACTCGATGGTTGGTAATGTCTGACGGAGCCACGGACGGCCTACCGTGGTCAAGGGTAGGTTATTGCTGTGCTCCTTCATCTTGATCACATACGCTGTTATTGATGCGCAGCAATCTTTCATAGAGATGGTTGCTTCTGCTTCTGCCAAAATCGGGTTGGTGGAGCTGTCTCCGAGTTCCGTTTGGCAGAAGTGCGAGGGTTGCAAAGGGAGGTTACACAATTTGGCGGCAGCGGGGGAGAGGAAGGCGTGCGAGGCGTCAGGGTCCAGATGGAAGGCAACGCTGTGGCCATTCAGAGTAGCTTTGTACATCATCTCTCGCGTGGGATTCACATCCACCGCTGAAAGGGTGGGAATAGTGGTGTGGGATGCATTTGCCATGTCATGTGGGGAGGGGGGGGTGGAGAGGAGAAGAATTGGGGGGAGCCGCACCGATGTGCGGCGGCTTTAGTTTTTTGCGTGCGATTGCCTATCACGCGAGGCATGCACCATGCTTATGCGACAGCGGTGGTTCAGATCACTCCATGAGCGCTGCCCACAGCGCATACACCAGTTATGAGCCCGTTAAATGCGGTTGTGGTCTTCATTGAACATCTCCGCTGCTCCCCATGATTGCACATTGGCGTCCTCATTGATATCGGCGGGGTCGGGGAGGTTTGTCGAACTCGTGCCGGAGCGATGCCCTTGGTGGTTACGACTGCTCCTCTGGCGAGATTTGCCAGACTGCTCAGAAGCGCTGGGAGCCGTCGTATGCGATTTATCAGCTGTATGGAGCGTACGAACAAATTTCAAGGCGTGTTCCAGATCGGGACGGGATCCCGTTGGGTAATGCTCCGATAATTTGCATCTGTAGGCCGTCGGGAGGGAAAAATGCAGATAGCTATAGGCCTTGGAAAGGGGGGTCTCACAGGTCTCACTAAGCTGTATGAATCGACTGAGATGGTCTTCCATGGGGCCGTGGATACGAAACTGGATACGTTTCAAGCGTGCCTCCGCCAGCTCGTTTGCGGGGACAAAGGCTTCCAGTAGTCCGGCTTCGAGACCCTTAAAAGACGTAAAGGTTTTTCCATGGCATCTGGCTCGATTGTACCAGCGGTTTACTGCCTTTTGGAGTTGGCAGACCGCTATGTGCACTTCTTGGGAAGTCGTTACTTCAGGAAAGAGTAATGTGACTTTGCGGACGCCTGAAATGAAGTCTTTCACGCACACAGAAGACCTTTCATCCTGTGTTGCGGCGTATGTGATATTGCACGCGGCTTTGACAGAGTTTGCGATATCCGAACGGCTGGTAGGCTTTCTACCTCGAGCATATAGCTCGGCCGCCGTTGCTATTGGCGGAGCATGGGTTCCAGCAACTGTCTGGCATATTTTGGTGTCCGACCTAACGACCAGGGCATCCGGATGGGCTTCGACGGGAGACTTTTCCTGATTCCTATGCTAAAGCATGTCGAGAGCCACCGCGTTTGGGGTAGTGAGGAGTGGATATGTGCGGTTTTGGGGTGTCGCGTAGGGCTCGAAAGCTTCGAAACGGCGTTCGAGAGTCTCAACTTGCCCCGACATCCGTGTCTCTCAATGTCGCATCTGTACAGCCGATGACTCCATGGCATTTTGTTGGCTGCGCAGAGAGCGAAGGATCGCACCGAGTGCGATGGAGTCCCTCGACCCTGACCTATGCTCGAACTCATGCACCAGTCGGGGCTGGGAGCGCGGTGATGGGGCAATCTCCGGGGAGGGCGAGCGTTGGTGTTGGCCAGCCTCTGCTAGGTCGAAAACTCCCAGTTCCATTTCAGCAGCGGCCGCAGCAGTTGAAGCAGCAACCGCTGCGGCTGTCACAGATCGGGTGCGTGGTCCAGCTCGTGCATTTCCCGCCAGTGGGGCTGAACGGCGTGGTAGACGACTTGAACGAGACGTAGCGGATATCGTCCGTAAACAGGGATCATTAGAGCTCATGAAACACGGGAATGAGGGGAAAAAAGGGGATAAAGGGGAAAGAGACAGGGAGGATCCAGCGGGAGGATCGTAAAAAGATGCTACCAAATGTTACACAGGAGAGTTGGAAGAAGCCTGGCTAGGACCACGCTCTTGTCCAGGGTAGGTCTGACTTTTTTTATAGTAATTCTTGAAACTATACGTTAAGCGTCTCACATTCTACTTTATCCACTTGTACGTTCGTAGAGCACGGCGCTCTGTCGTCGTGCGCTTGAACTGTTCGATGCGTGCTTGAAGTGCTTGAAGCACACGGCGCAATGTTGCGCAGTGGCTTGAACCAAACGTCGTGCTGACAAACTGCAATGTTCTTGTGCGCCGCGTGGCGGCGTGCAGGGACAAGGCTTGTAGTTTGAAGCGCGACTCGCTTGCATCGCTAGGGTATATGGCTGGATTCGTTACACTAAATATACACGAAGTAGCTGAATGGTGGAGCGGTAATCAGAAAGAGCACAGAAGATTACCTATCGACGGATCACATAAGTCCAATGTCTCATAGGTATTTCATTTGGCTTGCAACTTTTGGATGATTTCAGACATTTCCGTTCGGTAAAAAGCCTGTGGGCTTCCTGACGCATGAAATCTACAGCGCATACCAAAGACTGCCTGGATTAAGCCAATTAGTACAAAAGGTGGGGTGGCCCGTACTGCAGTAGAGGGCAAACGGGACCATCATATGGATAAGGCTTTAGCCATCTGGGGCGCTTTTGCGTCCACTCAGTAGATTTTTTGTGGTGAGGACGGTATTCCGATGGGTTCTGAATCTTCCGAGACACAGGACTAATTCATCGCCATAATCCTTTTAGCTATCGATTTCTCCCTCAACGGAACACCTGTTGGTACTTACATGCGTCTTAAAGCTTGTAGTGTGGCACCCATCTCTTGGGCGTATCACAAAAGTGCGTCGTATTCCAGATTGCGATGGTTTTCCAAAAGGTCACGAACCTGCGCCCGGACGACCCTCGGTATGTTATCTGGTTACAAGGTCCATAACGAAGACTTGGTAAATAAATTCAAGCACCGAGAGGCAGGGGCAAAGGAGGTCTAAGCGAGGCCCTGTTTGGTCTTTCCCGCCCATAAGCCGCTGTTCGATACCTCTGCGTGAGCTTCGTGAATGATCGCATCGATATCGTAAGTCCGTGGGAGGTTCTTCACCACTTGAAAATAGATGCGTAGCATCTTAATACTCGTCAACCACCATGATGTTTCACAACTTCCTACTGTGAGGTATTGCGCCCTCTAGTTTCTTGATGAAAAACTGAAAACGCCACACAGAGATGCTCTCTGGGAAACCATTTTGGTTGCATACAAGCTTAGCCGTTAAAGAAAAACAATTATTATGATGGGGTCATCATCATTTTTTGTCCTAGCTTCCATTTCGAAACCAAATCGTCAACGCTTTTTCTTATTTCTGCGCGCCTTCCTTCAGTGTATCAAGCCTCGGGATTGGCAAACCTGTAGAAGCGGTAATTGACAGCCTTCGTGAATCTTTCATTCAACGGCTACGGTACCTTTAGGTTTTCAGCATCAAAATCAGGCTCTCATGATATGCGCCGCTTGGTATTTTCTTGCGGCGAGTTTCTCTTTTATGGCAAGATTCCTTCTACTTTCTTTTTCAGCGGTCTTTTTCTTTTTTTTAGAAGTTAGTGTTGGATTTGGAACTTTAACTTCACGAGCCAGACCTTACAAACTGCTCTTCTTGCCATTGGTTTTATTATTTTTTTCATTTTGCTTCTGTCATTACTCTTCCTACTAGTCCGAAAAACCACTGCTGTTAGGGCTGTCTATCCTGGCTGATTTCATGGCTTTTCCAGTGGTGTGTAGGAGGACACACAGTACGGGGCCCTCTTTTTTTATTTTTGCTCTCTTTCCTGTTGTTTCTTGTGGCTGCCCACCACCAATATTGATTTAAAGGCCAGTCTAGTCAGCCAATATGGTAAACCTCTCTTCAGCCATTTGGTTGTCTTGTGTTCGTACGGGTATTGTTAGAGTAATTGGCGGTCGCCCCTGAATTGACGTCGCGAACTGATGCTCCTTGAAAGACCTGCTCATTATTTGGATGATATAATCCTTGGCGTTTCGTTCTGGTAACCGCTGTGGCACCACTATAAGAATCTTTTTCGTCAAATCACTTTGGGCACGTTCAAACAATATGGCGGTTTTCACGTTGATATTCATGCAAGCAATTGCGAAGGTGACCCTTTTTAATTCTACTCCTTTCCCCATACAGTTTGTCGGATCTGCTTTACGATCCGTTACAACATATGTTTTACTTCTCGGTTTAGGAACGAGCTTTTCACCGTTCTGCTAGCCACTAGGGAAAGACCTATTTGTTTGTTTTCTAAAACCCTTCTCTCAGTGGTCCAAAGTCGGGTTTTGAGAAGAAAATGCGGCATCTCCGCCCGGCGAAGGAGTTTTAACTTCTTAGCTGGAGGTCATTGATCCATTTGATATTCGTTGATTACTCTCGCAAACTGCCGTAAAGCAGTATTCGCAAGCAAAAGATAGTTAAAATTAGTTTTCCTATCGGATCTTCTCTCCTCAACCAATCAATGTGTACCCCTACGTTCTAGGCCTAGAGACCAAAATCCTGTGCAGCGAACGGCGTAGGCAGAGCCGCTCGGTAAACATAAGGGAGCTACAGGTCTCGGGAGCGCAAAAGTGGCTTAACCTAGAAATAGAAACCAAACGGTACTTTCAACGATAACAGCAGCACTGGAACTGGTAGAGGTACAGGATGCTCGGCAGCCCTGCGGTTTTCAATTGGTAGAGGAGAACGCAGCGCTTGCGGGTCAATCAGGCCTGTTTTCATGGCTGGATAGCCTGGTGGTCGACTGTAAAACCTATAGGGGACGACTATCAGCCACAGGACGCTTCGTTTTACTTCTCAAGGAGGGAAGCGCTCACGTACCTCTCTGATTAAGCTGCGAGGCTCCGGGTTCTCTTCCGGTCATCAATATGGGTGCAGTATCCCGGCGGGGATGCCCAGCCCCCTGCGTACTGGAGCGTGCTAATATCAATGAAATCTCCCCTTGCTGCTTAGTGCTATGCTCCTGAAGTGATTTGGTGTCACTGTGGTACACGGCGTATGCCAAATGTATACATAATTTGCGGGCTGTGGTAAACCGCGATCCTGTTGCTTCAGATATTGCAAAACGTTTTTGAAAGTAATATCTAAATTAGACTATCATGTGGAATGTAAGCACGGAGAAATTTGGCTTTAACGCTAACATATATTTTCAGAGTCAGCCTCTGGTGATTCTGACTCCTTAAAAGAGGTGAGCGACCAAAAAAATGAAAAGGATGAGCATAGAACTCGTTCTTTTGTCAGTTGTCCTGATAGTTTCTAACGGCCACCAGAAAGACTATATATCGGGCTGGAGCACATTTTGCTCTTTCTTCGGACGCAAAGCAATGTTCGATGGAAATTGTCTTTCCATGATGAAGATCTACGTTGAAAAATATATTCAGTTAAACAATTGCTAGAAAATATTTTTATAGTTTCAAGTAGCCGAAAACAGTCCTCTGAAGATTTCAGTGGTTTTCTGAAATTTTATTCTTCTCTTATTCATATTTGAGGCTGCGGTACGTGAGCAAAATAACTAAACGCGACGACACTGTTCTTAGAGTGAGAGAGATATCAACTAAAATCTAGGTCGTACCTATACTATTTTGCTGGGTTGTGAGCAACTGAAATGAGCACAAATCATTCAGCGTCATTTTTAGCTCAAGGAAGAGCACCGCATATGTGACAGAAAGAATACTTGATGGTAGTACCTTCATCAAATTTTCATTTGATTAGTCCCTGTGGTGATCGAAGATTTTTTCAAAACTTCTATTATAAAGAAAACGAACGTATTCTATAAATGCTTCTTTTAAGCGTAGAAATACTATACATCGCTCTTTGAAAGCGACCAAGAAAAAAAACTTCTCCTATCCTGTTTTCTATCTTGAGAAGCTGGTTCTCGTCATACAGCACCAATGAACGACATCCAATATCTTTCAAGTAATTTGTATATAGTTGGTAGTGGATGAACTGCTCAAAAAAAGGAATCCGTTCTATAATGCGTTAAGTTGTCACTTATTCGGTTATCAAGCACTTTTTACAAGTCGTATATGTAATTTTAATTAATTTAATCGGGATGCAAAGCATCTTTGAATGCGCTTCGTAGTATGCCGACATAACGTCACGTAGATATTCAGGTATTGAAATCGCAGCGATACATTGGAGAGCTTTAGTCATTTTGCAGTTCAAAAAGAGTCTCCATTATCTTCACCATTTATCTGAACGTGCGATCTCATCATATATCTTTGGCCTTTACGAATAATTGATTCGTCCATCTATACCAATAGTGCTTAAAAATATATAGATATGCACTGCAGGCATTGGTCTTTTCGTTGAAGCTTCTTAGAAGACGGAAAAACCACGTCGGCTTGCAGGATTTCTATCTCTGTCGGAAATGAAATCAATTCGTAATACAAAGGATTCCAGTTCAAACTCAAGCATATAAAGCTCGTTTAGTTATCTTCAACAATCAAGAAACCTAACGGCAAAATAGTCACTTTCGCTGCCACGCATCAAAGTAGTTGAAAACATTGCTGTACTACAATCGGAAACAGTCCTAAAATCTCTGCAAAGAAACGTATAAAACCTTCCCGTATAAACGGAATAAATATAAACCCACTCAAAGGTATTCTATTTTTCTCACGACAATGGAACTACACAGTGGGAATTTTCAATGTCTCTGGCTTCGATGCTTGAGAGTGGCTGGATAATCTTTTTGAACCACTTCTCGTGAATTGGTCTACCACCGCGCGAACAGAATCATAGATGCACTTCCCTCGTAATGGTCGATTGCTCAACCTTCCCATGGACCAAATGTCTTTTCTAAAGAAAGCTCTCCGTTCATTTTCGAAGAAGCTTCATCTTCTAGTCCAGAAATGGTTAATCACCTCTTCTGTAGAGTAGAGCGCAAAATATATTTACAAAGAAGCTACAAATGCGACGGGCAGATGCGCAATTAAAAACTCATAGAGGCCCCGGACATACTGATGGTCATTTGGCATTCAAAAGAATGCGGGAGATGAGGTACGACTCGCACGATGCTCTTTACTGCCGGACAGGAGGCGGTCAGCCTTGTCACAAACGCATCGTGACTTGCAAGTCACTGGCGAGCAGCACTACGTTTTCACCCGTTATTGAACATTCTTCACTTCACGGAACTCAAATTCCTCCCTAATCGCCAAAGCGATAAAACAAACGCGGACTTGAAATGCAAGCCAATTAACTTAGCTTTGAGCTTGAAATATATTAAGGCACTGAAAAAAAAGAACATTAGCTGCAGGAAACATGGTACACCTTTCCAATCGAAAAATGGACCCAAAAGAGATGTACAAATAAGTCTAGTATCCTGATTACACTGACAGGCAGAAATGTCTCTAAAACGGAGTACATGTTATAACGCATTTTCGGGCGACTTTTTGATAATAAGTCACAACTGTTCTCTGGCACCCACTGAGACGGCCATGAAAGGGACCGAAATACGATGTAGCTCATCAAAAATCCTTCACAAGCCAGTGTGGTTAGGGACTTCGGAGGCATGGGCAAACTAATTGCAGCAAAGCTTGACAGTGCCCGAGGACAATAACCTGATACGCGGATATAAAGAAGAAAAGAAATGCTTGTACGAATACCCTGCGATACGTTATCAGGCTCCTCTGTGGTTGCACGCCAGCTCAATGTTTCTTTATGTTTTTGTTTTACTGATGCACATTCCACGTCGGTGGTTTACTTCCACGTAAAGTGCTAGCTTACGAGTCGCTTTGCGTTTTACACTAGCAAGATATTTGTTTCAATACTTTGTGTTATTCGCCAATATCTCAGAATATTTCGTCCGAAACGGTTCTGCTATCCACGGACCGCATTCGTTTCATCCTACGTGGCTGAAAAAGAAAATCAAGTAAAAGCTTCCGAAGGGTTTTTAAAATTGAATGCTCTCAAGTTGAACAACACCTTCTGAGTAAGCCGCGCATGTAGAAATGCTCTGGCTGATTTCTAACATCCGAAAATATCTCCCAACGAGGCGGTACTTCAACGAATCTTCCGTTGTAATGTTTTCAGAAGGGCATTCGTTTGGAGCAATTCGAATCTCATTGACATACTGTTTGAATCGTAATAGAGGTCAGCGGGGAAACGGGAAACTTGAGACGATGCAGTAATCGTTCACTTGCTCTGGCTTTGATTTAGTCGGTGGTGCCTCGGGTCCAACGTATGAAGTGGCAAACTTGCACCAACTCGATTAGAGCGAAACATACACTGCAAAGCAGAAACAATCTATACTACTAATCGTATTCCGGCACTACATGAGTGCATTACCCACAATTCAAAAATGCTGACAGAAGCAATGCACATCAAGAGCCAATTCAACACAACAAGGCAGGGCAATTACGTACACTCATGAGAGCACGACAGTGCACAAATTCACAAGTTCTAAGTGTCACTGTAGCCCGCCTCCATGCGTCAACGTCCCCCACTTCACGTCAGTCTACACATTCCAGCACCACGTCACTGTATTCACAGTGACTACTACTCCAACTCTACAATAAGTGTCAGTAACAGCAAATGCACCTAGCCGGGAATACATTTTGTTAGTAATGCACTCAGTCAGCACCCCTCCTCTGTTCCTGAATTCAACCATTCACCGAGAGTGTGCCAGCTTTGCTTCTAAACTCTTCCAGTTTCCCCCTTGGAAGCGGCTCATTAAACATATCTGCGACCATTTCATCCATACGGCAGTACTGAGGAAGTCTTTTCCTGGTTCAGAGCGCTTGCCGGGTAAAGTCGTAACGGACGTCGATGTGTTTTTAGCGTTTGTTCATAACACCGTTTCGGGCCAGATCGATTCAATCTTGATTTTCCACGCAAGCGATTGTGCGCTCAGCTACTAGCTATGCCTTGTCCTTCACCGTCATCACCGATGTCGTCTATGAGAAAGGCATCAATCTTTGTATGCCACTTTTGTGGCGCCTGCTGGAGCCCGTACAAAGCCTTCTTTAGAAGAAAAACCAATTCTTTCTTTTCAGGCGGCACGAAGCTCTCTTGGTGCTCCATGAACACTGTTTCGTCGAGGTCTCCATTCAAAATCGCTTTTTTCACGTCCCTCTGATGAAAATGCAGGTATTGCACAGTGGTGATGGCTTGTATCATTCTGATGATAGTACTTTCCACCATAACCGCATATTTCTCTGAGAACTGGACCCACGTAGTCTACAGAAAACGTCAATCAATCATGCCTGTCTTGTACCGCGGTTTTGTTTCACCTGATGATGTTGCCTTATATTTTTGAACGTCGACCCACCTCGACGAAATCACGTTGGATTCTGCAAGCTCGGCACAAGCTCCCACGTTTGATTTTCGATCAGAGGGTAATACTCATTCTACATGGCCTGCTTTCATGGTTCGGAATCGGCACGCAATATGGCCTTCGAGGGCAAAGAGGGGGCATCGTCCATGGCAGTTAGTAGAGTGGCTTCGATCCACCACGATCGCGGAGGGCGGTAGTCGCAAGTCGATCGCCTTACCAGCTGTATCTTTCCATCAATAGGCTCCACAATATCGTCAGCATCTTCTTTTATGGAGAAATTCCGGGCAGTTTCAGGTTTTTTGGGAGATCGCAGAACTGGAGCAGGTTAATCAGAAGGTTCTGTTCAGGAGAACGTTTCATGGCTCTACGCTGAATTGAGTGAAGAGGGGGAACTTTAATCAGGTTCTTTTAGTACAAAACTATCGACGGCATCATACTCCATTTCGTTGGAACTACAATTGCTAGAATGTGGGCGGCCTCTCCCATCGCGCCTCACATCTCGGGACACAATTACCATATACTACTTGGTTTCTCTTAACTTGTAGCATTTATCGCCGTGATTGTACCCAACAAAAGTGCCTACCACTGCACGAGGCTCCAGTTTCTACAGCTAACGAGCTACTACCATGTAACATCATTTGCTCCCAAACACCCGCAAGTGACTCACGTCTGGCTTTGCTAGGACCATCAGCTCAAATGGTGCCACGCTACGTGGCAGGCCTTACAGGTCACGCTGCTCCAAATGGGTACTGCTACATTTAGATCTTCAGGTCTAAAGGATAGCGGCAGGTTTTTGTGCTGCAGCATTGACCTCACCAAGTCCATAGTTGTTACGTATGAGACGTCCCATCAAACCGATCTCATATGGCCTACACGGCACAGACTGTTGGTATTCAATACGAAGTTGTTCAAGCTAAGTTATAAATCTTTATGAAACGTACTCACCACCATTGTTCGTGCGGAGTGCACAAAAAACGCTGTCGCAAGCTGTGATAGTTCTAACGGTACAGCCAAATTGGTTTCGATTGGTGAATTGTTCCATCTTTTCATCTTTGCGCATCTTGGCCTCACAAAAGGACCTTCTGGAATTGATTCGGGTGAGCAGAGTCTCTTACTGGAACACATCGCATATGGCTCTCCACATACCCACAGCGTGATCGGTTTCCCGCATGTGGTCCAAGGGCTCATCGCTGCGAGTCATACCAATGATAGCTCGTGCCTCGGCATCCTGTCTCTTCCAATCGGCATGTTTACACCCATCGGCAAGAACATAAATACTGTGGTGATCTTCTAGATTGTTGAGTGCAATCAGCAACTCATGTTTCTCTTTCAAGACGTGGAAGTTGTCCTCACCAAGCTTTTCAACTTTCACTCCACTTATGTAGTACATGAAAATATTAACAGCTTCAAAAAGAAATATGGGTGATAAGGAGGCCTTAAAGCACCTTCAGACCCATATACAACAGAAAAAGGCAAAAAATCAAAGAAAAAAACTCACAGAATCAGAATGATACCAATATTAATAATACAACTAACGGACAAGAGCAACCACAACAAAACATAAACAACAACAACAAATAAAAAAATTTGAACCGTCAGTTTTCTTCATCGGGTGCACTAGCGGGAGAAACTACCTCCGCTACCCTAAGGGACAAACCGTTGTCCGCCAGAGCTCTTCTGGGTTGAAATCGATTTCATCTGTCTATCGCCTCCTACGCTCAAGGAGAAGTCGCGTCGCTCTTTCCGTGACTTCCAGAGGATGGTGAATGGCCAAAAAAATCCCTTCACCAAGTTAGCCCTCTTTAGTCTCTTGCATGAACTTGCCCGACCTTGAAACGGACGTTACGTCGACGTCAAGGTACGATGCGGACGAGCAATCCATGAAAGGCACCCGCGACTTGATCGTAGGTACGCCTGTGCCACGTCGTCTCCCCGGAGGACATTTGTCCTCAGATCAAAAGCTCTTTATGGGTATCGTTCACAAGAAGCCATGCACCACACTCAAAGTCAGGTTCTCTCACACCAACACAGCAACAAAAACTAAGTGCAGTTGACTACGACACCCCATACACAGATGATCCCGCGGTAATCGCAAAGTCTTTCGACCAACACCATTCTGCGCTACGATAGTAGAACCGGTGGGGAGCCCACTTGACAGAAACACCCGCTGTTTTTGATCAAGTTGACAGGCTAACGTTCCCGATTTTTCAGATCAACCACTTGTCGCACTGGTCTAAGGAGAAAACCAAACACAAACAAATGCTGGACTCAAAACACAGTGCCCAGACTTCGCAGAAACACGAGCGTTGCCCACAGGATCTGAACCATACCCGACAGGTAGACCCAATCAAGAAGAACAAGGGGCGACTTCACAATCCAAAACAAACGGTGGAATGCGATCGACAGCAATGGCCAATATGAAGGCGCGAAGCACAATCTTAGAAAAAATGATCGTCAAATCACAACCAATACAATGCCCTCAGGGAGGAATCTAAATTAGGAGGGAATAAGAGAAACGAACACCGACCAACACAACAATACAAATGACACTTTAGACTTCGACGAAGATGACGGAAAAGACGACGTATAGAACGACCACACGAATTACAACAGCGATTTAACGATGAAAGATTGAGCGACGGCACCGGAGCAGAAGTTCGACTGCGTTGGAGACCGGCGAGAGGCGATTAGCGAACGATAGTAACCGTTGAGCACGGAACTGGGCCTTAAACCTGTTGGAAAACAGATGAGCTATCTGTGCCATACTATATTGTGACGACGCGCGCCCAGTTTTCTATTTGAAATTTGAACAAGGTGTTTTTGAAAATGCTACAGCTTTGATAGCTAAACCCTCAGAAAGAACACAAGGCGTAGAGTTGCTATTTGATAACCTTTCTTTTTATAACACCAACAAAAATTCACCACAAGTTCTAAGAAATAGGAGAGGTTTTTCCGAAATCATGGTTTATGAGCGGCAACAAGGAACCTTTTTCGAATTTTCCTGATTATTACCTGCCCCAAACGTATAAGACGACCGTACTGCTTGAATTCATCAATGCAAATATTTTAGACATACCGACCGAAACTTGTTTCTGCGATGGCAACTACTGTCATCACTTGAGAGAGATAGCATAGATTCTTACGAAGATGTATGAAAAGATAGTAACTTTACCACGATAAGCGAGACGCCGCACCACCAGACGTGACTAATGAGTGCGTAAAGAACTCCTTGAAAAGAAGCAAAGGCATTTGCCGCATCCAACGGAATTCATTTGAAATGGAGAAAAATAGTGCTGCATACAAAAGCCGTCTTTACAACGGTCGGAATTTCATACCGGAAGCGTAAAATGTGTTCAAACTCGGCGCCTACTGCTGCGAACACGATGTCCTCTCCAAGAGAGTCGATGCACGTATACATGGATACAATGGGATAAATATCATGCACCATCAAGGCATTTTGCTTGCAATAGTCAGCGCAATGAATGACGCTCTGCAGCACTTGAGTGCAGAAGCCTTCACCTTGTCTGGTGCTTCCTAGATCATTGTTAAGTCGCTCAGATGATTTATAATATGCTTCCGTGGAAAGAAGACCGGCATGGATCGCTCTGGGATGTGGGCCTTTTTTTTCGCCAGTTGCTTTGACCATGTCTCCCTGCGCATATGTAGTTTTAGCTCCCTTGGTTTTCTGCACTAGATTTGATGTACCCATTTCTTTTTTTCTGAACGAGCTTATTTACTGGTTTTTATGCATTCTTCTACGAAATGCAGAAGTGTTTCAAGTTCATATATGGTTTGCATCAGTTCGCATCTTTCCAGTTCAAATCTTTTGGTCTGAATGTCAAGAGGTTTTTTAGCTTTGATTTTTAGAATGCCCATTCTTATTTCTTCAAAATTTATACGACAGTTTCCAGACCCTGTATATTTTCTTCTAGCTTTTGCTTTTGGCTGGCGTGTTCCAATATCTTTTAGAAAAGTTCGTATTCTTTCGTTACAGATGTTGACAGTTAACGTTTTTATTTGTTGAATTTTCTCATATTTGAGGATGTTCTTCATCGTCACTATTGTTGAGGTCGTAAGCTCTCCGCAACGCGTTTTATCTAATCTTTTCTTTTATGGCCACTTTTTCCTTTGCCATTCGTTCTATTTCGGCTTTCTCATCTATTTCCTGACTCAAAATATTCCTAAAGGATTTCTTTTTCGACGTACTTTTGGGCGATGCCAAAAGTTTTGATCCTATTATAAATTTGTTTACGACGCAGCTTTATTAGACGCCTGAGTGTTCTTGAAGGGTATCTCGTGAGGGCGTCTGACTTCTTGCAAGTGTAGGTAGAAGTAGTTACTCAAGAAACTGTTTGATTTCCTTCTATACAACTTTTTTCAAAAACTTTTCGTGCACCCATATGACCGTCTTCTGAGAGAATTGCTCTGAGCAAGAAATGGTCGTATCTTTCTGTAAATCGAAAACGCTTTTGAATTTTCGTCGCTTTAAATGTAGTTTTTTGGGAACTTCTAGACGTTTAGTCATATGACGAGTGTGTTTGTGCTGAAGGCAAAGCTCAGAAATTGACTATCTACAATCTTACGTCGAGGAGTACAGACGTTTTGAAACTATTGTCGTTAACTATGTACCCTTTCATGATTGAAGCATGGATGGTATGAAAAATTTCAGTTTTTATGCTAACGTGTTTTACGGACTACATTCTGTAACTGCAGTGCTTTATCAACGATCCATAATATAACAACCTGGGTGTTCGCAGAAACTATCTATTGTGCTGCGACGTGTGATGCCGATGTTTGAAAAACCCATTCCTACTCAGTCACAAATAAATAATTTTCTAACTCACGTCACTAGGCCCACAGCGCATTTTAAAGCAATACGTTAGGTAAGTTTCTCAGTCTACTATGTCACCAGAGCATGTTTTAAAAGTTTGTTCCCGATCACCAGAATGGTATTCTATTTGTTTTCGTTCCGAGGCAGCTCTGAAAAGAAAGCGAATATGATAGTCTCCCAGCATTATCATAGGATCGACGGCGGTTGAAAACATCCCGGCGGGACCAGTTTCAAGGATTCGTTGATCCGACACGGCCAGCATTTGTTGACAAAATTTTAGATGTCGCGGTAGTTTTGTGACGAATGAGCGTGGTTCATTATAATGCAGGGTGTTAGAAAGCGCAAGGCATGTACGACCGGTGAATCGGGTTGACGGGGCCAAACTGGTTTAGGAAACAGGAAAGCGGCTTTATGTATAAGAAGAAAACTATATAGTACAAAGGATGGTAACGGTAGCACCAGGTCGGCTGTTTGTATAAGATGACCAGCGGGCTAACGATAAACAATTGGTTATGTAAATATTGCACCTGAAAGACCGTGAGACCTGAAGGGGTGCCGGGTAGCTCAGTTGTTGACTTCAGAAACTGCAGGGGTCAAGAATGTAGCAAGAGGAAGCTTAGCTTTATTCGACACGGAGGAAGGAGCTCACGCCTCTCTCCTAGTATGATGCGTAGCCCTGGGCTCCCTACAGTCCATCAGCATGGACACAGGACCTCCACAGGAACGCCCAGCACACTGCGTAATGTATTGTTCCAGTATCAATGATCTTTCAGTCTTGCTACTTACGTTACCGCTAACATCTAGGCTCCATTTCACGATGTCCGCGACGCGTGCGAAATCATAAGGCAATTCTTGCTTTGTAATACGTGCAGTACGTTTTATCAGCACGAATGTGGCCGAGGCTTTGAAAGAGTCGGAAGATTTCGTGCGAACGTCTCCTCGAGGAATGCAAATGCGTGCCGGTACGGATACCGTTCAGTATAAGAAGCCATTGAGCATCCTGAAATTATTGGGCTTCTCGGTAGACAAAGCGGTGTTGAAAAGCTCTGAGACATGTGCGTCAAAAGCATATGCAGTCCAAAATCGGTTATGGATATCATTCAACTGTGCGTTAAGAGCACACAGACATGATGGTTTATGGTCCTGAAGACTGCTGTAGTTATTTTTATCGATATTAATTATTCATTCGATATGCTTGATCTTTAAAGAAAACTCCTGGATCTCGTCCAACTAGCGTAACTGTCGCCCGCTAATGGAAGAATGCATTCGGGTCATGATTCCTTCATGAGAGTGAATTGATGTCCACGTAGGTACGGGCTCCAAGTCCGGAGAGCAATCATAACTGCGAGCAATATTTGGGGTCCTGTATCCCGGGGTGTCTTGGTTGTTTATAATGTGTGGTAAAAAAAGCAATGGGATGGCCTTCCTGGGGCACCTTAAAACGGACGGCAAATGCAAAAGCGGCAGTAGCCACGACTAACTGCTTGGCTTGGTCTCTATATTCCAATACTGAAGTGTGAGTCAGCACAACATTGATATCTCGAAATGCTGTTTTCATCTTTGTGTCTCATTTGAATCTGTGGTAGCGCAGTATGTCGGAGATAGGCCGGAGAATGTTTGCATATCCGCGTAAAAAACGCCTTTAAAAATCAGCGATGCCCAAAAACTGTTTCAATTTAGAGTGATTCTTGAGTGTTGACCAGCCTCAGGCTAAAATAGTGAGATGACCTGGCGTGGCAATGATCTAGTTCTACAATTAAAATTCTAATAACGTCCACATCCTTGACGCCAAATATACATTATATGAGTTTTTTGAAGAGCTTATTTTTACGAAATGCGGGGAACACGGCATGAAAGTGCAGCTCGTGCTGCTCCAAGGATAGGCTGTAAACAAGGATATCTTCTATGCACAGTAAAAGGTATCATCCGTTAAGGTGTCTCAAGATGGTTGAAATTAGTAGAGCCGTCGGAAAGCTCGTGAGCGCAAAGCACAGGAATATTTTCCCGAAGGAGCCACGCTATGCTGATTCGCGGGACTTCGCGCAATTCGTTGGAAGGCAAGAAGCAAAGGCTAACGGATCGATCCGGAGCTCTCTCTCGCTCCTCGTCGTCCAGGGCTTTTTTTTTTTTTAAGTAGTGCAGATTGCCAACATTCTAATTAGAAGTTGGGAGCACTGGCTTCACGGCGCTCAAGATAACCGACAGCGACTAACAGCGAGTTTGTACGCGCTACAGGGGCCTCAGAAACAATATTAGTTTGTTTCCTCAGGAAAGCAATGTCGCATAGCTCGTTGTTTGAGATATCTCTTCTTCGTCGTATAAAGAAAATACTGTAAAACTCCAGGTATATCTTCTGCTACGTTTCCGAGTGGCTTCCATGTTCGGTCTACCTCATCGGGCAAACCTTGCCATTGAACTAATAATTCAATACCATTGGGTCCATCACGGATATCACAAAGCGAGTCTGCCGTCTGTACCTCGGTTTCGTTATTGCGCGCATATTCAAGTAATGCTGGATCAACTTCCTTTCCATCCAGGTCTGCGCGGTACAGTATCATTCTAGACACATGCACCAACTGCTTCTTCTGGTTGATTATGTCTTCGACTTCAAAGACCCACTCTGACTTCGTCGAGACCACCCGTCGCGGACCTCTCCATATAAACTGCAACTTGTGGGTCCTTCGCGACTGTGCTTCTCTAACTAAAACAAAACTGCCAACCTCTATTTCGCTGCGGCGTACATTGGTTCTGTTGTTATGACACTCGACACTTCTTGTCCGGTTCTTCGTCACTGTCGATTCGACATTTTTATGCATGTCGTGAAGTGACTTTTGCAGTTCGTTATTTCCAATAAGATGCCTCATTCGGGTCTCATCCTGACATGTAGCGTGAGCAAATTGCTCAACTGGCCACGCTCTCATAAGGGGCCTCACAGGAACATGCCCAGTAAACACCTCGAGCGGTGTGCGATATACAAGGGGCTCGGCACTGCTGCGAACTCCGAGACGCTTCAAAGGCGCATGATTCAGGACGCTCTGAACGATTTCTGCAACTCGTGGCCATTCCTTCTGCTTAATCTTCCACTCCGACAGCAGAGCTTTGCAGGCTCTTAAGACTTCTCGAAAAACCCTTTCTACTGACCCATTGCTCCAAGGACAGTATGGCGTCGTAAAGTAATGCGAGTAGTAGAACTCTTCAGAGAGTCTGTGTAGTAACTGATTCTTAAAGTGTGCACCTTGATCAGTTACTAACCAGTCCCAACCCCCAAATGAAGCGATCCAAATTCTCAGTGCTTCGGCGACTGCTGTGCTGTCCGCCTTTATGCATGGCCACAGCCACATATAAGATGAAAGGTCATCACGAATAATTAGAATATAATTCTGATGCGTGGTGCTCTCTCCCATGAAAAGGAAATCGCAGTGAAGAACTTCATTGGGTCGGGTAGCATGAATGGCGCTTCCAAATGGGCGAGGAATCCGCATGCCCGTTCGAGAGACAATACAGTGTATACATCCTTTGATGAAGTACATAACATCACGTCTTTGTGTTTCCCAGAACACCTGTTCACGCAACACGCTAATGGTTGCGTCAACTCCACGATGCCCACCGACTCC
>JAHNZQ020000079.1:532387-545308 GCA_019155205.2 Gracilaria vermiculophylla | reverse complement strand
CAATATCGGCACACGAGGCCACAATTACTACCCTTCCTAGGGACACCCCCAAATGGGGCTAGTGAAGCTAATACTATTCATAACCACGGTTGTGGCAGCCGGGAGCGGATCAAATCCTTATGAAGACAACCGTTGCGGCATACCCTCGACGGGCCGTTGCACTACAGCATGCAGATTGCTTTGTAGCAAGTGCAGAATGATACTGATTGGAGTTGGCCCTCGCACTGCTGCACAATGATCGGCCTTGGGCTCCCTTCGAGATTGGGAGCGAGATAAACAGTGTGTTCCGTACACGGTGCTTGGTGAGATGGTTCCTACTTTAGCGCTTGCGAAGCATCTGGACTAACGATGTGTGCGCAGTTCGGAGGAACGCACAGGCTGATGGTGAGAGTTTTGTGTGAGCTATTAAGTTCAATGCCCTCGAGGTTTACGGGAGGGCGGCGCACCGGCGGCTTAAGTAGACGCCGCTGTGCCAGAATCGGGAAACGCCCATCTGAGCTAGCTGCCAGGTAATCAAGCAGCGCTATCTATGTCGTGGGTGCTCCACGACACTCCACCTAATCGGGGGTAACTATCTATGTCTTTGGAAGTGGATGGTTTTCATACACTACACGATGGCAGCAGCCACGGGGTGTGACGCGGAGGCAGCTGAAGAGACAGCTGTGTCTGAGGCGGTAGCGGCGATGGTACACCATGGGAGTGGTTTACAGCGCTCGTTCGAAAATGGAGAGGTGACGTGGCGTGGCAGTCGATTAGAACTTCATGTAGCAGAAACTGTTCGCACTCGTAGGTTTTGCGCCCTCATGTTGGCCATCAGATGGTAAGGGGGTACAAAGAGATGTGGGTAAAAGAGAAAAGAGGAATAATTGAGGAGGATCGAGAAGAATTATACCCCGTTGTAACCCAAAAGAGTTGAGAAACGTCTGCCATGCGAACTCTCTTTTGAAACAAGGCTCAGGCAGTTTATTGTAATCTGTCTAGAACCTAGTCGTTTGACATCCTACAGTGCATTTCAAGTAGTTGAACTTTTCTTACGCCTGGTGCTTTGTCGAAGTGCGCTTAAATTATTAGAGCTGAACTTGAATCGCTTGAACCACACAACTTGCTGTTGCGATATAGCTTGAAAGATATAACGCGTTTGAAAAATGCACCGCTGTCATGCGTCTTGTTACGACATGAAACGCCAAGATTTGTTTTTAGAACACTAGGGGAATGAGTAAAATTGTGAACGATTGTTTCTACAAAGTAAATATGCGGGACATCGACATACGTTTATATAAACTATCAGACACTTCTAAACCAGGGTCGTAAGAGCATCTTCACCAACAGCCGCAAAACATCAAATACCCTTTTTTTGGGCTCACTGGCCATCTCCAATAGGGAGCAAAGAACAGCTACTTTATAAAAAGGTTCCAATTTACGAAGCAAAATTCTCTGGATTTGCTTCGCAAATTGGGATCACCTCAAAAAAGGAGCACCCGAGCGCGACACTCTGACTTGAGAGAAGCTTGATAGCTTTGCGCCAGAACTTTGAAACCGCGCGCAACCCACAACAGATACGACACCCACATTGCTATCCGCTGCGAACCAAAAAACCTCGTCCACTGGCAGAATACGCTCACAAGAATTTATGCAATGGAGGGAAAGAAGCACAGTACAAGAGGTCCGAGCTTTACCACTCAAGAAGACACAGCAGTTCCCAAATCATAAATGAAAACATCCAAGGATGAAATCCTTGGAACTGACTGGAAAAAGAAAGTCTTTTTTGAAAGCATTTCCAAAGTATACAACGAAGTGTACAAGCCCACATATCGTCCCCCCACTCTGTACAAATCTGTTCTTAATCGTTAAAACGCATCTTAGAAAAGTGCACAATTTTTTCGTCTTGCCATAGTTGTGTTTTACGCATCAATCCATCAAGATAAAAAGAAGAAGAAAGACTTCAAATGGTTGCAGGACTATACAATGGCGTAAAAATGAACTCTATCAAGGATGATGTGTGAGAATCGTTTCGCTTTTCAGCTGCATGAGAACTGGTCCAAAACCATCCAAAGTTTGCGGCACAGATGAAAAATATGTCACATTCTACTGAATATATGTTACTTATATCTGGTACAGAGTCTTTCGAGCAACAGAGCAAATCGAAGAAAATCAATACCGAAAACATTTCCAGAGGTGATGTGAAATCTAAACTTCCAAAGTGTAGGAAAGTGGCCAAGGCAGAGTACACTAAACATCAACATTTTGTGGCCAAGCTGGAGATTGCCAAAGGAGCTTTAGTGCTGTAAAAGAAAAGAGCAAATGAGATCCAGCATTACAACGATATAGCTCTGTTCATATCGTCAAGAGATCTCAGTCCTGAAGTGCAAGAATATTTCCATATCTCACGAAACAGGGTTCTCAAAAAAATTGAGAGAAAGGAAGCTGAAGAAGAAGAGAATTCAGAGAGGCAATGCACAGAAGGCCTTGATGCGAAATTTCTACCAGTTTCTCCTGAAATAGGTCCAGAAAATTCTCTCTCCTGTTCGATAAACTGAGCGTTTCGAGGGCATTTCCGAACGTCTTCTTCTTTTCCCGAGTCTCCATGGAGGGTCCCCAAATGTTCGTGGATATCGGATTCCAGTTATCGCTGCTTCTGTATATCCCGGAGAATCTGCGTTCCCTGACATAGGCCATGTATAGAACCCTCCAGTGCGTAAAAACGTTCATCTCCCCCCCAAACGGGCTACTCAAAGTGCACTACCAATCATCCCAGCGAAGCCCAGATCTCTGGCACGCTGGAGAATCTTTTCTAAATCTTCTTCTATTGGACACCGTAGGTACGTATCCCCAAATGCTGCTACTATAATTCTACAAAAGGTCGTCAAGCATTGGGATGCGGTTGATTCACTCATCCTGTTACACGCATCGAAATTGTCCGCCGCTCCGCCGGACGCAAGTAATCGCAAGGCTGCAATTGAATTTTGCTCAACACGAAAACTGAAAACTCCTGTACAGTCTTTTCCGTATTAAAAGTAAGTACAGTGCCTTTGTAGCGTCTGGCGTATCTTGTCTAATATTACTCTGGTTATGCCGAAACAATGACGAAAATGTTCACTGAAGTATACTGGGTTGGGCGCAAGATAGTCGTTGTACAACTTATGGAAGCCCTCATGTATTTGGAAATCAACTGTCGAAATTCTACCCCGCTGGGAACCTTCATGATGTCTTTTCTCAGTTTTGCTAGCTGAGCTTGTCAACAAGTCGCCCAGAAACTCGTCAAGAACGTCTTCTATCTCGTCTTGGAGAACGATGGAGGTCATTGCGAACAAGCACGGAAGGTGAACTACCGCTAAAGACGATCACCGGCCGACCTTCTGATCAAAACGTCAATTCAGACATAGCCAACCATGGCGTCTCACGTGTAAAACGTTTTGGCTGTGTGCTCGTCTTCCGGCCTCCTCGGTGGACATGCTCTTAATAAGATTTTCTACGATGCCCGGATAGAAGGTCAATCTATGAAACGGATCGTGCCAGGCTATTTATGACATTCTAACAGCGACAATACAGCTTTAGTAGCAGAGGTGGATGTATTCAGAGTAAACGCCTGTGCGTGCGCCGCGTTGCTGGCAACGGACTTTAAAAAAAATGAAAAACCAAGCAGTGCTGTCTCAAGAATGCCCGGGTAGAGGATTAGATGAAGGTCTTGTAAATATTGCCGTAGACTACAGCACAGGAATATCTGGGAAAAACGCTTAGGAATTGAACAGCACGGGGTCAAAAAGACGCCAAGGTTGACAAAGAACTGAGGAGAACCTCAGCACGATAGCTGTCGCTCAGATACAGTAAAGTAATAATGCTGTAGGCGTCTCTAGGGAATGACCGAATTCGGGTTCTTTAAGTGTATCCCCAAAAAAAAGTGCTTGTTGGTTGGCTTCCGTTTCCTTCACCTGGGCCTCTGCTATTTATTAAGCCCTCGAGGGCGGCTTCGCGAGCTCATTATCAGATCTGCAAGTGTAGCTAACCATTACGGGGCACTACATAAAGTACCAAATAATGTGGTTGGCGCTTAATGCAAGCGTTGCACAGGTCTGTGACGATACTGATTTACCATTTATGAGGCGGGTCTGCTAATATTTATCGCCTAAGATGGTCCACCCAGACAATAACTGATGAGTTGCATCCCTCATTATGACCTTTATTTAGCATTTTGAAGAAGCCGCACCTTGAGGGCTACAATGTTACTCCAGTCATGCAGGTATAATCATTGGTACAGCTGTATTTTTCAGCTCACAGATATCCACATTCCAGAAGCGTCTCATCGCCTCTTGGTTTTCTTTTGGAAATATATAGAATTTTTTTTCTGCTTGGATTTTCGAGCATTGCTTCTTTTACAACTTTTCATGGGTTTTCATTACGCATTGGTCATTTCTTTTTGTTGCGAATAGAACATTAAAGTCGTTTTAATGGATATTTCAGAAATATTCCAATATGATTGGACTTTTGAGAATTATTTGTCCGTCTTTTACGACATATGTATCGTATTAGTCAAAAGATATCAGAGGGTCTCGATTGTAATGGCAAAATCGAAGAAAATAATAATCATACATATATCTAAACGTTATTACATATTGTTGAACCTCTACGTGCTACTTGTTTTTTCCTTCTAGAGTTTTTCTTTGTGAGACTAGAGAAATAACTTTCATTAAAAATATATTTGTTGTAAATTCGATATATTAAACGGCGTTAATAATACTAGTTTGAGTTTCAATACATATGGTATGCTGTTTTCTCTAACAACCTCTTTTGTGTTATAACTGCCATATTAGGAGAGAGTTTCGTTATGTGCCAATACAATTTCCGACTTCTACTCCTTTTAACTGTACATTTTTGGGACTTTGTGTAACATAAAAAATTTTCACATACGACTGTTAAGCGGAAAGTGAGTTTAAACGTATAGCAATATATTTTCAAAACTTTTCATTAACTTTTATGTCTTTGAGTTGAAAACAAGAACAGTACTTGCCGGCATGAAAAACTCGGTCAACGAAGGATTTGTAACTTCTGTATAAAAGTGCTCAAAAACCGTATTATTTGCAAAGTTTTAGTTGCCGTCAAACTCAATGATAAAGAGTGTTAAGGAGAAAAACAAAATAAATAAAAATCACTTAAACATTAAGAAAGAATTGATTTTCTCACCCAAATTGGAAGTCTAATCTGTTGCATTAAGTTTGTCATCGTTCAAAAAGTAAAATTCAAGCTAACGATATCTTTATTATAGACATGCTTTACTCGCATATTATCTGACTATAAGTATATATATGAAATGAATGCCAAATTCGCTTTACACTAGAAATCTAAATGAAAAATCCATTCGTACAGATCTTTCTTGAACTAAAAATGAAGATAAACAGCTGCAACGAAAAACAGCAATTGAAATAATACACTGACAAAAAGGTGTTCTCACTATATTCTAGTTTATCTGAAATTTTTGGATTGTTTCTGGGTTTCTATCTGGAAATGGCTCTTTATCTACGTTTGATGTAAATATTGAACGTTCACACACGAGTATAACAAACAGTAATAGGCATTTAAATTATTTTCTTCAACAGATATGGTATATATATAAATTTACTGTATATTTCAGTTTGATTGCAAACAACTGAACCCATTTATATCTCATAATAGAAAAATAGTAGGGTTCCGAAAAAGTTTAGAATAAGTGATATTTTCAACCCCAGAAAACTCTTTTGATTCCTATATTAAGCTTCTAGATGAGGTCAATTTTCTAATACATAAATAAAGTTGATTGGTTTCTTTTACATCGGCATTGTGCTTTCTTATGGTCAATATGCAGAAAATGCTTTACTAGCGAGGGATTGCGTAGGCAGTTTTACTTCCGAGAGGGAAAGTCAAGACGTCTCTTTATGGCCGGTTTGAATCTGATCTCCATCTCCTCGCGGTGCCGGCCGGGCAGTATTAACTGGCTAACGAAGAAATTGAGTGAAAGATACCTGTTAGTGAAGGCCAAGGCTGTTTAGCTGCGGGAGATTTGTTTTGCTACCGTTTTCGAGCAGAATCAAGAATGTTCGGAAGTTTTCGATTACTTCTGTGTTTTTCTTGATTATCAGGGCGGAAATTTTGTTTTCGTTCTGTGGGTGAGCACAAAGCGGTTAAGCGGCAGGTTTTCTGTTTTTTCCGTGTTTCTGGGCAGTATCAGGAGGGTTTCGATATTTTTCGATTATTTCTCTTTTTTTTTTAATAAACCTGAAGAGGAAATTTATTTTCTATCTGTGTGTGATTCCTGTGAGAGAGAATGTGTCTGATTGTTTGTGGTTCTTGTTTGTTATTTGTTTGTGATGGTATCTGTTCTCTAAGTAGGGATTCTCTCTCAGGATTGTTTCTCTCGTCCAAGCGGACGGGCATGGCCACGTGGACAAAATGCCACATTGACTCATTATAAAAAGACTTGGTGTCTTGGTTGAAAAACATAAATCCCGAGCAGTTTCAACTATAGTAGCTCTAAGGGTTTGGCGGGTACGAGGCCAACACCTAGTTCCACTACTATGTGGGTCAGGTGACGACTGGACCTTTTTAGGCTATGCGCTTGGCCAGGAACAGGCCTCCTTAATGCGCAGACTCCTGCCCTCGGTTAAGATAGCCACCTGATTGGTTTGGGTCGACCCTGTAGCCGAGTAGTGACCTGCTAATTTAAAGAAAAAAACTTTGTCCTCTGCCTGTATGAAAACGATCAAAGGCAGGGGGGCGGTGCCCTGGAAGTGTTCAGGAAGAGATTTGGAGCAACGCCGTCCTCATATTTTGGTGAGAGAACAGATAGCAATAAAACCTTGCTTGATGCCCTCAGAAAGGAATTGACGGGAATGCCGTCAGAAGGAAATGTTGACAAAATCCTTCTGGCTGTACAAGACGGGACATATCCATTATCTGTTACAGATATCTACATCTGGACCGGAAAGGATCCCGCAGAAAGCTGGTCTCAGTAATCTGGGGACTATGATGATGAGTCAGAGAGCGGGGTCGAGTACTGGGATGCCTCTGAGGCGGAGGAGACGCGTGCACCGCTCAATGAACGCGATCGTTTTGAATTGCTTTTGTCAAAACTTTCTGTTATGCAGGAAGGTCAGATGAAACAGCCTAAAAAGCAGGAAAAACTTGAAGGAAAGGTATGAAGGCTCAAGGGAAAGAAGCGTTCTGGCACCCGAGATCTTGCCGTTGATCTTGATCGGGCTTTAGTCGTGGGAGGTGTGGTACTGTCAGCCCTCATGTCAAAAGGTAGTAAAGCACTACGTCCGTTAGGAGGTTTTGGTCACTCCAAAAGCGCGTATTCCTAAAGGTGGTCTCCGGTATCCGCTGTCGCGAGCGGGGGAAATTATGAAATGGATCCGCAAACACCAAGCGGAGGTGGAGGTTCACTGGGCGGACAATGCTCCTACAGGCGCAGCTATGATGCGACCTGGAGATCAGCGGCTTAGAAACTTGCGTAGATAGACAAAAGACTCTAACCGGAAAAGTAGAAGAAGACTCAAGGGTGCATTCTTTAGTTCCCCAGAGGTGGGACTCAACCGGCAGGTTAAGTATCAAGCCGGGAGCCCGCCTCGGCAGGTCTCGCCACTGTGCTTATTACCTACATAGATTATCTAAAATAAATAATAATTCTACCGTACCTGAAGGATACTGTAGCGCACGCGGGCGAGATTATGCACCACGTGGCCCAACTACTAAATTACAAACCCTCCTTAGAAATATTATACCTTAAGGCCAAACCATCCTATTTCCGTAGAAGCCACTGTACTAAAGGAGGAATAGAATCCTTAGGTCTTGGCATCGGCTCATCATAATTGGAGCAAGAAAGTGATGGAGAGCTGGTCTCGAAAAACAGCAAGAAATGTAGTAATAATTTAATTTAGGGATTCGCAGCCTGACCTTTCCCGGACCCCGCCTTAGTTGTGAAACAGTTAATGGAGGAAGATATGCTCCGAAAGGCTCTCACAAAATTTCGGACAGTTTTGGCGTGGAAAGAAGCTCTTCAGCTCAACCATACTTGGAATATCCTAGAGAGCGCTTGCATCACGAAAATAGTGGACTACGATACAGATTCGGTCGAGATTTTAAAAGCCAGACGGGAATTGTCAGTTGAAGTCGCCGTTCGCCGGTTGGCGGCTGTGGTCACGGCAGATAATTCGAGCACGTGGGATGCAGACAGAGAATTGGAAGAGAATAAGGACGAGATACTATCAGAAATATATCGTCGACGGCTGCTCAAGTCGGCCGAGTTCTGTCAAGAGCTTTGAGCAAATTTCCGAAAGTGTGCCCTACAAGGCGGGGAGAGGGAGGAGGGGGCCTCTTCTTCATTCCTTTTAAAAAACAAAAACTACTACTACTTTAATTTGCATGATGAACAAGAGAGATATGCTTACCCTCCAGTGGATGATTCCATGTGTGGTAGCAGGCATGAGCAAGGAAGTAGCAAGCGATGAAGGCAGCGTTACGTAAAAAGGATGCTGCTAGACTCCATTTTGCGGAACCTTGTGTCTAGACTAAATGGGCTCTATGCCGCGCATGTCTTCTCCCAATCGCTTTCTAGCCGTGAAAGAAACGCTCTCTAATGGTTTGCTGTCACCTACTTGCGAGGCCTCGGGGAGGAATCCTCCCGCCAAAACTTTTTCGAAGCGGGGGTCCCCGTCGCAGAGGAAGACTCACTGCTTTATGGTGAACGTCACACCTAGGAATTAGTCAACACAGACGTGTTGTCACTGCACATTGAAAGCCTGGCAGCATCATCGAATGTCCTGAAATTATTACCCCAAGACATTCGTAAGAAATACGTGTCTCAAGACCTGTTAGAAATAAACAGAAAAAATAGGTAGCCACTACAAAATGTTTTTTTGTCGGATGGAAGAAGGAGAATGTAATAAGCTAATCAAAAAACTAGAAGGGGTAGGAAAGATTTCGATGAAAAGGGAACAAGCAGAAATTACGAATGAAGTCTTTGCTGTCCCCATAAAAGAGAAGGGAGTTCTGCGCCTGATCAATGACACTATAAATGCAAACAAAGCTTTTGTAGCGGGGATATGTGTTGATTGATCAAATCCGGGACATTTAGGAAAGCTATTTTTGCCGCACCGCAAAACATTTTATGTGAGGAAGAACGATATGGATGATCAGCATCATCAAATGAAGGTGCACGAATGATCACGAAAATTCTTCGGATTGCCTAGTTATAAGTTCGAATGCTCGCAGAAGTACCCTGTTATATGCTCAATGCCAATGGGATGGTCGGACTCTGTTTTCATTCCGCAAAGCGTGAAGTGCAATGCCCTCCAGGGAACATTTTTCGGCACTTTGACGGTTCACCGAATTCCGTTTAGGCCGCACTTTTGAGAACGGATAAATTCCGGAGTAGCCGAAGCGGCGCGTGTCACTCGACATGTCACGCCCGCGGCACGCACGAGCGCCACGATGGCTACAGTGTGGGCGCTGATTGGCGCCTGCCTTGCACACTTGATTTCGTATTTTTCGCTTTTTTATTTATTTGGTTATTTCTGCCATTTCGGCCCTAGAGCTTCAGTATTTTGCGCGTCGGCACTTCGGCCGTCGTTCCCAAGAAACCGCACCAGGTGGGAGCTTCGGTCTGAACTTGCCACCCACGCAGACATCTCTCTCCACATTGGAGAAGTACGCCGTGGACTACGAAAGCCAACCGCCTGTGAAGCCGAGAACCATTATTTGGACTATTCTTCCCTTCTTTCAGGTTTGCCCTCGTACGAGGTTGTCCCCACCGGACATCCGGTTAACCCCTTTCGGAATACGTCCACCACCCGCTTAACGCAGCTTGCAAGATATTCGCGCGGCCCCATATATTACTTGGCCGCCCCGGGATAGCCCGATATATAACCGGGAAACTCCACCGTACTTGCGGAAACTGCCTCAATCATCGGACATGCCTGATCTCTGGTTTCTCCATTCCTCTTACTACTGCACCTGCTGCGACAGCGTGGCCCCGGAGTTACGCTTGGCTCGTGTGCCTCACGTGAGGAAGGCTCTGCCCCGCAAATACCTCGCGAGAGGGAGGTTCGAACATTCCTCGCGGTAATTTCCCCTTTTGGGTATTGCACTACAAAGCATATACAGACACCTGGTTGAACGGGTCGGGTTGGAAAAGCTTAACTAGAATAGGAGCTTCACAGAAACTTACGAGAACCACTGTCTGGAGTATTCATCCCTCCTTTCCGGTTCACCCTCGTACGAGGTTATCCCCATCGGCTCTCCGGTTTACTTTTTCTGGACTACGTCTGCTACCCGCTCAACGCGGCTTGCAAGAAACCCGCGCTGCCAAATATATTACTCGGCCGCACCGAGATAGACCGACATATAACATGGAAATCTTACCGTTCTTACGGAACCTGCTTCAATCACAAGACTTGCCGAATGCCCGGTTTCTCCATTCGTCTTACTCCTGCATCCGCTGCGACAAATTGGCCCCGGAGTTACGTCCGGCTCGTGTGCCTCGCCCGAGGGTGGCTCTGCCCGTGAACTACCTGGCGAAAAGGTGTTTCAAACATTCTTGGTGGTAATATCCCGTTTGGTACATTGCACTACAGTATTCATGGGTTGGTTAAGGCAAGAGCTGTTCAGAATCAGAGGGTTTTCCCGAGGTCAACCGCATATGTCTTGTCGTTTGATCTCTTCCGGCAACGGCAGCCGGATATTGGTACCGGTAATTAGCTTCTTTCGAAGAGTTTTTAGGGTTTGGTGATCTTTTGGGATTGAACACGGATGGTGTAGTAGTCTTGGACTTGACAACACCGAAGCCTCATTATACAAGCATGAATATTTCTATTTCGAAGCGAGGGAGAAACGTGAGGGTAACAATCCGGCCGTATTTCCTTCCGGTTTTATTAACCCAATTTGTAAACAGAAAGATGTTGTTGAGAGAACTCAAACTCTTCGCGATAAAACCTGCTCGTTTTTGGAGCTCATCTACATCGTGCTGCTCGAGGAATTGGTATTAACCAGACTGTGACCCACATATGATGCGTTTTAGTGGTGTTTCAACCGATAAACTTTGTGGTCGTCTTCCAGACCATGAAAGAAAGTATAGGGATCGCTGGCGGTCTGACAAAAACTTTAAACTTTACATTCAGCCTTACCGCATGTATAGTTTTCTGAAAACGTTAACAGAGTGCCAGCGGCTCAATTTTTAGGCAGTGGTCACCAGCACCTCAACGTTATTTAATGTTTTGCAACCCTGCCGGTTTGGGGCTCATGAGTTAGTTAAGGCACAATTACAGGAACAGGAAACCTAATGGAAATGGAAGGAAGCTAGGAAGTGTTTTGGAAGCGATCTTGTACTTCGAAAGGTGGTAGTGAAATACGTTTTGGACCTAGAAATTTGCTTGCTCAAGTCAAAGTCGATTTTTAACCTTTTTTTGTACAAAATCAATAAGTCCTGTGCAGAATCAAAAATAATCGTTTTTCGAGCTCGACGAGAACAACCTGAGACTTGGGATGTTTTCAATGGGGCCATCGGGCTTTAATGGAATTTCTTGGGTTTTTCAAATTGATTATTTGGGAGATTCTAGGACTTGATAGTTTTTCGGTGGGGCCCCTTTCTTTATTGAACGAGTTTTTAAACAGTTTCAAAATGTTCTGTGTAAAATCGGAAAACTCTGGATTTCCGACTCTAACGGATTTTTTGGGTTTTAGAGTGAGTCGACTGCCGAATGGGGTTGTTCAGGGATGGGTTTACCTCCATGAAGCCATCTTGAACTAAGTGCTCGCACATTGGTTTGCGTGGATTTGTTTTTAATTTAGAGCTTCGTACAAATTAAGTAGTTGTTGTTGTTGACAAAAATATTATTTTTCCTTTGGTGCGAAGCGAAGCAAATACAAAGCGGCGAAAAAATTTTTCGGCAAACAAAAGAAGAGACCTGGCAACAATTATCCTTAGTAGAGAACGAAGAATAAACAAAAGATGAAGAGTGTTGCTATGTTAAAGAAACTTAATTATTCAGGTATAGTTCGAAGCTCAATAGGTCGTGTGAATTGCTTAAAAGTAATGCAACATGTTTTTTCTTCGTTAACAGTGTAAGGAAGTAGTATTTTTCTTGAATAATAGTGTATAATTTTCAAGCATAGAAAGTATTCCAAAGGTTTTCTGTGCTCGATAATATCGTGAAGCAATGCCCGGGGACCGAGGCGTCGCAGGAGCCGCCGGCGCTGGGCTTTATTGTGAAATAATGGGTGAGAGTCAACCTTTGGTACGTGAACCCAATGTGTGATGACACTCGAGATCTAAACGTTGGATGTTAAAAATCCATACTGACTTTCTATCTGCTCTGACAATGAAATGTAAGCTATGCTACAGATTGTTTCAAAAACATACGACATGCTGTGAAATCATAAAAACACGAACAAATGTACACTGTACGCCAACAAGTATAGGTTTCAGAAAAAAGTAAAGTCAAAAAAACGTTTAAAAAACATATTACCATCAATAACAAATATTTACTGCACGACTATTAATAGTTTATTTTGCATCTTTTTTGCTTTATAACGCTAATGCAGCGTTTCGGCATCAAAGTGATGTACTTTACACATTTGAAACTGTTATAGATTTCCAGCAGTTTTTAATACAGTTTTTGAGTTCAAAAACTGTCTGAAATTGCCTTCCATGCCCATAAACCATCCTCGCCAGCAGTCCCAAAACGTTTTCAATTGGGTTCAAATCTGGTGAGCGCGCCGGCCCCTCTAAATCAGGTACCTCAGACTCCTGTAACCGATTTTTGATTAAAAATGCAGTGTGTACAGGCGTATTATCCTGTTGAAAAATAAAATTTTCTTCATGGAAACATAAACCAAAAGAAAGCAAATAGTTGTATAGAACTTCATGATATTTTTCTGCATTCATGTTTGTTTCAA
>JAHNZQ020000079.1:514547-532287 GCA_019155205.2 Gracilaria vermiculophylla | reverse complement strand
ACTTTCGTGTGTTCGTGAGCCCACACCTCCACTTTTCCCCGGTTGTTGTATCTCTTAGTGGGTGCAGGCGGCTAGCTAGATGTGCATCATTGATGTAGACAAGAGTAGCCACGAGGCTCATGGCCAATAGGAGAGACTGATTACAGCAAGGCGTTACTTCGATTTGTGTGTACGATTGTGTTGAATAGCCCCATCATGATTATCCTTAGTTTCCGCATGCATATGGTAACGTGAGAAATGATAGTCCCCTACAATCGGTTTCATTTGCAAAATTGGCGCTCATTCAGTGCAATGTGGAATTGAAATTGATATACCGCGCAGATCAAGGCACGAAAAGAGCAGGACTCTGCGTGTAAGGCAGTGCACCGAACTTGGCAAAGAAAGGGCAAAGAAGCATACGCAGCGATAGAGCTGACACTGTCTTTGATAAACAAGAGACAGTGAGTTCCAAACGCGTCTTTAATTAAAGGACTTTCCCGTTAAAGAAATGACCTCAAACAAAAGACGGGAGTCAACTGCCTTCATCTGGTCGTGGGAGCGACCCTGGTCTTCCTTGCACTTCGCCTTTTGTCCTTCGCGCCCGCCACTTGTCCATTCCAAGCGCCAAGGCTCCGTTGCGGTCTTCCCATGAAGCAATCACCCATCAACTTTTCCGCTTTTGTGTTGGGATGTCTTCAGCATTTAATCTCTTTTATAATCATGGCTGTTATTGCTTTATTTTTTAGAGTGCTGCAAACAGCTAAACATCTTTCGCTCCCAAGCGACGCGGCGAGCCATCTCACATGCAAAGTAAATAATTTTGGCTACTACAGGAGGGCACACTCTTGCTTGAGACAGAAAATAGTTTTAGGCTCTGAGGTTTAGGTTTTTTCTTCGAGAATTACTTTACAATATTGCAATTGCATCTTATATTAAATTGTATAACACGAAGAATAGGGTTTTATCCCATTTTGCAGGTTTTCTTATCAATAAAATTATTTGTCAATCAACCTGGTTACCTTAAAACACAATGCTTGGGTTGATCAAATACTGAACCTCTCTGAGGTAGAAACACACGCAGAAAGCTTAATCTATTGTGAAAAAGTCGCGGCTCTGGCTTTCACGGTATGTAGGCTATAACGGTCGGTGGGTTTGTCAGTGTCGTAAAGCAGCCCCCGTGCAGATTCCGTAATAGACATAGTGAGTAATGTAGGTTTTGCTGTACGATGCTTTGATAGACTTTAATAATCCCAGTCTTGTTTTTATCTTAAACATTCGGCTTGACTTTTATCTTCTACAAAACTTAGTGCTAGAACTGTTCTTTTATAGTGTGTTATATCATTTCTGCTGTGTAGTATTGTTCTATGTCTTTTCCACCATAAACCATTAAAAATGCAAATCATGTACTTCTACAGAACCTCTAAGAAGCTTTCATATCCTTCTAGTTTTCTACTTTGTTCAAGAAGCCCCTTCTTGTTTCTACAACAATGGGACTGAATAAATGAGTACTTATTCCGTTCAAATCTACAGATTTGACTGATGTTAAAGAACGTGATCATAACATGTTGGTTCCCGGACAGATGTTTTTGTTCGCCAGATAGTTGTGGTTATGGTCTTTTCTTCGTGCCATGCAACTAAAATCTTGAAATCGAATTGGTAAGCCGAAATAAAATTTATCTCCATGACACCTAATACTTTTGGTGAAGTGTAGTACTTTATAACGCCACGAAACACAAAAGCATGACATTAACACCATCTGAGGTTGATCTGGGATTCGTTCTGCAGTCTCAAATAGCTTGACAAACAGGTATTGCTTCACATTTTTCATACGCAGTTTACATGATGGAACAAAGCGGGAAAATTAAAGTGATAGCACGAAATAATGTCTCTGATGCACAAGGACAGCAAGTTTGCCATGCCTATCAGAAGAAAAGAAACGAATGTTTCAAAGTTGGAGACTTGGTGATTTCGAATGTTGTCAGCACTGGACTATTAGCTCAAACAGGCATGTCAAAGAAACGGAGGCCAAAGTTTGTCAAGCTTCTATTCGCTATTGAAGTCATGGCTCCTCTGACTTACCAAGTAGAGTTTTCTTCTACGATGAACGAGCCAACAATTCTTTTCACGTTTCGAAGCTTCTGAAGTACTTGAGAACAGAGAATGATCGCAATACACTTTTGGTTGTTATTGACAACCGAAACAGCATTGAAGAAGAAGTCGGGGACACTTTACAAGAAAATGTCAGGTCGAGATCTTTCTTACTTGGTGCGATTCGAAAATGATGCCCCAGAAGACGCGATTTGCATGGATAAAAGCCAACTAAACAACTGCAAAGATATTATTCTCGCATGTGAGGAATCAATGAGGATGCTTGAATCGGTAGCCGGGATGAATGCGATATGGTTTTACATGGCACGCATCCATTGCATTGCGTTGCGACCATTTGTTACAAACGCACATGTTAGAATACGATTCAATCATAGAGCGGATTGAAACTCTTCTATTTGAGGTACGCTAGTGTTTGGGACAACCACAGAAGAAGATCTTCATCGTTTCTCGAAGAAGCGATGAGTTTTGTTTCGTTGCCATTCTTGTCACACACTACAACTGTCTTTTGCTCGATTTGTTTTAGTCTAAGGAGTGTACTATGATTTAAAACACTCCTTTAGCGGTCCGAACTTTCGATGTTGGCCGCAACGGCAAATGCGTCTTAGAGCCTTCTGGCCCCATACGAAATTTTATGTTTGACATACTTGAGCAGATCGGTCCAGTGCTACTCGGCGGTGGCTCAGTTTCATAAGGCAAGGCTCCGGCTCCCTTTTCGCTTGTCCGCCCCTTCGCTTTTGGGGTGGGGTGCGCGGCGAAGGTTCTGAAAGAAGTCCTAACGTTCTCTCCTACAATGAAGATGTGCTACATAATCCTAATTTCCTTGTTGTGCACTTTCCTAGTTAGTGTAATCGGATCCATTACCACAATATTTGATGCACAACTAGAAATGAATTTATGTAAAACCCTATCACGGTCAGATTTGCATCTAACAGAGACGCTGCGCGGAAAGGACCTTCGCACAGGCTTCGACGAAACCCATTATACGCGAATGTTTCGGCTGGACGCAGTTCGCAACAGCCTTTTCCGTTGTCCACCATTCCCGGTTCATACACCCGCAAAACGAGTTCTGAGCGGCTGAAGGGAAGCCGTTCTTCCGCATACGGATGGAGACAACTCACATCATGTTGCAGCGCGTCCAGAACTGATTTCGTTCGCACCACATTGCACAGCGTGCACATATTGATTGGGTTTGACGTCAAGTGGTTGTGCAGGTGGGCGACCTCGGCACTGCCCTTGACTAACCTCAATCAAAATGATTAAGGCAGCACCATCTCGAGGCTCTGCAGGCTGGCGGACGAGTGCCAAGGCGGGTGGTATGAGTCCGCCCCAACAAGGGAGAAAAAAGGTACTGCCTCTAGCGCTGAAGCATTCGTCGGGGCATTTGGCGCAAACTGTAGGCGAAGAGGCGCCGCTGATGGTGCTAAATGTGTTACGTACACATTCAGGGCATGCAGTACTGTTTGAGTAGTGTTGTCGACAGGTTTTTTTGCGGCTATGAAAAACAAACGCCTGCCTCAAGTCGACTGCCTGGCGCACAAAGCGCAACCAGTGGCACGATCAGGGGTATAAAAAAGCTGTGATAGAAGGAATGGCGGGGTAGACAAAGGTGTGGATCATGTGACGAGGGAGTCGGAAAGAGTGGGGAGATGAAAGGTGGTGGCACGGCAGAAGGAGTTCGTTTTGTGAGAAGCGAGGATGAGCGCGGAGGCTGTGCATCGAATGTTGATATCACTTTGGCGAGCACCATGCTACGGACGTGGTGAATACACAGCACGTGTTTACGGTCTGTTGTCTGTACAGGAATGTAAATGAAAAAGAGTAGGGGAAAGTTTGTGGTTACTGTGGCCGTACGTTTTGCAAAGGGTGTTGGATGCGTGCGAGCGTGTTGCCCAGCGCTACCCGGTATCAAAGCAGAAACGAGGAGAGAAGCGGTTGTGGTTGTAGGTGTGTTGCGTTGCGCACTCGTGGCATTTGGGTTGCAAACGACAGCCACACGCAAGAATGTGTGTTTTTTTTTTCTTTCCCAGACGCAAACTGCACCGTTGCTCCGCTGTTGGCGTTTGGGTACCGTCGCTTGGCAAGTGCAATGTGGGATTTTGGTGTACGTTTATGATGAAGGGGTGCTCGGAGGAAAGAGGTGTGCGCGGCAACGATGAAAATGGGTGCACAAAGCAAATCGGTGTCGATTGATAGCGGTCGTTTTGTGGTTGCCACGAGAGCACAAATGATGGGTGTTGTAGCAAGAGTGGACCACAAGGCGAAGATTCAAATGGAGGGTGACAGAACATAAACGTAGCTGAGAAGAAGGGCTCCTGTACTGAACTAGGCGTAGCTCATGAGTTGGCGATGGCAAAGCCGCACGCAGCGGCGCAACATCTGCAGCAGAAGAGCAAACAAGGCTGTTTGAAGGCGTTGCAGCGTGTCGGGCAAGTATTGAAAATGCAACACGATTGAATGGCGCACGTTGACGCGTGTACTTTACGTGCGTGCAGAGCGGCTGCACCACGTGTAATAGCTTCACACGTGGAGTGTGTGCAGAGGTGTGTGCAAAACTGACGTGGCTCGAGAACTAAAGTAGCACGAACGTGGTTGTTGCACTGGTACTTGACCCAAGTACCAGTGCTCATTCATGCCGCGTTTAATGATGCAATGGTTTGGCGCGTGAGCTGAAACCGTTTTCTCACCGCTCGCCCGCAACAGTTGCCGGAGGACGTCATCACGGTGTTGGACGCATGAACAGTCAATCGTGTTTCTCATTACATTGCACTGCAAATAATTCCAAATTAGCGCGATGCTGGAATAATTTTTGCACTCAGTTTTCAATTGCCCTGCCGAACAGTGCGAGTGCCTGCAATCGGCGGCGTTGGCCAAACCAACACGTGCACAGCGCAGGAGCTCGCACGGCGTGCGACGCGACGAGAAGCGGCAACGGCGGCGCCGACGGCGCGAGCACGTCGCCGCCCCTTTGCGCCAAAGCAAACAAGCGCTCGCACCACAACGACACCCAGCGATGCGTCGTCGCCGTCGTCGCCGTCGCCGTCGCCGTCAAACAAGGCGCGAAAAGCACATGTCACAGTCCGCTACACACGCGTTGGTCAGCAACACTTGCAGTGCTGACCACAGTTACGAAGTGAGCACTCGAGTCATCGCGGTGTTCCGAACGGCGTCCATCACAATGCAACGTCCCACGCAGCCACTCCGCACACCCCCTCGCAGAAAAGCAAACCGCACGCCGCGTCAGCCCAGCAAAAACCGCAGCCCGTCCACCTTGGGCGCCCTCTTGGACGCAAACGGGTTCCTGCCGTTGGCCAGCCTGATCTCGTCGCCGGCCGCGCTCGCGCCGCCGGCCGACAGAAACGAGTCGTGCCGCCTGAGGAAGCCCTGCACCGGCACGCTCTTGGCGCTGGCCGAGCCGAAGCTGTCCACCACCGAGTGCCGCTCCGCGCTGGCCAGCCGCTCCTCCGCGCCGTCCGCACGCGCGTCGTCGCCGCGCCGCGCCGGCAGCGCGTCGTTCTCGCTCGCGCGCTGTCTCCAGTCCAGAATGCGCCGCACCGTGTCCGCGCTGGCCGCCGCCCCCTGCGCCGGCGGCGGCGGCGGCGGCGGCGGCGGCAGCGGCAGCGGCGGCGACGGCGGCGCGGCAGCGGCGCCGTCGGCGCGCGCCGCGCCCGCGCCGCGCGCGCCCCAGCTGGCGCGCGGCTCGCCGCGCGCCGAGCGCGCGTGCGCGCACGCCCTGGCGCAGCGCTGCTGCAGCAGGCGCTGGATGGTCTTCTTGGCGGCCGCCAGCTGCGACTGCAGCTGCATGTTCTGCGCCAGCGCCTCGTCCGCCCTCACCGCCTTCTCGGCCATCTTCTGCAGCGCGCTCACGCGCGCGGTCATGTCGTGCAGCTGTTGCTGCGCGTCGCGCAGGCGCGCGTCGGCGCCGCCGTCGGGCGGCGCGCGGTTGTGCGCCACGTCGGCGCGCTTGCCGTCGACGCCTCGCTGCGCTTTCTCCTGCCGCACAGCCTGCACGGTGCGCCGCGCCCTGGTGACGGTGGCGGCGGCGGCGGCGGCGCCGGTGGTGGCGCCGGCAACGGCAGCGGCAGCGGCGGGGCGCGCGTCGGCGTCGGCGTCGGCGTCGGCGTCGGCGTCGGCGTCAGTGGTAGACAGACGCGATTCAAGCAGCTGCACCAGTTCGACAAGCGTGTCGAGCTGCGCATCGCGATCGTCGGCCAGCGACGAGGCAAACGACGTGACGCTCTTGGACTCGTCGTCGTCGGCGTCGACGTTGGCAAAGTCGGCCACGGGCGGCGCCAGCTTCGCGCGCGCCATCTCCACGGCGGAGAGCAGGTGGTCGAGGGCGGGGCGCACGGCGGCGGCGGCGGCGGGGTGGAGGCGCTCCGGCAGCGCGCGGCCGATGGCGGCGAGGCACGCGTCCACGTCGTCGACGAGGGTGGCAAAGGCGGTGTGCGAGGCGAGCAGCGCGGACTGCTGGCGGCGGAGCGCAGCGGCTAGCGCGGAGGCGCGCGAGGCGGCGGCGTCCCTGTCCTGGCGCGCGTGCCTGGCCTTGATGAGCGCGCTGCCCAGCTGCTTCTTGAGGGCGAGCAGGGCGGCGTCCGAGTGGGCGACGGCGCGCTCGGCGTCGCGCAGCCTGGTGCGCAGGTCATCGTCGGGCGGGAGCAGCGAGCGGCGGCGGGCGTTCTTGGCGGCGGCGGCGGCGGGGGCGCGCGGCGGCTTGGGCGCGGACAGCGTGCTGACAAACGAGGAGACGTCGCGGCGCGCGGAGGCGGCGGCGTGCAGCACGCGGTGGTTGCGGACGGCGGCGGCGGCGGTGGCGGCTGCCGCGGGGGGGTCGCGCGCGCCGGGCGGCGGCGGCGCGGGCGGGTGGGAGCCCATGGCGGGCGCGGCGCGCGGCTGGCGGGCGGGCGGGCGAGCGGGCGCCTGCGGACGCGCGCGCGCAGCGGCCGGCGGTGGTCAGCGGCGGCAGCGGCAGCGGCAGCGGCAGCGGCAGCGGCAGCGGCAGCGGCAGCGCGCGGCGTCGACGCGCGGCGCGCCTTACACGCCCACGTGGGCGCGCTGTGGCGGCGGCAGCAGCCGCCACAGCCGCGCCACGGCGGCGTCGCCCACGTCATCCACCACCGCATCGGGCGCGCCGCCGTCATCGGCGCCATCGTCGTCATCGTCGTCATCGTGGTCGCGGTGGTGGTGATGGTCGTGGTGGGCGGCGGCGGGCGACGGCGGGGGCGGGGCGTCGGGGTGGGCGGCGCAGAAGGCGAGCCAGAAGCTGCGCGCATCGTCAGCGTCGCCGCGGCGCAGCAGCGCGGCGGCGCGCGCAAAGGCGGCCATGAGCTCGCGGCGCGCGGCCCAGCGGCGCAGGGCGCGGTGCGCGGGGCCGGCGGCGCGCGCGCGCAGCTTGGCGGCGGCGGTGGCGGCGGCGGCGAACTGGCGGTCGGCGGCGACGAAGCGGGCGCGCGCGGCGTGCACGACGGCGCCGTTGTGGAAGGTGGCGGCGCGCAGCGCCAGCGCGGCGGGGCCGTCGGCGCGCGCGGCGACGGCGAGCGCGCGCGCGTGGCGCAGGCTGTGGTTGGCGGCGTCGGGGTCGGCGCGGCGCACCAGCGCCTCGGCGGCGCACAGCGCGGCGAGCGCGCGCGCGGCGGGGCGCGCGTCGTCGGCGGCGGCGCGCGCGGCGAGCGCCAGCGCGTCGTGCAGGCGGCCGCGGCGCAGCGCCAGCACGGCGGCCTCGGCGCTCGGCAGCGGCTGCGGCTGCGGCTGCGGCTGCGGCTGCGGCTGCGGCTGCGGCTGCGGCGCGGGCTCGGGCGCGAGCGGGGCGCGCGCGGCGAGCAGGGCGCGCGCGTGCTGCTCGCGCAGGGCGCGCGGCGACGGGCGGCGCGCGCTGAGCTGCAGGGCGCGCGCGGGGTCGGGGTCGGGCGGGCGGCGGTCGGGGTCGGCGAGGCAGCGCAGGGCGACGGCCAGCAGGCGGTGCTCCTCGTCGAAGGCGGCGTGGCGGTTGAAGGCGCAGGCGGCGCGCAGCAGGGCGGCGACGCGCGCGGGGTGCGCGTGCAGCACGGCGTGCCACAGCTGCACGGCGCGGTGGTGCTCGGCGCGGCGCATGGCGTGGCGCGCCAGCAGCGCGTGGCAGTCGGCGGTGCGGAACGGGCGCGCGGCGAGGTCGCTGAGCAGCGCGTCGGCGTCGGCGGCGGCGATGTCGGCGGGGTGGGCGGGGTGGGCGGGGTGGGCGGGGGCGTGATGGGCGGCGGACGGCGGCGACAGCAGCGGCAGCAGCGCGGCGAGGTAGTTGCTGGGCGGGTGGCGGCGCTGGGCGGCGGCGCCGGCGCGCAGGACGGCGGCGGCGCCGGGGGCGTCGGCGGCGGCGGCGGCGCTGAGCGCGTGCAGGTAGCGCAGGCGCACGAGGGCGCGGTGGTCGTCGGGGTGCGCGGCGGGGTGCGCGGCGGCGGCGGCCTGCAGGCGGCGCAGCGCGCGCGCCAGGCGCGCGTGCGGCAGGCGCGCGAAGCGCGCGGCGGAGGGCGGGGGGGCGGCGCGGCGCGGCGGCAGCAGCACGCGGCGCGCGAGGAAGAGCTCGCAGCACGCGGCGGCGGCGTCGGCGAGCGCGGCGGCGGCGCGGCGCAGCGGCGGCGGCAGCGCGCGCACGTGCGCGCGCAGCAGCTGCGCCAGGCGCGCGGCGTCGGCGCCGCGCGGCGGCGGCGGCAGCGCCGGCAGCGCCGCCGCCAGCTGCAGCAGCGCCGCGCGCACGGCGCGCGCGGGCGGCGGCGGCGCGCCGCGCGCCGCCAGCGCGCCGTTGTGCAGCGCCGCCAGCCGCGCGCGCTGCACGTGCAGCCGCAGCGCCGCCGGCGCGCGCGCTGCCGCATCCGCACACGGCAGCGCCGGCAACGCCGGCGGCGCCGGCGCCGGCGGCGGCGCCGGCGGCGGCGGCGGCGGCGACGGCGGTGGCTGCGGCTGCGGCGGCGCGTCGCCGCGCGCCGCGACGGCGGCGGCGTGCGCGTCCACCGCCAGCAGCGCCGCCGCCAGCGGCGCGCCGTCGGCGGCCGCGCGCGCGTGGCGCAGCTGCTGCGCCGCGGCGGCCGCGCTGCCGCGCCGCGCCAGCGCCGCGCCCGCCGCCCACTGCGCGTCGCGCCCCGCCGTCGCCGTCGACGTCCGCCGCCGCATCTCTGCGCCGCGCCGTCACCGTCTCTTGGCGCCCCGCGCGCACCCCCCGCGCGCTTGAGCAGCGCGCCGCGCGCTGCCCCGCTGCGCCTTGTGTGCGCCGTGGCCGCGTGTTCGCCGTGGCGGGCGGGGCGCTCGCGTGCCACACACTTTGCGCGCGTGGCCGCGTTGCAGGCGTGGACCCGTGGCCGCGTGGCCGCGTGTGCGTAGCGCAGTGCGCGTGCGCCCACGCGATGCGATGTGCGCATCGACAGGCTGAGCGCGTGAGCGCACGCCAGCTGCCGCTGTGCATCCACAGCGGCAGGCGGCGTGTGGCGCCAGTGCCGCCTTTGCTGCACCACCTCCGCTCTTCGCGCGTCCCCCCCCACCCCCCCTTCGCGCAGCTTCCACCACCGCCTGCCGCCTGCTCCCCCCCACCGTCTCCCCCCCGCCGCTGCCGCCGCCATGGCGCACCCGCCGCTGCCGCCGTCGTCTCCGTCGCCGTCGTCGTCGCCGCCGTCGTCGCCGCCGCCGCCGTCGTCGCCGCCTCCATCGCCGCCTCCATCGCCGCCGCTGCCGCCGCCACTGCCGCCGCTGGCGCAGCCAGTGGCGCTGCCGACGCCGCCGCCGCGCACGAGCGCGTCGCGGCTGCAGGACGTGTCGGCGGCCACCGCGCTGGCGCTGCTGCACGCGACGCCGCCCGCGGTGGTGCTGGACGCGCGCGCGCACGCGCTGTTCCAGCTGGAGCGCGTGGCCGGCGCGGTGGCGCAGCCGCCCGCGGCGGCGCCGCCGTCGCGCGTGGTGGTGGTGTACGACAGCGGCACGCGGCAGCTGCACGCGCCGCCGCTGCTGCCGACCACGCCGGCGCTGCGCGCGCTGCTGGCGCTGCGGCAGCAGCGCTGCGCGCGCGGCTGCCTGCTGCTGCTGCTGCGCGGCGGGCTGCCGGCGGTGGCGGCGGCCGACGCGCGCGCCGTGTGGCGCGCCGACGCGCGCGAGCTGCTGGCGCTGCGCGCGGCGCTGCGCGCGGCGCTGCGCGCGCCGGCGCCGCGCGTGGCGGCGGCGGCGCTGGCGCACCTGCGCGCGGGCGCCGAGCCGCCCGCCGCCGTGCTGCCGTGGCTGCTGGTGGGGTCGGCGCGCTTCGCGACGGCGGCGTTCGTGCGCGCGCAGCGCGTGACGCACGTGCTGTCGCTGTGCGACGCGCCGGCGGCGGCGGCGGCGGCGGCGGCGGCGGCGGCGCTGCGCGCGGGCGGCGCCGCGTGCGTGCAGCTGCGCATGCGCGACTGCGTGCACCACGACGCGCGGCAGCACTTTGAGCGCTGCATCGCGCTGCTGACGCACGTGAAGGCGGCGCACGGGCGCGCGCTGGTGCACTGCGACGCCGGCGTGTCGCGCAGCGTGTGCGTGGTGCTGGCGTTCCTGGTGTGGCAGGGCTACGCGCTGCGCGACGCGTGGGCGGTGGTGCGCGCGCGGCGCAAGGGCGCCGCGCCCAACGGCGGCTTCTGGCGGCAGCTGCGGCGCTGGGACGCGGACGTGGCGCACATGCGCCGCTGCGAGCGCTGCATGCGCGGCGCCAAGCTGCGCATGCAGCGCCTGCGCCGCGAGCTGCAGCTGCAGCCCGCCGCGCCGCCGCTGCCGCCGCCGTCGCCTCCGCCGTCGTCGTGACTGTTTGGTGTATTTTGTTGTTGTTGTTGTTGTTGTTGTTGTTGTAGCATCATAAACATGTCCATGTATACTTGACGACGACGCGCTGCGCGAGGCGCGAGGCGCGAGGCGCGAGATGCGACGCGAGGTTGGGCGCGCCGCGCGCCGCGCGCCGTGGCGCGCCCGCGCACGTGTGTGCGCTGTGCGCGTGGCGGCGTGCGCGCGTGTGCTGCGTGGCTTGTTGTGCGCGTGTACTGCGTTGCTAGCCGTGCGCGTGTACTGCGTGGCGAGGTGTGCGCGTGTAGGGCGTGGCGGGGTGTGCGCGTGGACGCGTGGGCGGGGGGCACTGGGCGGTGCGCAGCCAAGGGGTGTGCGTGCTTGAGGGGGCGCGCGAGCGGTGCGCGTTGGCGACACGCTGAGGAGAGAGAAGCAAATGAGCGGCGGCGGGGGGATGGGCGCGGCGACGGGCGCGCCGCCGCGGGCGCGGGCGCGGGCGCGGGCGCTGCCGCTGCCGCCGCCGCTGCCGCCGCCGCTGCTGCGGCGCGTGCGGCGCGTGGACGCGCAGCGCGCCGAGGGCTGGCTGCGCGTGTCGCCGCGCCACATGGTCGCGCTGCGCGCGCACTTCCCGCGCCGCCCCGTCGTGCCCGCCGTGCTGCTGCTGGCCGCCATGGCGCAGCTGTGCGCCGCGCTGCGCCCCGCCGCGCGCCGCGCGCCGCGCCTCGCCGCCGTGCGCCACGCGCGCTTCCGCGCGCAGCTGCGCCCGCCGCACCGCCTCGCGCTCGTGCGCGTGCGCCGCCTCGCCCCCGACGCCCCCGACAGCTTTGAGGGCGTCGTGCTGCGCGCCCCCGACGCGCACGCCGCGCCCGCCGCGCCCGCCGCGCACGCCGGCCTCGTCGTCGTCGTCGCGACCGCGCGCTTCCACCTCCGCCCGTGAGCGCCCCGCGCTTTACTGCCACTGGCCGAAGCGCGCCGCGTACGCCGCCTCGCGCACAAACGCCGCCACAATCTTCTTGCCGCCAAACCACCGCCCGCTCAGCTCGCCGCGCGCCTTGGCCGCCTCCGCCACCGCCCGGAACCGCACGTACACAATCCCGTGCGACTCGCCCTCCACGTGCACGTGCTCCACGCGCCCGTACTTGGCCGCGCACTCGTCGCGCACCTCCTCCAGCAGCTCGCGCTCGAAGCCCGCCTCCTCGCTGCTGGGGTCGAACATGTTGCACAGCACGATGCACCGCGTCGCCTCGCCGCAGCTCGCCAGCTTGTCCACGTCCCCGCGCAGCTTGTTGCCCATCGTCTCCCCGCGCGACAGCTCCTGCATCAGCATCGCCCGCTGCGCGCTGTTCATCGCCACCCCGCCGTCGCGCCCCTCGTCCATCTCCCCGCCCACGTCCACCAGCGGCAGCGGCACGCGCCCGCCCACCGCCCGCCCGGCCCCCGCGCCCCACTCCCCCTGCCCGGCCAGCGCCACCGTCACCGTCTTGCCGCCCACCGACGCCCCGTTCAGCCGCAGCGCCCGCCGCGCGTCGCCCGCCCGCGCAAACTCAATAAACGCAAACCCCTTGCCCGCCGCCCCGGCCTCGCGCTGCAGCTGCACCCACTCGATCGCCCCCAAGCCCTCGAACATGGCGCGCACCTCCGCTTCGCCCAGCTGCGCCGCCAGCGACCCCACGTACACGCGCTTCACGCCCGCGCCGCCGCCGCCCGCCGCCGCCATCTCGCCGCCGCGCTCCGCCGCGCCCGCCTCACCGCCGTTTGCCGCGCCCGCCACCGGCAGCTCGTTCGGGTTCAACAGCCGCTTCAACTCCTCCGTCGAGACAAGCTGCTGCACGCCGCCCACCGCCGCGCGCGCCCACGCGCCCGCCGGCGGCGCCGCCGCCGCCGCCGCCGCGTCGCCCTCCACCGCGCGGATGGGCCGCCGCGTGGACCATCCGATGGTGTTGGGCCCGGCCACGGGCGCGGCCGCCGCCGGCGCCGCCACCGCCGGCGGCGCCGGCGGCGCCGGCGGCGCCGGCGGCAGCGCCGCGTCGTAGCCGCCCACGCGCGCGGCGGCGGCGGGCGGCGCGATGCGGCGCACGGCGATGGGCACGCCGCACAGCGGCGTGCCGCCCAGCGCCGCGGCGCGCGCCGCCGCGCGCTCGTCGTAGAACTCCACGTAGCCGGCGCTCTTGTGCGCGCGCGAGTAGCGGTCCATCACCAGCCGCACGTCGCGCACGCGCCCCGCGCCGCGCAGGCAGTCGTGCACGTCGGCCGCCGTCGCGCGCTTGGCCAGCTGCCACACAAACACCGTGCGCGCGTCGCGCGCCGCGCGCGCGTCGCGCTCGCCACCGCCGCCGGCGCCGCCGCGCGGGCGCTTGCGGCGCGGCGAGCGCGCGGCGCGCGACGCGCGCGACGCGCGCGCGCGGCGCGGCGGCGGCGTGCGCGTGTAGCGGCGGCGGCGGAACGAGGCGCGGCGCGACGACGGCGGCGGCGGCGGCGGCGGCGGCTGCGGCGAGTGCGCGCGGCGCTGGTGGTGGCGGCGGCGGTGGCGGCGCGGCGTGGGGCTGCGGCTGCGGCCGTACGAGCTGTCCGACTCGGAGTAGCGCGCGCGGCGGGGGCTGCGGCGGGGGCTGCGGCTGCGGCTGCGGCTGCGGCTGCGGCTGCGGCTGCGGCTGCGGCTGCGGCTGCGGCTGCGGCTGCGGCTGGCGCTGGAGTACGAGTCGCTATCGTAGCTGTCGTAGCTGTCGTAGCTGCTCGGGGTGGGCGAGCGGCGGCGGCGGCGGCGCGTGGGCGAGGCGCGCTCGCGGCGCGGGGTGGAGCGCGACGAGTGGCGCGAGCGCGCGCGACGCGGGGCGGCGCGCTTGGGACGCGACGGCGGCGAGGGCGGCGCGGCGCGCGGCGCGGCGTCGTCGGAGTGGTGCGGCTCGGGGAGCATGGCACGGAGGGGGTGGGCGGAGGCAGCGGATGCGCCGGGGGGCCGGGGGAGAGTGGCGGGGATGGCAAATGGGCAGGCGGCGACGGCGGGCGCCGGCGGCGGTTGGCGCGGCGGTGGGCTGCCGCCAAATGTCAGCGGCGGCGAAATGATGCGCTTCTCGCGCGCTATGCGTGGGCGTAATTACCGGCGCAATTACTGCGGCGCGGCGTACATAATTGCGGCGCCATTGCGCGCGCGCGCGCGGCGCTGTGCTTGAGGTTGCTTCCCTCTAAGGTGCGTCGCCGTCGCCGGCCCCCCCCCCCCCGTGCGTCGCGCCGCTCCGCTCCGCGCCGCTCCGCGCCGCTCCGCTACGCCCCGCTTCCACCTCGGCGCCAAAGCATGCTGTGCGCGTCCGCAAACTGCCACAAGGCGGCCAGCCTGCGGTGCCCCACGTGCGTCAAGCTGGAAATGGACGTGGTGTCCGACAGCTACTTCTGCACGCAGGAGTGCTTCCGCGCGTCGTGGGCGTCGCACAAGCAGCTGCACAAGGGCTCGCCGCTGCCGCGCGGCGTGGACCCGTCCGGCCGGCGGCGGCGCGCCGCGTTCGACCAGTACCGGTACACGGGCGAGCTGCGCGCGGCGCACGTGGTGCTGCCGCAGCGCGCGGTGCCGGCGGCCATTGCGCGCCCCGACTACGCCGCCGACGGCATCCCGCGCGGCGAGGAGCGCTTCAACCGCAGCAGCGCGAGGCTGAGCGTGCTGGACGCGCAGGGCGTGGCGGCGATGCGCACGGTGTGCCGGCTGGCGCGCGAGGTGCTGGACATTGCCGTGCGCGCGGCCGGCGTGGGCGTGAGCACCGAGCACATCGACCAGGTGGTGCACGCGGCGTGCGTGGAGCGCGGCGCGTACCCCAGCCCGCTCAACTACTACGGCTTCCCCAAGTCGTGCTGCACCAGCGTGAACGAGGTGATCTGCCACGGCATCCCGGACAAGCGCGCGCTGCAGGACGGCGACATTGTGAACATCGACATCACGCTGTACCACGGCGGCTTCCACGGCGACGTGAACGAGACGGTGTGCATCGGCAACGTGCAGCCGCAGCACAAGGCGCTGATCCGCAGCGCGCACGACGCCATGTGGGCGGCGGTGAGGCGCGTCAAGCCCGGCGTGCTGTTCCGCGAGTTTGGGGCGCACATCGAGCGCGTGGCGCGCGCCAACGGCCACTCGGTGGTGCGCAGCTACTGCGGGCACGGCATTGGCGAGCACTTCCACACGGCGCCCAACGTGGCGCACTACCGCAAGAACCGCGCGGTGGGCATGTGCAAGGCGGGCATGTGCTTCACGATCGAGCCCATGCTGAACGGCGGGTCGTGGCGCGACGAGCTGTGGCCGGACAACTGGACGGCGGTGACGGCCGACGGCAGCCGGTCGGCGCAGTTCGAGCACACGGTGCTGGTGACGGACGACGGGTGCGAGGTGCTGACGGCGCGCGTGGACGGCGGGCCCAGCATGTGGTGGGAGCTGGGCGGCTGAGCGCGGCGGCGAACGCTGCTGCGCGCGGCGGGGCGCGGCGCGGCGCGGCGGCGGGCGCTGCTGGCAGCCACCAACGGGGGGGGGGGGGGGCCTGCGGCGGGTGCGCTGCGCGTGAGCAGGCAGCGGGGCGAACGAGCGGCGGCGGTGGGCAGAGAAGGGGGCGCACATAGCGCGCGGCGCATTGAGGCGTTGCGGCCGGTGGCGCGCGCGCGCGCGCTGAGCACCGCGCGGCGCGCGCCGCTGGCTGCGCGGCGCGCGGCGCGAGCGCCGCCGGCCGCCGGCGCGCGAGCGCGCGGCGCGCAGCCGTCCACGTGCGCCGCGCTGTGGCGCCGCCCAACGCGGGCGCGGCGTGCGCGTGCCAAAAACGTCGCGCAAACGCACGCGCGCGCGGCGGAAAGCCACGGCGCCCGGCGCCAGCGCGGCGCAGCGCGGCGCCGCGGCGCGCTCGCTGCCGCCTGCGCTGCGCTTTCCTGCGCTGTTGGTGCCGTCGCCGCCTCTCGCGCGCGCCCAACACTCCCCCGCGCCCTCCCCCCAGCCGCCGGCCGCCGGCCGCCGGCCGCCGCGCCGCGGCGACAGCATGCATGTAAAAGTGCGTTTAGATATGTATATGTGTCAAGATGTGTGTGTAGTATATAGAGTATGTAGAGCGCACTCACTGCGAGCTGTCGCTGCCGTGGCGCTCCGGCGACGACCCGCCGCTCAGCCACGCCAGCAGCCCGTCCAGAAAGTTGGCCGCGGGGCCGCAGCCGTCGGCGCCGTTGCCCGCGCGCGGCGAGTCGCCGCCGTCGCTGCCGCCGTCGCCGCCGCCGCCGCCGCCGCCGCCGCCGCGGCTGCCGTGGCTGCCGGCGCGCGTGGGGCGCTGGCTGGCGCCCGACTCGTGCGTCACCTGGCTGGAGAAGGCGCCCACGTCCTCGCGCGCCGCGTCCAGCGCGCGCTTGGCGCGCGGCGCCGCGCGCTCGCCGCCGCGCACCTCCTCCTCCTCCCCCTCCTCCTCTTCCTGCTGCTGCTGCTGCTGCTGCTGCTGCTGCTGCTGCTGCTGCTGCTGCTGCTCGCGCGTGCCCAACGGCGGCGCCGGCGCGGGCGGCGCATGGTGGGCGCGCTCGTCGGCGGCGGCCAGCGCGCGCACAATGCGGCGCGCCTCGGCCAGCGCGCGCGGCGCGGACGGGCGCTCGGACGGGCGCACGCTGAGGCAGGCGCGGATGAGCGCCTTGGTGTCGGGCGACACGCGCGCCCACTCGGCGCCGCCAAACGCCAGCGGCGCGGCGCCAATGTGCTGCAGCACCTCGCGCTCCGTGCGCCCCGTGTACGGGTTGCGGTGCGCAATGAGCGAGAACAGCACGACGCCCACGCTCCACATGTCGCACAGCTCGGGCACGTACGCGGCGTCGGTGACAATCTCCGGCGCGGCGTAGCGCACGGTGCCGCACTTCTCCGAGCTGAGGCGGTGGCGCGGCGACGCGGCGGGGTCGCGCGCGCTGGCCAGCCCAAAGTCGATCAGCTTGACGGGCGCCAGCAGCTTGCCGTGCGCAAAGAACGGGCGGTCGGCAAACATGATGTTCTCCGGCTTGACGTCGCGGTGCGCGTAGCCCAGCGCGTGCATGTGGCTGAGCGCGTCCAGCAGCTGCACGGCGATCTGCAGCGCCAGCGGCTCGGGCAGGCCGCGGCGCTCGCGCTTGAGCACGGTGTACAGGTCGGCGCCGCGCAGCAGCTCCATGGCGAGGTAGATGCCGGCCGAGTCCTCAAACACGTCGTACAGCGACGCGATGTGCGCGTGGTGCAGGCTGCGGTGGATGGCAATCTCCCTGGCCAGGTAGTGCTGCGCGCGGCGCGTGAGCGCCTTCTTGGACACGACCTTGAGCGCGAGCTCGGCGGCGGGCAGGAAGGCGGCGGCCGGCGACGCGGGCAGCACGTCGGCGCGGAACACGGTGGCGGTGCCGCCCGAGCCGAGCATCTTGTGCAGCACAAAGTCGTGCAGCGCCAGCGGGCGGCGGCGCGTGGGCACGCCAATGTGCGGCGGCGGCGCGTGCATGTGCACGCGCGACTCGGAGGCGCGGCGGCGGTGGCGGCGGTGGGCGGCGGAGGCGCGCGCGGCGGCGACGGCCAGGTGCTGCGGGGCGCACGAGGTGGAGGGCGAGTGGGCGGCGGCGGGCGGCGGGGGGGGGGGGGGGGGGGGGGGGGGGGGGGGGGGGGGGGGGGGGGGGGGGGCGGCGACGCGGAGGCCAGCTCGGCGAGGGAGGCGACGGAGGAGGAGGACATGGGCGAGGCGGCGCGCAGGCGCTTGGCGATGTGCGTGCGCGCGGGGTGGTCACGGCGGGCGATGCGGTCTGACAGCGAGGGGACAGTGGGGTTGGTGGGGCGCGACTCGGGGGCGGAGGCGGTGAAACGGCGGTCGTGTTTTCGACGTGGGGGGGGCATCATGGTGGGGGGGGGGGAAGGGTCGTCGGCTGCGGGGGGGGGGGGGGGCGGCGAGTG
>JAHNZQ020000079.1:497647-508477 GCA_019155205.2 Gracilaria vermiculophylla | reverse complement strand
CTTTCACCTCGTTCTTCATAGATAAAGCGGTCATTTAAACGAGGAAATGAACCTTGGAAAGCTCTCATTCCCCATTCTGAAGCCTGTCGAGCAGACGTTTCCTTTCGTGCCTTCAGGAGTTCATTTCTGCTGTTGGTTGGAGGTAAATCTTGTGATGATTTCACGAGAAACGGGTAGTGTCCTTTGCTAAATGCAGAATTAACAACACAAGTACCCCCAGTCTCTTTGTGCACACGACATAGTTTCTGTTATATCTTTCTCTACTCTGCAACAACTGAGCATGTATTGATCCTGGAGCATTGTAAGCAGCTGCAATAACTACACCTGCTGGCACAAAAACAAGGACATTTCCAACATAATGGTCATGCTTCCATCCGTTGTAAAACATGTTCTGGATCATACTATTTCCACTTTGTTGCAAGTATAGTTTCAATCCATCAGCAATTGCGTAAGCATCTTCAAGAAGCGAGTATTTTTTACTGATAGCCGTTTGGTAGCTCGCAATTTCTGCAGCGGTTGGCATGCATATTCTCCCGTTTTCATTATTTCGCAACGCTCGTAGCAAGAGTCTTCGTCCAAAACGCAAAAACAAAGAGCAAACAGAAGATGTTATACCAAATATCATTGAAAGCACCATCATAGAACCTCTGATTCGATACCATGAAAGCGTCAGCCCTAGACAGTGCACTGCCGGAAGAGATCATGGACGACCTCTTGGTTTTGCTCTTAATGGAATTATGCGGATGTGTCCTTCTGAACTTTATGGAGTGTAGGATGCGTAAAGTGGTTCAAACAAGGAAAGTAAATATCCATACGATTTGTGGTCAAAGCCGCAGAGAGTTATTAAAGATTGATCGCATCCTGAGCCAAAAAGCATCATGAAAGCTGATGAAGATAGATGATGTAATGCTTTACGAGTAATCCGGCGATCACGACGTCTTCTGCCACTTAACGATAGTCTTTATCGAAAAAGTATACACCGAGTTTTTTTTGCTTGCTGTAGTTGTAAGAGAAAGATGAGTTGGTTTATAACGACAGAAGGGCGCGTAAGGAGCTCCTTAACCGGACTGGCGTTGAAGAAAACCAAGGTCGGGTGCACAGGCTGACTAGGTGGGGTCTGGAGTGAGGGTGCTGGAGGCGATGCTCGGGCAAAGGGCTCTATGCAATCTGCGGGTGTTAGAAACCACAGTGGTCCACAATTGCAATGTGCGGAGTCATGTGCGTTTGTGTTTTCAGTGCATGATCATGAAATGGTACAGAAAAATGAAAGGATGTTTAGCGACATTTGTGTGCACATAATTTGTGTTTTTAGGAGTCGCTCATTGACTACGGGAGTCCAAAGTATCTGTTTTAGAGTGGCCAGTGCGCTCACCAGATTTGAACCCAATTGAAAACATTTCGGGACTGCTGGCGAGGATGGTTTATGCGCATGGAAGGCAATTTCAGACGGTTTTTGAACTCAAAAACTGTATTAAAAATTGCTGGTAATCTATAACAGTTTAAATTGTGGAAAAGTACATCAATTCGGTGCAGAAACGTTGCATTAGCGTTCTACAGCATAAGAGATGTAAAATAAACTGTTGAGCGTTTCGCAGTAATGGTTTTATTATTGATGTTCATATGTTTCTGGAATGGTTTTTTGACTTCACTTTTTTCTAAATCCTTTTTTTGCAGGCCTACAGTATACATTTGGTAGTTTTTTGAGATTTCACAGCATGTCATATGTTTTTGAAACAGTCTGTACCACATGCTGTGAAGTGTCAAAATACACTCTGTTTCAAAACCATATCACATTGCTTTCAAAAGTAAAATAATCGTGATTTTGGTACTGTTGTGGATTCCTTCATGATAGACGAGGTGTGATTGGCTGAGAAGAGAAGGTAATGTGGTAGTAGCCTATTCTACAGATGCCAAGATAAATGAGCACAATGGGCTCGTGGAGATCATCTCCCCACAACTAGCACTTTTTCTCTTGTGCGATGTCCGATGCCTCTCCAAGTTATTGGACTCGCTCTACTTATAGGGCTCGAATGTGCCCTTTGCTATAGTTCATAGTCTGCATTGTAAATGCAGTCGCATTAAACTTTATCATTCAGAGGTGCGGTTGCTTTAGAATTGTATTCGTGTCTTCGACATTGCCTCACCTCTGTTGAATTCAAATCACAACAGGAGTTCCGATGGTTTCCTTGTAGACGTTAAAGCAGTGACGTCTACGAAGTGTCACGGATGTCTGCCATATGACACACAAAATGTCACATCCCCCCCGGTCGTGCAAACTTCTAAGCGCAAACTAGCATATTACTTCCATTGCTGGCTATTGACGGTGTAGCCAGAGTCGACACATATGCAGATGACACCTGAGACAAGTAACTGATTCGGGATCTGTGATGTGTTTGGATTACGCTTGATAAGTGCGTCAGCGGGATTAGCATCACCGGGTATCCACTTCATGACATCGAGTTCTTGCGAGTCAAAGCTGTTATGCAAGCCTTGAACCGTCGCACGCAGTCGGTTGTCTCTCGCTTCGTGGAGCGTCGTGATAGTGTCATACAGACACCTGGAGTCTGTGTACAATTTGCTCCGCACTTTTGTGTCTTCGAACATCTCGTTGAGCCCTTATTTAAGATAAAACCCGCGGTCGTTCGCATCAGCACAAGCAAGAACTTCAGCTCCATAAGGTGAGTGCCTCACACGGCCCTGCTTACTGCTAGACCAGTCGATGGCATGGAAGAGGTCGGCGCTGTTCTTCCTGATAATGCGGAGGCCGTTGATCAGTCCAGTTTGTCCATACCTGGTAGCAATGCCATGGTTGAACGAAGCATCCAAAAAGGATGTGATCATGACTTCTGATATGTCTTCAGTATCTGGCGGGGATAGATACGTGATTTTTGGCATCAATGTTAACACTTCCTTAAGCATTTTGTTTGCAGCGATGAGATGTTCGACCTTTATCCTCGGTATGAGTTGCTGTAATGTTGAGGTGATGTAAGCCGCCCGGGGCAAGACACCGGTTCCGAGACACATAAGCGTGCACGCCAAAGATCGGTTCTCTGTAAGTTCTGTTGCGGTGGCCATCTGGTCTTGTTCTTTCTTTCTAGACCTTTACATTTCGATTGGTTTCAGACGTTTGAGGTACCTGACCATCGACATGGTGATGCTGCCGTCCTCAGCTTGCTCGATCTTTCATCCATCAAAGTAGATCATGTCGTACAAAATGATCTTTTCGACGACAAAACAACCTTGTAACATCGTCGTGAATCTTTTCATTGCATGATGTTGTCCGGCCAGAAGAAATTCATCAGTGACTTTAGCTATTATCAGTTAGATGTAGCCTGACTCGTCGCTTTTGATGAAGAGCTGTGGTAGCCCAACGACTCGTTCCAAGCGCGCTACATCCGTCATCCAGTGTTCAACCGTCTTTTGCCATTGCCTACCGGCATCCGCAATACCATAGGGCAGTTTCAGCAGCTTTCATAAGATACCTCTCTCCGAATTCCACTCACGAATGGGACTTACGTAGATATCTCTCGTAATGGGGCCACTCTGCGGGAAGGTACCCTTAATATCCGCTGTGTCAATGCGGAATCCAAAGAACGTGGATAGCGATAGAAGGAGGGAGAGGATGAAAAGGGGTGCGTTGGAGGAGTCTTTGCGGGTCTCATCCTTTTCGTCATTGCCATTCTCGTGTGGGACGATTCTTGCTTTCATAGCTCGCTTTCCGGTTTCATCCCTCTTGATTTTGTATACAACATGGGATGTGATGACGTTTGCTCGGCGTGGCACATCAACATCAGCAACTGTCGTATATGCGTCTCACCAGTACGTATCGTGTTCACGTTTCAGGGCATCTTGTGTGATGTGGGGTGAGTGCAAATGCAAGCTGCGACAAGGTAACTTGTCTGGATCCGACGAAATCGTGAATCTTTTCTATTTCGATGCTCAGGTCACGTTCCAGTGACTTTCCGTCCACTGAAGGTGTAGCTGTGTCGATACTTCTTGTCGCATAGTCGCCAATGTCCTCCGCCCCACCATCGACAAGATTATCATTGGTTGGGTCCGTGGCGGATGTCAGGAGGCTTGTAGACGGCGGTGCTGTTGATTCGGGCGCAGCAGGGGTTTTGCGTCCGGAACAGGTGTTGCAGTATCAGGTGATGCTTGTTCAGGGCACATAGTGTTTTGCAATTCCTCTTCGAGGGTGCAGGACATGAGTTCGGTCGCAAGTCCACCTTGCCGAACAAAACGAACGTCTTCATAAGCAACACGCATGGGCCGTTCTTTTGCAGCTCGCTTAATTCCAAGGAATTCTGGTTGTGCTTAGACAACCTGAGCTTTGACCCATCGGACAGGGTCATTCTGTTTTCTCGTCTTATAAAACACCCAGACGGGTTGTCCAGGTTGGAATTGTTCGCTTCGATTCACATTGTAAACCCGTGAGTTCATGAGGCGTTGCAGTTTACGTACAGCCATCTGCTCTTTGTGTGCTTGTAGAATCTCATCGGTCACGATCGTTCGTGGGAGGCCAACAACGGAAGGTAGATATCCACGCACTAGTTCAAAAGAGCTGAGGATTCTGTTCCCCGAGAACAGGTTAGAGAAGAGTGCAGAACGGGCGATGAGGGTCTCGGTGTCTGCTATACTTTGTACGCCGTCTAGTTTCGAAAAGATGCGTTTCTTCGTTCGATTCTTTCGTTCAACAATCCCGGCTTTGTTGTGGCGGCGGCTGGCTCCAGGTTTGAATGTGATGTCCTGAGCTGCGAGGAATTTCCGAAGAGCCGTGCAGTTGTACTCGTCGTCTGCCAAAATTGCTTCTGGTGCGCCATGCTGACATATCCAATGTACATCCAAGGCCTTGATCATAGTTTCAGCATTGTGGCCGTCAGAGAGGTACAGCACGGTGTAGGATGTGCCTGTGTCTGTAATGTTCATCATTGTTTGCTTTTTCCCACGAATGGTTGGGAAAAGGAAGTCGATTTGTATTTCGACATTGAAACCTTGGTTGACATGTGTAAGGGACAGCTTTCGCGTTGGAACTGGGAGGCCATTTTTTGTACATATTTCGCATGCGGCACACACTCTTTCAATTACTTTTTCAAATTCGGATTCGAGCATGCCTGCATCGGTGCATAGTGTCTTCATCTCCTCGGCGGTTGCGTGGGTGTAACGATGTAAGCGTTTGCAAAATACTAAAGGAGTACGTGCTGCCGTGTTATGTATGTTACCCAGTAGCGTGCTTTTGATGGAAAGGGGATGTGGTGGAATGTCAATTCTGGAGCGGATGTCTTCTGATACCAGATACGGAAACAGGTATCGGTCAGCATCATCGGTCGGGCGTCGAATGCAAAGATAAGGTTGTTCTTCGAGATTTTATGTGTTGCAGTGCTGTCAGACATCATTTTCGACAATTATGGGAGATGATCCCGGGACAAGATCGAATGTCAGCGATGTAGGCTTTTCCTGAGTATCATGAATAGTGAGTGTCCATGAGCACACGACCTGCCGTGCTCCTAGGCACGTATCGCCCTAGCCGTGTAGGTATACGTCTCATGGTGGGTCTAACTCAGGAGGGATATGGAGCACGTCACAGAGTGTAATTGCATTCTCGATACCTCCTGCCGAGGTTTGCGCTCCTTCATCTAAAATCAGATTGGGATTAGGTGGGAGCGTATCCAACCCCTTAACCGAAAATACGAGGTCCTGTCTTTTCTCTGAACACAACGTGTTCCTGAATTGTCACCTGTGCTTCCAACCGCGCCTACTCTGTTGCTCACAGACGGCTTTGACATAATGTTACCCGCCTCATCCTTGAACGCGTTTCTTATTTCTGGAGAAAGTTTTTGGACCACATCGACCGCGATTTCCTTGCCTTGCATGAGCTTTTTGATGATGTTATAGATGCATTCGGGGTCCTTGCACCAATGGTTCGGTTGTTTGCAGTTGTCACATCTCGTTGTTGCTTTTGGGCCTTGTCCAGATGGAATCGGAGTGTTCTTGTGTCTTTTGGGGTTCGCGTTTTTACAATTATCCTGGTACTCTCTCTTTCCGAGCATCGTGCCCAGTTTCGTAACGTCCTTGATTGTATCTTGCTGTATTTTACTTTCTATGGGGAAAGGTACTTTGAGGTCGGACAGGACAAAGAACGCGTCAGCAAGACGGACTTGAAAGATATCTTTTCCTTGTTTCTGATGCGACTCGTTTGTCTTAACGGTGGCTTCCGTGACCGAGATAATTGATTCTGCTGCGTTCTGGTGTCTTTTTTCAGCAGTTTATCCTTGTTGCATTCTTATCTTTTCTGCTTCGCTGTGGATCTTGTCAAGGCGTTCCTTGCTGATAACGTAGATTTTTCTCGCCGGTGTGCTTCCTCGTTGGGTGACTGAAGCGACAAGTCTCGTGATCACTAAGCTATACACGTCGGCATGTAGTTTAGAATTTTCGAGGAGTATCATGGCGAAGTTTTGGGTATCCTGTTGCGCGTTGCCAGAACTACATTCGTTGAGATAGGTCAGTGCGATCGATCTGAATCGTCTTGCGAAATTGGAGGGTGTTTCGCCTTCGCTGCGAAAACAGGCGAAAACATCATCAAGTATTTTGACAAGGCGGCGGATGCTATTGATCGGTGATTCTTGTGCTACGAGCGCTATGATATCTTCAACCGTTTTAAGTTGTTGGACTGGGTTCATGACGTCATCATCGGAGGCTTCTAAGTTGATACTGCCTCCTGCTATCGCTTGCTCAATCTGCGACGAGTAGATATCATCAAGAGCGTTGAAGAGGGCGACACCTAGGCCACTTAGCAGTCCTTTAGCTCGTTTGTCTCCACCTTTGGCATACATCTTAACGGTAGTCGTACAAAGTGCGACTTGCTTCCTGCATTTGAACATGTCTGTTTCTGTTGTTAGCCGAGGAGGAGTAAGAGTATTAGACCTCCTGGCTTCATCCGGAATAGACCGCCCACCTGGGCCCATAACTGTGGATCCCCCATAATAGGCGAGATGTGATTGGCGGAGTAGGGGAGGTAACGTGGTGGTAGCCTTTTCTACAGATGCCAAGATAAATGAGCACAATAGGCTCGTGGAGATCAACTCTCCACAACTAGCACTTTTTCTCTTGTGCGATTTCCGATGCCTCTACAAGTTATTGGACTCGCTCTACTTATAGGGCTCGCATGTGCCCTTTGCTATAGTTCATAGTCTGCATTGTGAATGCAGTTGCATTTAATTTTACCATTCAGAGGTGCGGTTGCTTTAGAATTGTATTCGTGTCTTCGACATTGCCTCACCTCTTTTGCATTCGAAACACAACAGGAGTTCCAAGGGTTTCTCTGTAGACGTTAGAGCAGTGACGTCTACAGTGTGTCAGGGATGTTTGCCATATGACACACACAATGTCACAACTGTACCACCACAAAATCCATTTTCTAAATAAACCATGTCTAAAAACCGTTTCAGAATCATAACATATTTATCAACCTCAAGCCTCTTTTTGGTAACTCTATAACTAAATTTTCCACCTTTTTTTCTGAATAACGCTAATACAGCGTTTGGCCATCGAATGAATGTACCCATTAATTGTCCCAATTGCAGTCTTGTTCCAGCAGTTCTTAATACTTTTTTTTTACAGTAAGCACTGTGCTAAACTGCCTTTCATGCCCATGAACCATTCTTCATAATAAACCGCATACATTTTAAATGCGCTTTAAATCTGGTTAGCGCTGCCCAATCCACCAGCTTTATGTTTGCTTCCCGTAGCCATTCACACACCAGTCTCTATTTTTGTACCTGGAAATTAGATTGTTCAAAAACAAAACTTTTCTCCATGTACACAATATCCATAGCGTAGCATATATTTACTAAACAATTCTTTTTGTTAACATGTACAGTCCATATTGACGTAAATAAAAGCCATATCTAATTTTATATGTTTTGCTACACCAGCCCATACCATTACAGAACCTCCTCTAAAATGTCTTGCGCAAAGTTTAGTGCGTTCTTTTCTAAGAACGTTCCAGTAATATTTATAACAATCAGACCGTCCAAGTTGTTTTTTTATTTCGTTAAAAAAAGGCACAGCGTGTTATTGCTCTTTCCGGTATGCCACGTTTGCACACCAAGATATCCTTCCTAGTTTCCGGTGATCTTGTACAATAAATGTGTTCTTAAAGTTTTCACACATAAACAAATTATTCTTTTTTCTCTAATGCCTTATTGCTGAATTACAAAAAATTAAAGATTATGTCTTTTGCAATGTTTTGTATGAAAGTTTTCTGTGACACAGTTAACATTTGTAACTGTGATTACTTGCAGTACTGAAAAGTTGTAGACGATCTGTAAAGTTTTTTTCATTCCATGTGTTGCTGGATTATTAATAAAACAAAGATATTTGACCCGGTGACGCTTCTAATGGCGGCCGATTTTGGCATGTAATTTACCGTTTGCTTTCCATTGTATGATCTGCAGCTTTTCGGAGCGAAAAAGAGGTGATCCTCGAGCCATAATGATAGATGTTTTTAATGTATTGTGATGATTCTGAAACCATTTTTACTTATTCGTTATCCAAAAGACACACCGCAAAACTACTTTGGCGCGCTTTGTAGTCGTAGTATAAATTTGAAACCCGCTGGTGCTACCGAACGTCTACTGAACGCGTACAAAAATTTGTTTGAGGAAAAAAGAATAGTCAAAAACTGCTTTCAAAAACATATATTCATCAACAATAACTGTTTGTTGCAAGACCCTCGTTAGTTTATTTTGTATCCTTTTGCTTTTTGACGCTAACGCAACGTTCTGGTATCGACGTCATGTACGTTTCCGTACTCGAAATTATTACAGATTTCCAGCAGTTTTTAACAACGCTTTTGAGTGTACAAACTGTCTGACATTGCCATCTATGCGCATACACCATCCTAGCCAGCAATTTCAACACGTTTGTGATTGGGTTCAGTTTGGGCGTGCGCGCTGGAAACTCTAAAACAGATACTTATTACCCTTGTAGCCAGTTTTTGATGAGAAACACAGTGTGTACTGGCGCATTGTTCAGTAGAAGAATGACGTTTTTCTCATGAGAACAGTAGCCAGATAGTAGCAAATAGTTTTAGCACTTTTTTAATATTTTTTCGCGTTTATGGTTGTTTTGATAAATTCAATGTGCGTGACACCTCTTCTACAAATGCCAGCCCAGACCATTTCAAACACTCCACCAAATCTTCGCTTGTAAAATTCAAAACGTTCTTCACGAAGATCACGCCAGTTTGATTTGTAGCAATGTTGTCCGTCCAGATAGAACTTCTTTTTCTGAGTAAAAACATCATTTTCCCACTCTTTTTTCTAGGATGCCTTTCCAGCACACTATTCATTCCGCTTTCGCTTGTGATGGTCGTGGAGAAGTACATTTCGTTTCAATTATTTTATTTTTAAATCAGTTTGTGTGGTTTATCTGCCTCCATATAGTTAATTTTAAATCGTTGATATTGAAATTAACTCCAAGTATTCTGCCCTATACTTTTATTTTGCAAAACCCTCTTTTAATTCTTCTTTGGGATGCTAGACTGAGCTTCTTTGCGCACCCTGAGGAGTTTTTTAATTTATAAACAGTCGGGTCTTTAACAACATTGGCAATTGTGACCATAAAGCGATTCAAATTTTGAGCGAGAGCACTGTTAGAGTTATTTTCTGCGTTCTACGTGATGTTTTGAAGCTGTTATTGCTTGGAAATTGGAAGGCCTTGGGCCATGTTTCCTGAAACGAAGACGGTGTACAAATCTTTCTGAAACGATTCAACGTAGATAGTAAGCATAAAATCCCCTACCGTACAGTCTTGGCCCACGTTTTAGGGGTAATATGATTTTGAAACACACTGTTCGTATTCTGCATAAAAAAGACATCTTTGCGCTTATGTCCGATCTCTGCATTACTGCAAACCCTTGCATATCACAAATATTCTCAACATAAACAAAACGTCTCGCAATAGTCCGGATGAAGCCGATCCCGCTCTTGACCGGCTAACGAATGTTGGCTTTTTAGCGTTCGTCCCACATTCTGCAATATACACCGCATCCTTTTTGCCAACGTGTTAACCATAACGCGAAATGCTACATGATTATTGCGCATTGAAACACACGCCACATTGTTAAAAACGTCTAGGTAACAGTACAAGATTAACAGTGCAAATGTAGCTGTTAAGAAATATATGTCTTTTTAAGATAAACTATTAATATTTAATTGTAAACGGCTTGTTAGTTTCCAAAACATTTATCCGTGTAAAGGCAAAGTTTCCTGGGAGTTCTACACCGTTTTTAAAACCAATATTCAACTCTGATACTTAAAAGGTGTCAAAAACTTAGTGCAGAAGATAACAGAAAGCTGGTGTCACTTTCCGTGGTCATTGAAAGCTCTTGAGATATTTTAAGAGCCTTGGAGGATCCAAGACTGTTGATTTAAAATGTTAACAAAATCAAAACAGATATGGAAGGTCAAAAAGTCCGGGAAGGCCGTAGCGAATGATTGCAGCCATTGCGAGACGCAATTTTTGTGAACCGATGAAGACATAACACTTATCATATTCTATTCTTGAAACACTACATTTGGCTGTCTTATTTTCTTCCATTAGCAGGAAAATGAATCAAAACCCTAGAATAATATACAGGTAAATAACCTGCACTTCTTGACGAACATAAAACTGCAAAAAAGTCCGGATCAAATGGGCTCGGATGTAACAGGTGACACTGTCCCGAACTTGGAATTGAAGAAGTATAGTTCCAAATGGTCGCAGCAGGTCTAAGTGGTCGTGCACACGCGAAAGTATGGGGTACAAAAGGAACAGGATTGTCGCTATGAG